>JAQQAC010003584.1:4365438-4702315 GCA_029783875.1 Phataginus tricuspis | reverse complement strand
TTAGGTTTATTCCTAGGTATCTTATTCTTTTAGATGCAATTGTGAATGGAATTGTTTTTCTGATTTCTCTTTCTGTTAGTTCATCATTAGTGTATAGGAAAGCAACAGATTTCTGTGTGTTAATTTTATATCCTGCAACTTTGCTGAATTCAGATATTAGTCCTAGTAGTTTTGGAGTGGAGTCTTTAGGGTTTTTTATGTACAATATCATGTCATCTGCAAATAGTGAAAATTTGACTTCTTCTTTACCAATCTGGATGCCTTGTATGTCTTTGTTTTGTCTGATTGCTGTGGCTAGGACCTCCAGTACTATGTTGAATAACAGTGGAGAGAGTGGGCACCCCGTCTTGTTCCCGATCTTAGATGAAAAGCTTTCAGCTTCTCGCTGTTAAGTATGATGTTAGCTGTGGGTTTGTCATATATGGCCTTTATGATGTTGAGGTACTTGCCGTCTATACCCATTCTGTTGAGAGTGTTAATCATGAATGGATGCTGAATTTTGTCAAATGCTTTTTCAGCATCTATGGAGATGATCATGTGGTTTTTGTTCTTCTTTTTATTGATGTGATGGATGATGTTGATGGATTTTCAAATGTTGTACCATCCTTGCATCCCTTGGATGAATCCCACTTGATCATGGTGTATGATCCTCTTGATGTATTTTTGAATTCGGTTTGCTAATATTTTGTTGAGTATTTTTGCACCTACGTTCATCAGGGATATCATTTTCTTTTTTAGTGAGGTCTTTGCCTGGTTTTGGTATTAGAGTGATGCTGGCTTCATAGAAAGAGTTTGGAAGTATTCCCTCCTCTTCTATTTTTTGGAAAAGTTTAAGGAGAATGGGTGTTATTTCTTCTCTGTATGTCTGGTAGAATTCAGAGGTGAATCCATCACGTCCGGGGGTTTTGTTCTTGGGTAGTTTTTAAATTACTGATTCAATTTCGTTATTGGTAATTGGTCTGTTTAGTTTTTCTGTTTCTTGCTTGGTGAGTCTTGGAAGGCTGCATTTTTCTAAGAAGTTGTCCATTTCTTCTAGGTTTTGGAGCTTGTTAGCATATAGATGCTCGTAATATTCTCTTATAATTCTTTGTATTTCTGTTGGTTCCATTGTTATTTTCCTTTCTCATTTGTGATTCTGTTTATGTGTGTAGATTCTCTTTTTCTCTTAATGAGTCTGGCTAGGGGTTTATCTATTTTGTTTATTTTTTTTAAAGAACCAGCTTTTGGTTTCATTGATTTTTTTCTATTGTTTTATTCTTCTCAATTTTATTTATTTCTTCTCTGATCATTATTATATCTCTCCTTCTGGTTACTTTGGGCCTCATTTGTTCTTCTTTTTCCAATTTCAATAATTGTGTCTTTAGACTGTTCATTTGGGAATGTTCTTCCTTCTTTAAATAGGCCTGGATTGCGATATACTTTCCTCTTAGAACTGCCTTCGCTGTGTCCCACAGAAGTTGTGGCTTTGTGTTGTTGTTGTCATTAGTCTCCATATATTCTTTGATTTCTGTTTTGATTTGGTTGTTAACCCATTGATTCATTAGGAGAATGTTGTTAAGTCTCCATGTATTTGTGAGCCTTTTTGATTTCTTTCTAAAATTTATTTCTAGTTTTATACCTTTGTGACCTGAGAAGTTGGTTGGTAGGATTTCAATATTTTTGAATTTACTGAGGTTCTTTTTGTGGCCTAGTATGTGGTCTATTCTGGAAAATGTTCCATGTGCACTTGAGAAGAATGTGTATCCTGCTGCTTTTGGGTACAGTGTTCTGTAGATATCTGTTAGGTCTGTCTGTTCTAGTGTGTTGTTCAGTGCCTCTGTTTCTTTACTTATCCTCTGCCTGGTTGATATATCCTTTGGAGTGAGTGGTGTGTTAAAGTCTCCTAAAATAATTGCATTGCTGTCTATTTCCTCCTTCACTTCTGTTAGTATTTGTTTCACATTTGCTGACGCTCCTGTGTTGGGTGCATATATATTTATAATGGTTATATCTTCTTGTTGGACTGACCCCTTTATTATTATGTAATGTCCTTCTTTATCTCTTGCTAATTTCTTCGTTTTGAAGTCTCTTTTATCTGATACAAGTACTGCAACACCTGCTTTTTTCTCTTTGTTGTTTGTATGAAATATCTTTTTCCAACCCTGCACTTTTAGTCTGTGTATATCTTTGGGTTTGAGGTGAGTCTCTTGTAAGCAGCATATAGATGGGTCTTGCTTTTTTATCCACTCTGTTACTCTGTGTCTTTTGATTGGTGCATTCAGTCCATTTACATTTAGGGTGATTATTGATAGATATGTACTTATTGCCATTGCTAGCTTTAGATTCGTGGTTACCAAAGGTTCAAGGGTTGCTTCTTTACTATCTAAGAATCTAACTTAACTTTCTTGTTAAGTTATTGTGAATGCCGTCTGATGTTTCTTTATCTCTCCCTTCCTATTCTTCCTCCTCCTTTCTTTATATATTAGGTGTTTTATTCTTTGCCTTTAGTTAGTATTTGGATGGTCTGCTTTCTTTGCTATGATTTTATTTTCTCTGGTGTCATCTTTTTAGCCTTAGGGGTGTTTCCCTCTAGAGCAGTCCGTTTAAGATATCCTGCAGTGGTGGTTTATGAGAGGCAAATTCTCTCAACTTTCCTTGTCTGGAAATTGTTTAATCCCTCCGTCATATTTAAATGATAATCGTGCTAGATACAATATTCTTGGTTCGAGACCCTTCTGTTTCATTACGTTAAATATATCATGCCGTTCTCTTCTGGCCTGTAAGGTTTCTGTTGAGAAGTCTGATGACAGTCTGATGGGTTTTCCTTTGTAGGTGATCTTTTTTCTCTCTCTAGCTGCCTTTAATACTCTGTCTTTATCTTTGATCTTTGCCATCTTAATTATTATGTGTCTTAGTGTTGTCTTCCTTGGGTCTCTTGTGTTGGGAGATCTGTGGGCTTCCGTGGACTGTGAGACTATTTCCTTCCCCAGTGTGGGAAAGTTTTCAGCAATTATTTCTTCAAAGACACTCTCTATCCCTTTTTCTCTCTCTTCTTCCTCTGGTACTCCCATAATGCGAATATTCTTCCGTTTGGATTGGTCACACAGTTCTCTTAATTTTCTTTCATTCTTAGAGATCCTTTTATCTCTCTCTGCCTCAGCTTCTTTGTATTCCTGTTCACTGTTTTGTATTTCATTTAAAGTGTCTTGAACCTCATCCAGTCTGTTTGTAAGCCCGTCGATGGCTTGTCTCATTTCTGCTTTGTCTTTCCTCATTTTCTCCCTCAGCTCTTACCCATTTTTCTGTAGATCCGTCAGCATGGCTATGACTTTTATTCTGAATTCTTTTTCAGGAAGACTGTGCATGTCCATTCCTTCAGATTCTCTCTCCGGGCTGGTGTGTGACTGAAGCTTTGTCTGTATCATATTCTTCTGTCTTCTCATGACTATAGAATTGGTTGTTGGTAGTTGTCACGTATGTCAGCTGGGCTCTTTATGACAGTAGTGGTTTATGTGTGAATGCTGTAGGTGGCCCTGTTGCTCCACTATTCCAGAGCTGTGGCCGCGCCACTCCGCACGGCCCTTTAAAGCTGTGGCCGGGGCGAAAATGAATGGGAGGCTGTTGAGCTCTGTGGGAGTCCTAATTATGGCTACCTTTTCCCAGTCGCCCGCTATGGGGTCTGACGCTCCCCAGGACTCCCAGCCTGCTGGGCTGAGTGTGCCTGTGGTGATGAGGTTCTCTGCTGGACTCCGGTCTCTTTAAGACCACTGCAAAACAAAGCGCGCGCTTTTCTCCTTTTTTTTTCTTCTCTTTTCTCCTTCCCTGAGCCAGCCGCGAGCAAACAGGCGCATTCCCATTAAGACTCTGCGCCCTCCGTCTCTCCAATCTCCACCACACCGCGCTTTGGGCGCCCGCATTCCCAGGGCCTATCCGGGGTTGGTTATCTCCCGGGCCTGCACTTCCACTCCCTCCCGGCTCTGAATCCTCTCCTCCCACCGGTACACTGGGGTGGGGGAGTGCTTGGGTTCTGCCAGGTCGCAGTTCGCGGTTCCGTTTCTTACCCACCTCGCCAGCTGCCAAGTCCTCTCAAGTGTGTCTGCACGCTGTGCGCTTTCCTGTGTGTTCTGGTCTCTCTTTTAGGAGCAGTTGCATTTGCTATGTTTTCGTGGATAAATATAATGTTGGGAGGAAAATTCTGCCGCTCCGTTCACACCGCCATCTTCCCGGAACTCCTCCAAAAAACATTTCTTTCTGTGAAGCTAAAAAAACACTAGTTATTTAATTTTACTTTTTTTTTATAAGTCACCTCATCTATCTAAACTTCCTTTTTGAAAAGCAAAATGGTTGAACTGAAAATATTTCAGAATTCCATTTGTTTCTCCAATTGGTTAAAATAAATGAACCTTAATGAGCAATTTTTATTCTTCACCCTGTGTAAAACTTTAGTACAAGGTGCCTCCCTCTGTCCACTGCTGTAGGGCAGGGATTTGCTGCCACTTCTCATAGATTTGGTCAGTGGAGAGCTTACTACTTCCACTTCTTGTTCATGGTCAGCACATTCCCTCCACAGTATCCTTATTTGTTTCTTTGTCACCCACTAGTTCTCTCTGCCTCTGCCCTCAGAGGCTGACTAGGCAGAGGCTTCTGCCCAGTCTTTCCCCTGACTTCCCCACTAAGGCTGGTCCTGTCTAAACTTGTTACAGGTTTTATCAGATCACATTCAATTCAACAAATGTTTGTTTAGTGTGACTATATGCAAGCCTGAAATGGTCGCTATGTTTCCATTCTAGGAATACAACCTTACCAAGGGGAAACTTTTAAAGAAAGAAAAGTCATGGGTAATTTTATTCTTCTCCCCTTTTGAAAGAATTTTATATTTTTCACAATATCCAAATAAAAATTTGATTTAAAAGCTAATCCTTTTTCTGTATCAGTCTTGATAAGAAAAAAACATATATGACATTTTGCTTACATAGTTTAAACTTTCTAAAGGGAAAAACAATATATTTATCTATGGGATTTTATATTTTACACATTGTTTTCAAGAGTGTCCATGTCTGACTCATGAGGATTAAAGTTCTAAAAACCCCCATTTTGTATAAAAGTTATTTGAAAAATAGGATTATTGATAAGGACAAATAGTGTTAGATGATTGAGGTTACCTATGAATTATGAAAGTGTTTATTAATATAGTTTATGCTCATTAAAATTCAGTAAAGGAGGAGGGGCTCAAGATGGCAGCATGAGTAGGGTGGCAGAAATCTCCTCCCAAAACCATAAAGATTTTTGAAAATACAGAAAATACAACTATTACTAAAAGAGAGACCAGAAGATACAGTACAATAGCCAGGATACATCTACATCTGTGAGAACTCAGCATCACACAAAAAGGGTAAGATACAACGCTGTGACCCAGTGGGACCCAAGCACTCCCCCCACCCCAGCTCACTGGCTGGAGGAAAACAATCAGAGTGGGGAGGGAGTGAAGCACAGGACTGCTAAATAACCGGCCCTGGTAATCCGCACTGGGAGCACAGACACACATTCCATGGTGTACTGGATATTAGAGAAATGGAAAAGTGAAATCCAAGACAGAGACTGTGAGTGGGTCCCCACAGCCAGCTCCCCTGGGACAAAAGAAAAGCGGGTGGTTTTTAAAAGTCTTAAAGGGACAAGGGCTCAACAGCAGGACAAAAATATCCCAGCACACAGCCCAGCAGGCTGGGAATCTTGAGGAACTTCACGTTCCCTAACCCCCTGGGGGGAAATGCAGCCCCAAAGCCCCTCATGACGATAAGGAGCCTGCCATTCATTCTCCCAGGCTGGTGCAGCAAGCAAACCAGCTGACCCACCACAGCTGCTGAGCAGTCAGGGAACAGCCCCGCCCACAGCAACCACACAGAGTCTCCTCCCAGTGCGCAGCTAACCGGAATAGACAGAGGAAGCCAGAGCAAGGTCCAGAAGGCGCAAAGCGGTGCCGTTCACGCAGGAGAACACACCGAGTGCGTCTGCCACCCCCCTCAGTGTGCTAGGCTTTCCCGAAGGCCACCCCACCCACGGCAGCCCAGGAGATTATCCAAGAGACTGCTCCTGGTGTGCGGGTATATGGCACAGGCGGTGGAAGCCAGAGCAATGTCCCGAAGGCATGAAGGGGCACCGTTCTTGCAGGAGAACACACCCAGCAGGACTAAGACCCCCCACAGTGCGCTAGGCTATCCTGAGAGCTGCTCGCCCAAAGACCATGGAAGCCCACAGATCTCCCAACATAAGGGACCCACGAAGGACAACACCAAGACATATAATAATTAAAATGGCAAAGATCAAAGACAAGGACAAAGTAATAAAGGCAGGCAAAGAGAGAAAAAAGATCACCTATAAAGGAAAACCCATCAGGCTATCATCAGAATTCTCAACAGAAACCTTACAGGCCAAAAGAGAATGGCATGATATATTTAATGCAATGAAACAGAAGGGCCTTGAACCAAGAATGCTGTACCCACCATATTCAATTGAGAAAGGTTTAGGGGTCCTCTGCTGAAAGTTTTACCTGGAGCTGCTTGTATTTCTAACTCAGTAACTGATAAAATCTGGAGCAGATATTTAGAACCCTCTAGTGAAAAGAGATACTGTTGCAATCACCAGCTTTCTGCTGGAGAGCAAAAAGGGAGGGATTCCCCTCACTCCTCTCTAGGGCCATAGCATGACTATGCCCCAGTGAGCCTACCTCAGACTGGGGTGGGTCCTGGGTACCTGCACTGGAGCCTCCCAAAAGCCCAGGCCAGTGCCACTGAGGGTTCTTCAGTCCTGGGCCTGAGACCTGGCCCAGCTCATCAATCAGATCTCTAGGGGCACTTTTTACAGAAGTACTCTACCTCATTAGGCAAGATATTTTATAAGGTAAAAAATCCTGTGGAGATATTGTTTTACCAAACACATTGGGGAGACAATCATTTTCTATATATTTTTTAACATCTTACTTTCCTCCTAGGCCAGATCAACTCACCCACTATCTTTATCATAAATTCTGAGAATCTAATCACTTCCCACAAAATAGCCATATTTCTCTGTGGGAACTTCTCTGGGTATCTTTAGCAAAACACCATTTAAATTTACATGTGACTGTGATTTAAGAGATATCCTTCCAATAGAGTACTATAGTTTATGTTAGAATTTAAAACATTGAATATATTTAAGAAAGCCAGTAGGTCCTGGCTTTCAGTTTATTCTGTAAATAAAATTTTGAGCACATACTTGGCATGTCGGCAGGGCGGTTAAACAGGGTGAGAGATGAATATAATATAGCTTCTTCCCCAAGGAATTCACACTCAAGCAAGGAGTCCAACCCATGAATAATTAGCTATAGCATAGAGAGGACACCCTTGAACTCTGGCTTATGCCTACTGGGCTTTAAAAGAGGCAAACCAGAGCTACGATGTAGAGAAGACAATGTTTCAGGTAATTTAAAGGCCTGAAAAGAGACTTTGAGACAAATGAGAACCTTTCCCCAAGTTCCTGTAGATTAAATGAAAATTAGAGAAAAAGAGAATTGTATATTTATCAAACATCTGGGAAGGAAATAAATTTTTATGTCAAGTAAAATGAAGGCGGTAGTTTAATCATCACAATATTGCTCATGTAATTGTAGGTTAATGATACTAAAATAAAATAAATTGTAAAAAAAATAAATAAATAAAAAAATAAAGGGTTCATTTTGGAAAAAAAATAATAATAAATAAATTGTAAAAAAAAAGCAGATTATAAATGAAAGCATTTACAAACAGAAGTATTTAACATGATTTTAAAAAGATTTCACTTACTCATGTGAAAAAGTTCAACAATCAATATAAGGATACAGACTAGGAAAATATTGTTTTGACTATTACCAAAAAAAAATTAATATTTCTTATATATAAAGTGTTCAGAAAAATTAAAAAATCACAAAGATCTCAAAAGACAAAAGATTTAAGTGGCTATTTCATAAATGAGGGAATACAATTAATAAATATTTGGAAACCATGTTCAACTTCACTAACAAAGTAATACAAATTAAACAGCAAAATAATCATTTTGTTTATTATATCAGGAAAAGTTTAATAAACCAATAGTGTCACACGATAGTATATTAAATAAATGTTTGTTGAATGAAAAAATGAAGGGATAGATTGATGAATTTTAGAGTAAATACATAATACAAATTGTTCTATGATTAAAATTTAAGCATAGGATAAAGGTACATATGAAAAAATATGGATGGAATGATGCTCATTGCTCTTTATCTGTTTCTTTATCTGTAAAATGGAGAAAAAGGAATGCATTACTTTCAATATTCTTCATTTTTCCAAGTTTTCTTTTTCCCCAAATTGCTGTTATAGTATTATATTTATTATACTTTTGAAATAAAAGTGTATACAATGAAGTCTTCAAAAAAAGTTGGACATAGATTATTGTAAAAGAGGGGGCTCTGTATCAGGGTGGTGTGAGATCAGGGCTGGTCACAGTTCGGGGAATAGTAATAAAAGCAGTGGCCGCCAGGGCAGGGCCTCCAGTACAACTTGAGTTACTAGCCCTACCTGAGCTGGAAGGTAGACTAGGAGAAGCTAGCCCTAAGAATATAACCCAAGTCAGGGCCTGGAGGCAAGGTGTTCAGGTCATGTGAGGGTGGTACAGTGTGATCCCCCTGAGAAGGACTTCCTGAACAATGAAAATTATACTTTTATTTCTACGATAGCTGCCTATTCCCTGAAATATCCTCTCTCTCCAATGAACTTTTCTTCTGCACTTGAATATAAAGGGTAGGCTATCCTGGTATGGAAAGGATGGGGGGAAAGTAGCACTGAGGAAAGAACCAGAGGGAGAATGAGAAAGGCCAGGAGCAAGATAGGAAAACTGAGACCTCTTAGTAGTCGGAGGGTTGGGAAGTAGAGCTGGCTCATGGCAGAATCCTCAGGAACCCGATGCAGAGCTGTGAAAAGTATGCTTCAGTTTCAGAATTACCAAAGCGGCTTTCTTTAAAAAAAATTTTTTTAATTAAATTTTTTTTTTTACTGAAGTATAGTTGATATACAATATTTTATTGATTTCAAGGATACAACACAGTGATTCAACAATTGCCCACATGATTAAATTCGCACCCTAACTCGTTCAGTTTCTATCCATCCACATAGAAAGATGTTACAGAATCATTGGCTATATTCTCCATGCTGCACTTCCATCCCCGTGACCAACTTACATTATGATTGAGATTTTGTGCCTCTCTATCCCCCTCACCTACCCCACGCACCCACCCCAGAGTTGCTTTCTGAAAATGCAAATTGTTGAGCCTAATCTAGAACTGCTGAATCCCATCCCTGAAGGGAAGCATTTGATGCACCTTCTCAAAGTGATTTTCATGCACTTAAAGTTTGCGAACTATCAAACATCAGTGATGCCTGGGTTCTTGTTCACGAAGCCGAAGAATGAGCTTAGCAAACAGGCAAGACAGGAGAGCAAGGTACAGGCTTTTATTTAGAAGTAAAGTGAAAGGACAGAGCTCCCAGCTCATGTCAGGAGGGGACAAGAGAGTCCGGTGTGCTGCGTTGTCTAGGGGTTTTATAGGCAGATGAGGATTTTTCGAGAACATGAAAAAAAGTTTAGGCATGCAGACCTGCTAAGTGGTGTCTGAACACCCAGAATTAACTTAACACAAGGAATTTCTCTCTCTGGGATACTGACGTCTTGGTCTAGGAGCACATCAAAAGGTGGCCTGCCCAGCCCGCAAGGTGGGCTGAGGTATTGTCTGTTTGCTAAAGAGTAAGTTAAGAATCCTGCTTTCCAAACTTCCTCGGTGTTAAAATGCAATCTTATCTTTAAGGTGGAATCTTTGCTGCCTTTTACGATGTTGTTTACAGCTGGGTCTGCATGCTAAATTAGTTGCCTGGTTTGCAAAACCACCCCATCAGATCTGAAAGAGGAAAGACAGCACCGAGGCCTGGGCCTTTTAGCATGCTAAAGTGAACCTTACAAGTGGTTAGCATAATAACAACATGTGCTACTCTTCTTTATCTGGGGAACATTAACTGATCTTACTGACGAATGACCCTAGAGTTTAATGTTTAACACAGAGTTTAGGTAGGGGGTTTCCTTGCATGTAGTTACATTGCTCTGACTGCATATATTCTGCCTTGCTTTTTCCGGAGGCCCTCCCCCTACTCTGACTACACCCACAGTGCACCTAAAGTTTGCAAACCATCAAACATCAGCACGCTTAGCAATCATCAGGAAACAGGAAGAAACTGTATTTTTCTGGATCCCATCACTAGAGATTCTGATGCTCTGCAGGTGGGGTGCTCTCAAGGTAGCTGCATTTTTAGTAAGCACCTTGGGGCTTTGAGGCAAACAGATCATAAATTGCATTTAGGAAAACAATGTTATAGGTTCTTTGAATAAAATTAAAATTTGGCAGGAAAATAAAGAATAAGATGATCTATTATTGGATATTAAGCACAGCATCAGAATAGCATCCTAATTCTCTCTGTGTTTCTGTCTTTTTCTTCTTTTGCATTCTTTCTATGATACTTTGTCCTGATGAATTTAATTTTAAATCAGCATGATATGAGAACTTTGTGAGAGAATCTTGTGCTTTCTTATCTTCATACCATCATTACTGGTTGCCACATAAGTTGTAAACATGTAAAGCAGTGACTTTCATGAGCTCACTTCTTGAATGCGAGAAGTTATATCCAATTGAGCCTCGCAAGTATTTAACAGGTGTCTGCAGTTAATGCCTAAGTCAGAAGTGGCCAGCCCCCTGGTGGGGACACCCTTCTTCCAGCTGGCTAGGCCTTTAAGCTTGGAAATCAGAAAAAAGTGGGAAGGCAGTAGGCCCCCAGAGATTTCAATAAAGAAAACACAAAGAAGAAAGAAAAGGAAAACAGCAAGTTGAGTTCTGTTACTTTATGAGTGAGTATATCAATTCTTTGATAATCAGTGGTCGTTGATTGTCATTTGTCTGAACGCCAAGTTGACCTTGTCGCAGATCTGGGAAAATGAACATCCGAAAACTCTCCTGGGGAAAATATTGGATCTGAAGGAATGTAATGTGGTGTGACTCAGACCATGGACAGAAATGTGACACAAAGGAAGGGCCTTTTCCCCATCTCCATCCCTCTTTCCCTACTCCTCTCTTCACCACACACACACGCACACACTTGTACACATTTTAGTCACTATGTTAGTCTTTCTCTAGAAGATAGGAAAGCAGGACAGGCAAGCCATGGAAAGTAGATTCAGCTTTTCAGGCTTAGGACGATAGCATTTAGGGCTATGTAACGTTTTTGGCTATGTTCATTGATTTTGTTTGAGAACTTGTATTTATTATTGTTATTATTATTTGGTTACTTTTTCTTTTTTTGCCCTTCCTAAATTTTTAGTAACTTAAAATACAGTTACCTGTCTTAGCTGAGAGAAGAGAAAGAATGAAGGGGTTTTCATTCACTGGTCAGTTTAGCAGGTTTGAAGAAAGTAAGCCATTCCTGAGGCTGGGTGTGGTGGGAGCATTAGGATGAAAAGAAAGGAACTCAGAGGGGAAGTGAGCCTCTTGGGGAAGAGTCGTGAACACTCATACCATAAAATACATTCCCTCATCCCGCCCCACCGCCTCCATCCAGCAAGTCTCCTGCTCGAATTTTATTTGCCCAAATTTGGATGATTTTTAAATTCTGTTTTAATAAGGACGGTTGGTTATTTACTTTTAATGCTGATTTATTGTTTTGGGGAGATGGTTTTTCTTTCTTCCTTTTTTTTGCTTACAAAAACCACTCAATTACAGAAGCAACAGGGACTCAAATCAGTGGTGTATTGAGGCCCTGTTTGTGCTGCTCTCATGGCTAAGCTGCAGCTCCAGGGAGACAGCAGGTTTTTGGCCTCAGGCCCAGTTGCCTTCCTCTGTTGTCAACAACTGTTTATTTCCCTACAAGATTCTTTTTATTTTCTCACCCTCTTGTCATAAGTCACCCCTATTAACAGCCATTTTGGTTAAGGCAGAGGTGAAAATAATATCTCAACTTTCAACCTTTCATAGCTTGTAAATTATTTTCCCTCTCCCTCAGAGGACCATGAGCCTGTGACATTGTTATTTTTGTCTCCGGCTAGTGAGTCTTGTTTATGTCTGTTTCCTGCTATGACAGCTGAGTCAATGTTGAGCACAGGGACTGTCCCGCCCTTTTAGCTGATATCACACACTGCCTGGGGAAACTGGAGACTACACTCCCATAGCCTGGGGACTGATGGACCCACAGGGACTCAGAAACTGGCTGTTTTCCAAGACAAAGACTAGTGGTAAAGGAAGGTTGGTAAAGCCAGAGGCTTCTTCCTGCAGGTGTTTGTCATTGAGAGCCTCTGTCCCACACAACATCGACTTTATCTGGTAGTGTAAGTCATGGGCTTGTGACTTGGGGGCATTGTACAGGGTTTTAGAGTACTTTTTAGGAAGATGAGGGCACAAAGGACTTTTCTATAGACTATATGCTTCCCTGACTCAGCAGGAGGGAGAAGTGAACAGTGTGATTTATTTTTCTTTCTAAGCTTGGTTTGTTTCTTATCTTATGTGGAGATATAAGAAGCTCTACAAATCATGTGAATTTAATAATATAGATTTGAAGCACATATTTTCTAAGTTACCAACCATTTTTTTCTAAAGGTTAGCGAATCTCACATTATCGTAGCAGCATGGTGTAATGCTTAAATGTGTGAGCTCTGATTCAGCTCCTGACTTGGACACTTACTGGCTCTGTGACCTCAGGCAGGTTGTATAACCATCATGGTGTCTCAGTTCCTTCTGTTAAAAAGTAGGGGTTAATGATAATGCCTACTAATCTGTTGTGAGTATGAAATGGAGTAGCATGGTCGGCATGCTTAGAGACATGTCTGGCACATCATAAACAAACTTACTGGTCCTTGGTATGAACATCAGAAGGTCTGCTTGTTTTCCTAGGATACCATGTGCACCTCAGTGAATCCGCCCTCATAGGGAAGAGCTGCCCTGGTCAGATAATGAATTAACTCCCTGATTAGAATCAGGCAGGGATTCTCAAAGGATGGATCCTTGTAGCTGCTTGGGTGCTGATTTCCAAACAGAATGCAACTGAGCTCCTCTCCATTCCAGGCCAGCACATGCCCATCTCCAAGGCCACCATGAGATTGAAGGCACACTGTAATACCCCAAAAAGCTGACACAATCTTTTGTTATAACAAAGTTAATTTTAGATTCTAGCCAAGTACATTCAGTAGCTGTAGATCAGTTTCTAGGAGTAAGACTAGATGTCTATTGGTACTCAGTCTTTATTCAAAGGCATAATCCAGTTCTTTATGCTGGAAAATACATCACATGGAACATGATGTAGTACTCTCAAGATAAGTATCTCAAGCTTAGTGAGAACTTTTCTGCAGTCAACCTCATAAAGTGTTACTTTATGTATACTTTTATCTTGATACAAATATTATTACAAAAATAAAATTATTCATTATAATCTTACCATGATTATAATCTTATTTTAGGGTTATATGGTTACATCATACTCCCATATCAAGTTGCTTCTCTTTTCCATGTTCTTTTCCAATCTTCATACATAAACATATACTTTGTCTATTAGAAGATACTATAAAATTTTGTATTTTGTTCCTATATATTTGAGCCTTATTTATTGAACATTTTTTTATTTTTTAAAGCATTATCTTCCTCATTATTCATTTTAATGTACAGATAGCATTCTAATGAATAGATGTATTGTGTTTTACTATTTTCTTCTTGGATACTAAGGTTATTTTCACATTGTTAAAATAATACTACGGCATATGTTTTGAACATGGATTTCCCTTCTCTTGGATTCTTAAGGCATCAATTTATAAAGTAACATTATAAATTCACAATCACAATATAAGTTGGTCATGGAGATGATAGTACAGCATGGAGAATATAGTCAGTGATTCTGTAACATCTTCCTCTGTTGATAGACAGTAACAGCATTAGAGGGGGAGAGGATTCAATAATATGGGTAATTGTTGAACCGCTGTTTTGTATATTTGAAACCAACATAAGATTGTATATCAACAATACTTTAATTTAAAAAGTTAATATAGTCATAGTTATAACTGGATTGTCTTATTCATAGAAAGCATTTGGCTTGTTGGTGTTTACGGCCCTTTAGGAATAGACTACAGACAGAGCTTGGAGGAGGATCTGGAGCATGGGACTGAGAGTGGATAGAGGGATGGAGTCTTCTCTAGGAGTGAGCCATTTATTCTCTCAAAAAAAAAAAAAAGTTAATTGAGTATTTTGTATACTCCAGGCACTCTGCTACTAGGTCCTGAGGATATGCTGGTGAGCAAAAAGACATGGTCCCTGTCCTTTTAGAGATTCGAATGTAGTGAAGAGGTTATTTTTAATTAAATAATTACATGAATGAAAAAAATCATACTTCTAACAATAGCTACAGCAATAAAATGTGCATATAACATGAGGGTTTAATTAGGGGGAGTGACTAAAGCAAGAGGCTCAGAGTAATTTTCTAAGTACTATATGAGCGTAGCTGTAAGAAAGAAGAGAAACTAAATTAGAGGGCCAGGGTGTTTTTTAGGCAGTGGGGAAATCATTTGAAGGGGTCCTGTTCAGGAGGGGAAAGGCCATTGGAGATCAGATAAGAAACCTGAGCCAGGGCAGCTAAAGCACGGATGTTGAGGCATCACTTTTTCCTGGGGTAGGATGGCACATTGTTCTGGATTTCTCTGGATGTGAACGGGAGAATGGAGTCAATGCATTTATTACTTTTTATTCTGTAAGCTTCTCATTGTTATTGTTAAACGTGACTCTAGTACTGCTAAGAGCCTTCAGAGTTGCTTTGTGGTCTTCATATGTTTATTAGAAATAATATTCCATTTATAGTCAATAAGAAAAAGGAGTTGTCATATTATTTATATTGTTCTTTTTAAGAGAGGTAATACACACCTGTGACTTAATGTTAATATAAAGCATTTCATTTTCAATGAGCCAAGCAGAGCAAATATAAATATTCTGGTTGACATGAAAGTCAGCCAACTCTCTGTAGAGATTGTATAGTGCACATGAAAGGAAGTCAAATTACTTGAATATCTATTATTCTCATAGTTCTCCAATCTAATAACTTCTTCAGTTGGGTATCAAGTCTCTAAATGTCAGGACAAATTATGGCTGTTTATGACTTACTCTTCTCTGGGCTATAAAGGACTGAAAATGCCTACCCTCTCACCTTGACACGCAGACAGTGATGGGTGGGTTTTGTAGTGCCTTGGGTCCATACAGATGCATATATATGATCACTAGGTGTGTTACGGCCACCTCATATTATGGCACTTTAAATCATCTAAAACATTTTCATATTTCTTATTATATTAAAAGTCCACTTTTAGAGCCAGAATGTATTTTAAGGGGTTATTTAGTCTAAAGGCATTTTTAACAGAAAAAGCAATGGACTTGGAGAACTGTGTTCAAATCGAAGCTCTGTAATCTACTAGATAGGTGTCTTTGGGTGAATCATATAAACTCTCTGCAACAGTTTCCTCATTTCTACACTGGTGCTAACTAGCATCAAATGTGTGACACTGGCTTGAGTAATAACTGAGAGCATATATTGAAAGGGATAGATAAAAGAAGAGAGGGGATGCGAACTCAAGCAGTTTTATTGCTGAACCTGAGAGGGCCCCCTCGGCCCTGGCCAGCAGAACAAAGGAAAGAGAGTCTCTAACAGGTCCAGAGGCTTTTATGGCCAGGGTTTTGGGCAGGCTCTTTGAGGGAAGGGGTCAGGGAAAAGGTGGGCTTATGGCTTGCTGACATGTCCTCTGGAGAAGGCTTGTAGCCTAGGGAAGATGACACCTAGGCCTTTCTGTGATGGTGGGTGGGCTTATTTAAAAGGTGGTACTCAGGTCCGGATTCTATCATATATGAAAAAGGTTCCCAGGAGATGTTTAATCTATATAAATATTTTAAGAAATGCAGCACATGTTCGCACACAAACTAAGGCAGGAAAACGTGCATATAAACGGTTCTCAGCCAGGTACTATTGAGTGAACTTTACTGGTGATTATGTGGAAGAGAATCGGGGCAAGCTGCCTGCTTAAGGCCAGTTAGCGAGAATGCACCACACTGAGATCCAGGTCTCTGGCTCTTGGTATTTGTATTTCCCTCTATTCCTTCACCTTTGGAATATTTTCCCTGTCTCATGTTTTCTTCTTTAGGGATTTATTCCTTTTGATATGCAAGCAGAAAAATAATAACAACATTTATGGGTTTTCTTAACATGACCCTCTAACCTCAAACTACCACTTCTGCGTCTTACAAAAGACATCTCTAAGTCACTGACTTACAAGAATAGAGCATACAATATGGCAGAAAGAAACTAAACTGGACGTTAGGAAACTGAAGCTTTCATCTTTTAATTTCAGTAATTGATGGTATGATTTTAAATAAGACACTTCACCTTTCTAGGACTTATCAAAAAAGATGATATTAGACTAGGATAATAACCCTTAATACTTTGAGAATCTATGTGTAGGTATAACAATTAAAGTGCCCATTACTTGCCAGAAGCAGTTATCAACAGTAAAGTACATGAGGTGCGTTCCTGTAGTTATTATTTACTAAGTCATTCTATACATTGTTCTGGAGGGGTTTGTTTTCTTACTAAACTATTTCAATATTAGGTTTGTAGGGACTTCCTGGGGACTTGATGTATTCATTTGTACTTATGTTTGTTAGCTGTAGCAAGAATAAAATACTACCCTTTCTACTCCTTGTTTACTGAATTATGACTTAAACTTTAAGAACCAAATCAAAAGACATGATTCCTGTGGTGCCTTCCCACTCACCCAAATGGACACAATCATACCTAAAGCACTTAGTTTATACCACTCACCAGGAAGCAGTGTGGTTGTTTATGTGTCTGTCACCTATATAAGACAGATGTATCCTTAGGATCTAATAGAGCCTGACACATAATAAATGCTCAATAATTATTTACTGGATGAAAGAAGACTCTGGAAGAATTTAATAAGTCTCTGTATGTCTGTCAATGAATATACTAAACAGAACAATTTTCAGATCATTCTAGGATTGTCTTCATTGCATATTTGACACTATATGATGTTTATGGTAGAAACAGTAAGGGGGACAGCCTGGGTCACCAACCGCCCTGATGACTTGCAGGAAACTGCCCCTGTAACCTTTGACCGAGGCTCCAAAGGCAGCTATACAACCCCACATATCCCATCTTCCTTCAATATTAGCTGTCCCTACAAAGCTCATATTGTTTATTTGTTTTCTGGTGGAAACTGTTAAAATGTACAGCTTTAGAAAGTAGGGTTTGGGTGCAAAGAGATGATCACACAGAAAGCCTGGGCATATTGAGGGACAGTATGGTTCTTCCTTGGAATGGAATCATCACCCTGGAAACCTTCTCTTGGATTATACATGCTCATAGCTGTTTTTCAGGAACTGTCCATCATGCTTACTAGATTTCTAAAACTATTGCTAGAGTTAATTTACAGCAGATTGGCAACCCAGAGCAGTTTAGGTGCTAAGTGGGTTATTACAGGTAACAGTAAATTTTATTCAAGCAGTGTAGCATGGCATAACTCAGTGCCAGTAGGCAGAATTTGTTTCCAGTTCTGCTTACCAGCCGGATGACCTCGTAGAAGCCATGTCATCATTCTGAGAGACAGCTCCTCATCTGTCAAAAGGAGTAATGATTCCTCTGCCTCTCTTTCGTAGAATTTTGGGAGGCTCAATAGAAAATAGATAAACGTTTGGAAAATGTAAGATTACTTACCTTTTTCATTTATATTTTACTTTAATGAATTAAGAAAATAATGATGGATTGTCCTATATTTTCAGCTTATGGTTAGGGTTAAATTTTAGTTTGGGTAATAACACTTGTTTATGCTTTGTGCTTATTTTAACCTACCTAATTATTTAACTTTCACTATAAATTTAGAAGACCTGATATGCCATATATACAGGCTTTCAGTCAGAAAATTAGAAAACAAGCTATATTTTCCTAACCCCAAGAAGCCTGTATTTCATTTGACCAAACCATAGACTTTTGAATACTGAATCTTCTGAGTGTTATCTCAACCAAAACATGACTTATTTAAGCACAGGTAAATAAGCTCTGTTGATTTCAAAAATAAATGTTTCCCCATGAAGATGGAATCTTGTTTACAAACTGTGTATTGAGGGTACATGGCTATACTTGTTTTCAAGCCTGCTTAAAACTAAGAATCGAAAGGTGAGTTGGGAATTAGGCTCTCAATAGAAAATTTTGCTTTTATAGCTGTTCTGAGCCAGATATTGAATCAGAATATTGTTTCAGTCAATAGTTTTTAAAAAGAGAAAGGCGCACTTAGTTTTATGGGGAATGTCCTGGAACAAAGGGGATTTCTTTGCATTATTGTGCTTTTTAAATAGAGGGCACAAATGTCATTTGGAGGGGATAAAGTGATTTGATTTGGTATTCATGGACCTCTTAGCTGTTTCAGATAGTCTTATGTAGGGCAGAAATTTTCCTAACATAAATACAAATATATGATCTCTTTTAATGTTACAGAAAGTTAAACCCTGCAATCTATAAAGAGAAGACAAAAACAAGACACTTATGTTTGGGGTTTGTCAAGATTTCAAATCCCAAAGGGTCTGTGTTTGGCAATACAGCTTCACCTTCCCCAGGCAAAGGTTTGTTTCTCTGTGACAATTAGCATTTGCTACACACCTGAAATTGGAAGACTTCTAAGGTGAGGAAAACACTCATTTTAGATATACACTCATTTAGGTATACAACCCCTTATCAAGCAGGACAAGTATTTTTACATTTTAAAGCCTGGCCTTTCTTAAACTCTCTGGAAGTTTTATTTAGTTTTTAAATATACAGCTCTCTTGGTAAAATTTAGACTCTAAGAGTCTGGCTGCCTTATTTAATTTGTGGTGTCAGGAGAAACAATCCCCAGTGAAAATGTAAACACCAGACAATTATTTACCAGTGACGCTGGCTCTGAGCCTAATCTTCAGGTGTCTTAAAAAAAACTTATTTTTAAAGATCTTCCTGGTTTAGATCTAAGAAAAAAATCTCCATACCTGACCAGATGATTTGTGACCATTCCTGCCTGGTTCTGTAAAATATAAAATGACACCACAGATCAAGCTTCCTTATCCAAGGGCTCCAAGGACTTGGTGTCCTTGGGTAGAACCCATGGATTTTGGCATCACCTCTACAGGACCACACAGTGTATTTTAAAATGACTCCTGTCTGGGAGTTTATAAGACACATTTGTTAAGAAATGAATGACTTTGACCAGGAGCAATACTATTCTGATTGATTCAAACAGGATGGTTTAGTTGTCTTTTTTGATGAAGAATATGAATTTTATACACATTAAAGCAGAGGAACGTTTTAAAGGAGGTGGAAGAAGCAGTATCATTAATTTACCAGAGTATAACTAGTACAAAAATGATGATCTTAAAGGGATGGTTTGTGATTGCGGAGAGAGAGAAGGAAAAAAAAAGCTTAAGATTTGGAATTGCAAACCCATTTGAATAATGGCTGTATGATCTCAGGGAAACCATGTAACTCTTGAGACTTCAGTTTTCTCAGCAGTAAAGTGGAATCTTTTTTTTTAATATTCTGTGGGTCAAAATAAAATGACATAATGTGTTTCAGAGTGTTTTATGAATATCAAAGCAGTAAGATATTATTACTGTTACTAATACCATTGGGTGAGGAAGGAGAGAGCACAGAGAACAAATGAATACCAACATTGGTTGTATGTTTTATACTAGATACTATGCTATCCATTAAAGATATAAGGACACATGATACAATCCCTTAACTGAAAGAGCATGCCTGGTGGGGGGATTAGGCTTGTCAAAAGTATAATTGCAAGGCAATGTGGTGCATGGAATAATAGAGATGACTACTAGATCCCAGCACAGAACAAAAAGGAAGTAAGAAATTTGGTTTGAGTGAATCTGATACCAAACCTTTGATGCTTGAAGGATAGGTAGGAGTTTACTCTGTTCCTGTATGGAGAGGGCATTCCAGAGAGAAGGCATGGAGGAATGAAATAGCAGGGTAGGTCGAGGATCTGCCAGTAGTTTACCTTGTTTGGAGCTCTACTGTTACGTAAGATAAACAGAGTGAGCTGAGACTAGACAGGAAAGCAAGCACTTTCTTGAGTAAGCACTTCCCTCTAGAGAAAGGTTTTAAGCAGGTCAGTGACATCCATTTATTTAACAAATATTTATATTGTATTTCCTATGTGCTAGGCACTGTTCTAAGAACTTTATAAATGTTAATTCAGTCCATCTTCATCACAGGCAGGTGAAGTAGATCTTATTTTTATTCCCATTTAACTTCTGAGGGAAGTAAAGCATAGATAGGCTAAGTAACCCTCCCAAGATGACACAGTAAGTGATGAAACCAGGATTCAGCCTAGGCTCCGGAGCCTATGCTCTTACCCACTCTACTATACTACCACCAGGATTAATTCCCTGTTTGAGGAGCGCCCCAGCCACTGGGCAGGAAATGGATGGAGGAGGAGGCAAGTCTATAGGTAGGGAGACCAGCTGAGATACAGGTATGAGAGTCCAGGTAAGAAATGATGTGTCAGTGAAGTAAGACAGAAGAAAAGGTTGGGTTGAAAGGATGCGTATGGAGGTAGAATTGATAGTTAATTAGTGTGGGCTGACTGTGGAGTGTAAGGGAGAAGAAGTTAAGATTCTCAGGTTTCTGGGTAGGTGGTGATTCTGTTAACAACACAGGAAGTATTGGGCTAACAAGAAAGATCATTGGTTATATGGATTTTTGAAGCAGTTGTGGAATATGTGGGTGGGCGTGTATGAAGGCTGACGGATCTATAGAGCTAGAATTCAAAAGAAAGTTCTGAGTCCGAAAAGATTTGGGAGTTAACTGCTGCAAGCTGGATTATATGGTTGCCCAGGAAATTTTTAAATGAATCCCTACTGACTTAATCTGACTTGGAGAGGTAGCTATTTGAGTTTGCCTCTTTTGGCATAAAGTGAGAAGAACAAAGAGTTTGGAATAGAACTCTAGGGAGAACCGGTATTCGTGGTGTCTTGAAAAATGACAGAATGAGCAGAATAACATCAGTGCATTCTGTCATCAACTACTTGAAATAGGCATATGTAACTAATGTTCAATTAAAGTTTGACAACTACAGAAATAATAGTTTATAAAGCTGACGTTCAGCTGGGCCACTTTGGTTCTCCCTCATGGTTCCATATGGCCTCTTTCTCCACTTATACCTTGTCTTCCAGTTTACAAAAAGAAGGAGTAGAACAGGTCTGTAAGTAAGCCCTTTTGTGCAGAAATAGAATATCTGACTATTCAAAAGGTGTTGTTTAGACTCCTCTGGGAAGACACTTGGTTATTTCTGCTTTTAGCTTTGTTCTGAGGAAGTATCACTGTAGGCTCTTGCAATGGGGATTTATAATACAGGATGGTTTACAGTGAACAGCTTTCTAGGGGCAGGGCCACGGGACACTCTTGGAGCACTGTTGCTGTCACAGAGTAGAGAGAGATCTAAGTTACTATTTCACCCACTGCATAGTAATCTTAACATGCAAAGGATTCTTTGTGTTGGTGGAAGAACAAACCCTTTTGGGAGAGGGCCAGACCCTTCAGTTTCTGTGTGGAAAGGTCCCACTTTGAAATTCAGCCTGGAAGAAAGAGATGATGATTACATCATGACAGGAGCCGTTGAAGAAAAGGATCACACTCAGTGTTCCCTAGGAGGTTTTATAGAGCTGACCTCCTTGTGCCATGTTACTTTGAAATGCCACTAAGTAAATGTGATGTTGCCAGAGACTTTTGATGAGTGTATCTCCCCTAAGTAATTTTAAAGCATCTAATACTGAAAGCTAAAAGACAAAGAAAGAAACCATTTCTGATTAGAAAATTAATACTTAGATATGTAGTAACTATATAATATATTAGCTTAGACCTGAAGGATTTATGAGTGTAGTGGGGATAAGCAACATTAAATTAAAAAAGACTTTTATTGGAGTATCATTGATTTACATTCTCATATTGCTTTCAAGTATACAGCACAGTGGCAGTTACCCGTATCATTGAATCCTCACTCCCACTGGTGCAGTCATTCTACATTAACTTTAGGCTTTGCTCTCCTTGTGCTGAGTACTTGAATATCAGCAGAATTTTAAAAGTAAAATGTCCATGCATTTAAATATTTCAACTACAGTGAATTTGATTACAAACACTTTAGAGACAGACTGTCTCCATTATAACAAAAGTCATGTCGCTGGCATTATACCCATTGGAAAGCTTTAGAAACCAGCATTTTCTGAGTACAGTTCTTCATTCTAGAAATTGGTTTCAATACTACAGCTAAAGGAAATAGTAGATTTTCTATGAGAAAAGTATCTAAAAGAAAACCAAAAGGAGATGTTAATGATGACACAGAAGAAGAAGACTCTAATGTCATTTGTTTTAGTTGTCTATTACTATGTAACAAACCACCTAAAATATAGGGGCTTAAAACAACAGTGGTTTATTATTTCTCACCATCTGTGGGTTGACTTACCGGTCCTTCTGCTCCAGCTAAGGTCACTCACTTGGCTGCACTCAGTGGCAGCTAAGCCGGGCAGGAATATCCAAGATGACTTCTCTCATGGGTCTGGGGATTTGAAGCTGACCATCAGCTGGACCATTCTGGTTATTTTTCATGGTTTCATAAGGCCTCTTTCTCCACATGGTGTCTTGTCTTCCAGGGGTTCTCCACATGACCACTCTCTCCAGCAGGAGAGCATGGACTTCCTTACAGCACAGTGATGGAGTTCCCAGAGGGCAAAGGTGGACTCTCCCAGTCATCTTCAAGGCTAAGCCCTGAACTCACACACGCCTGCCATTGCATTCTGTTGGTCAAGGCAAATCACAAGGCCAGCATAGATTCAAAGGGAGAGGAAATAATTTCCATTTCCTGACGGGCAGAGTAACCGGTGACTAGAAGGATGGGCAGAATTTCTGGTGGCTGTTTTTGGAGACAGTAGCATCATTAAAAGTAGATTTTCTCTGAAGATGCTGCTGTGGCTCTTTCTAGGGCACTAGCACACTACATATGTAGAATATTGGTGCTGAAAAAGAGCCCTTGGGGTCTGTCTGTGCTGGGGAAAACTGCTTCTCAGTTGCTTTTGCCAGATTTTATTTGTATTTTTGCCCTCTGTACTCATACATTACACTCATTATAATGGCAGAATCAATATAATGACAGATTCAAGATTGCACACAATTTCTTCATTTGGAATTATTGAGGGCCTCCTACGTGTTAGGTGAGTGCTGGGGAAACAATCATGAACAATGCAGACATCTTGCTTCCCTCATGCATTGTAGTTTGAGATCTTAAGATACTTTTTCAGTATTAAGATTTCTCAAGTAAGGAACTGAAAGTAAGATTTTAAACCCATTAAATCATTATCAACTTCTGCAGAGAACTTTGTCATGTCACATGAAAAATACTATCTAGTCATTGTCTAATGGCTTCTTTCTAAATTGAATGTGCCTAATTGAGAAGGACACTTAATCAAAATATTTCCTGAGGAAAGAATCAGCCGGCGACAACTGTTTAATGCCATTTGTGACAATGACTTCTGCTCAAGTGATGTGAGCTTGCCATCTTAGGCAGGAAGATTTTTTTCTTCTTTGGTTTATTTATCATAACCTTTGTATTATAAAGTATGCATGTGCATAAATTGTCTTTGATCCCTTGTTCCTTGTCATACATGCTTTCTTGTGTGATTCAGAATGAAGGGTTGGTTTACAGGTACTGGACTTCTGGGTTATGTGTATAACCTATGCTTCAAAGCACATCATTCTGACAAATAAACCAAGGTACACCTGGGTAAGTTTTGTGAAAGATTATTCTGGGGCTCTTCTCTTAGGAAAGATGAAATCAAATGAGTTGTGCTTTGGTTAAAACCGTTGCCTATTTTGCTGGTATGCCTAATGCCACATATGGCATGTATGATACAATTAGAGTCAGGTCCCTGGTGTTATGATGTTGTCAATGACTCATGTAGCAGGAATGAAGTCATTTATCAAAATGGAGATGATTTATTTGATCATTTCTTCATATCTGAACCATCATCAATGTCAATGTTTTAGAGCATCCATAGTTCGCACCTGTGTTGTTCTTAATTAATCATATACAAGGTACTGAGTTAATAATGTTGAACTCAGTCAAATGGCAGACAGAAATGCTTACTATTGAGAATAGTATTAACAGATATTATGTTATAAATTGGAGTCTGTGTCTATAATCCCATGATGTTAAAGTTAATATAATTTTCCTAAATGCAGGTGTTCAATGAATACTTGACAATGTTAATAGGAGGATGAACAGTGGAATGTTGTTTACCCCAGATGAGAAGAGAAATAACTTTTTTCTCAGTTTCTTTTTCTGTCTTTTCTTCTTATACCTTTCCTGTAAATATTGGAGTACCCTTAGCTTTTGACTTTGAACTTCTTTTCTTTCATTATTCATTTCATTTCCTGGGCACTCTTCTTTATTTATATGGGCTTTGGGACTATAAGGTGGTAACTCCCATGCACATTTACCACCAGGCCAGAGCTCTTTTTAGAACATGAAAACCCACATATCCACTCTATCCTAGACATTTCCATGTCCCTGTTGCAGAAGAATCTCACAATTAAACATGTCAAAAGTGGAGCTCATTATCTGACCCATCAAACCTTCATGTTCTCATGCCCCCATCACTGCGACTGGTGCTGTCATCCACTTAGTCACACGGTCCAGGAACACGGGATTCATTCTAGATATTTCCCTCTTCTCCCCTCTTCTGTCTCATAAGTGACTAAATTCTGTTAATAATTTCTCTGTAAAATCCTCCAATAGAAGTCCCTTCCTTCCTCACAGCCCTAAAGCTACTGCTGTAGTTGGAATCCTCATCAGCTCAGCCTGGACAATTGTGATAACATTCTAACTGGTCTCCCTGTCTTTAGCCTATATTCTGCTCTGCCCCATCTTCCCCTACTATGAGGACTTTTTAATGCAAAAATCTCATTACTTTATGGTCCTGCTTAAGAATTTAATAGCAGTTGTCTCCAAACGTTGTAGATAATGTATCTAATCAGTAAAAGAATAAAACATATGCTCCTAATATATGTATATTTGTCCCCTAATAAAATATCAGCATATATTATGCACAAATATATTATATTATAAAAATACACTAAAAGAGAAATTAAGCAGGAGAGTAAAAGAAATATAATTAGGCATTGTAATATCTACTTCCTGCAGTCCAGCACTGGATACAACAGCACTGGTGGTGGACACATTCCACTATATAGACCTCTCAATGTTGGATAAATCCAAAGTTTTTAATAAGCTTTACATGGTCTGGGGTCTCTCCGTTCCTCCAGCCATCAGCCTTCATACCCAGTTAGCATATTGCGCTTTACTCCTGCTGAGCCACTGCAGCTCCCCGATTGCACCATGATGTTGCACGCCTCCGTTTCTTTGCTCCTCTGCTTCCCAGCAGGGTGCACCCTCCCTAGTCTCATCTATTGGGTGACCATTTATTGAATGTTCAAGGCACAGCTCATAAAGATTTTTGCCAACAGTACTCTATACAAAACGTCTGTAAGAACACCCACATAACCTAACTGCACTGGATTGTATTGGTACCCGGCCACTGCTGCCTGACCTTACACTGGGTTGTAACAGGGCCCATTCCTCCCCCTACACCACCCTGCCTTTAAATCTTGGTATGCTTATCACCTAAAAAAAGTCTCAGAAAATAGTAGATGCATGATAAATACTTGTGGAATGAATGAATACATTTATGACAAGTTTATGTGAAACCAGAAGATAAATTCAAGCCTTAGAATAACAAAGCTACCAATCAATGCGGATCAGTTATGTCTACACAGTTGTTATGTATTTTGTTTTATTTAATATTGATATATAGTTGACTTATACTATTGTATTAGTTTCAGGTGTACAAAATAGTGATTTGACAGTTATATACATTATGAGGTGCTCACCACAATAACTATAGCTACCATCTCTCACCAAAGCTATTGCAATGTTATTGAATATATTCTGTGTGCTGTATGTTACTTATTTTATAGCTGACAGTTTGTACCTCTTGATCCCCTTCACCTATTTCACACATCCCTTCCCCTCCCTTACCTCTCCCACCACCAGTTTGTCCTCTGTGTTTATGAGTCTATTTCTATTTTTTTGTTGCTGATGTGGTAGTTGTTGTTTGTTCATTCATTTACTTTGTTTTTTATTCTACATATAATTGAAATCATATGTCTTTCACTTGTCTTTGTCTGTCTAATTTATTTCACTTAGCATAATACTCTCTAGGCCCATCCATGTTGTTTCAAGTGGCAAGATTTCATCCATTTTTATGGCAGAGTAATATTCTATTGTGTATATAAACACATCTTTACCCATTCAACTATCAATGGACATTTAGGTTGCTTCCATATCTTGGCTGTCATAAATAATTCTGCAATAAACATAGGGTTGCATGTATCTTTCAAATTAGTGTTTTCATTTTCTTTGGGTAAATACCCAGAAGTGGAACTGCTGGATCCTAGGGGATTTCTATTTTTAATTTTTTGAGGAAGTGCCGTACTGTTTCCAAAGTGGTTGTACCAGTTTACACTCCCATCAGCAGTTTATGAGGGTTCCTTTTTCTCCACATCCTCTCCAAAACTTGTTATTTCTTGTCTTTTTGATACTGACACTGTCCTTTTTGATACTGTCTTTTAACTATTCTGACAGGTGTGATCATTGTGATTTTGATTTGCATTTCCCTCCTTATTAGTTATGTGGAGCATCTTTTCATGTGCCTATTGGCCATCTGTATGTTTTCCAGGGACAGACCTTGCTTAACTCTGTTGTAGATTAATTAAAACCCATTAATTATTATAAAGACCCCTTTTCACTCTCAAATGTATCTTGGTTTGAGTGATAAATTATATGGCCACTCTATTCCTAACAACATCTCTGTAAAGTATGTATTAGTCTCCTAATCCCACAGATCAGGAAATGATAGCTGCTTTGAGAGACTAAACAATTTGTTAAAGCTAGCAAGTGGCACCAAATTGAAAATTCTGTTCTTTCTGATGCCAAAAACAGTGTTCTTAACTTCTGCCCTTCAAAGATTCCTTTTCCTACCAAATGCCAGGAAAAAGTTACTTAAATTGTAAGTGGAAAGGGTAGTACATCCTTTGTTTTTATTTTTTAAGTGCAAAATAACCTTCACTCCTAGGACATTTTTCCTTATGTTAAATTCATCTTGTTACAAGTTCAAGTGATTCCTTTGGCTTTGTACCAGCAGAGCTACAGACCAGCTGGTCACAAGGATTTCATCTTTGTTCAAGGTGTACTTATCCTCAAGCCTCAGTAAATAGAAAACTTTGGTTGCAAAGAACAAAGGTAGAGGTTGTACAGGACGTTATGCTTCTTTGGTCCACACATCTGCTTAGGAGCATGTGGGAGCTTGGGCAATGTTGAGGCTTGTACTGGTCAGGTAAAGTGATATTGTGAGAGCAAGTGATACAGTGAACTATTACTTAAGCAGTCATTGTTTTGAGAAGAAAAGAGCAATCTTTTCTAAACAGGGATTTTGAAGACCTTGGACCCAAGGCCTGGAGAGGCGTGGTCATTGCCCTAAAGCTGTACATTCCTAAACCAAAGTGGGAGCTTCATAATATAGCTAAGATATAACGGAGGTAATGGTGGTAAGATGATGTTGGTGTTACTCGTTAGGACATTATTATTGTCTTGAATTTATGGAAAAGGAAATCAATTCATAGAACGTATGACTTGCTTTCCCAGTGTCACATGAAAATAAGGTAGATATTGAACTCAGGACCTCTAACTCTAAATCATTCACCCATTCATTTTCTCTTCCCTCATCAATTCACCTCTCCACTGATCAACTAACTTACATCAACAGTCATTATCAAACACTTATTGAGCACTGACTTTGTGCTAGGTCAGTGGTTCCACATGTTGATGCCTATTTGAAATACCTGGTGATCTTTCAAAAATACTGATGCCTGCCTTGCTGCCAACCTAGACATTATGACTTAATTGGCGGGCTGTGACCTGGGTATCAGGATTGTTAAATGCTTCCCAGATACTCTAGTGTGTGACCAAATTAGGAATCCACTATGCTAGGCACTTGGTTAGGACCTAAGAATAAAAGATGCCCTAGGTAAACTGATTCCCTTAAGATATTTTCGTGAAATAGGAAGTTAAAAGCCTATCCTTCTTATTCCAAGTTTACAGGGAAACCATTAAAGCACAGGGACCAATGGCATTCATAACATTCAAGGCATATATAATAAAAATTGTGAAATTTTCCAATCTCTTGGAATGTCTGTTTTTTTTGAGAGGCTTGGCAAGAACATAGTAAAATGAAAATAAGGTTGCTAGATGCCCTGTATTTACGTAAAGTGCAAAATGCGAAATATATGTCATTCCTTTGTTCAAAACATTAAGAAAAATAGTAGACGTGAGCAGAGCAAATTGTTACTGAATTAGGACCTCACAACAGCTGCTCTAGGGGTAATTGAGGCTTCTTTTTATATCATGCTTCAGACTAATGGGATGAGAGGATTTTGAAATTTGAGAATTCTTTCCCACAGATTTACATGGTTAAATGATCAGAGATCACATTTTATTTCTATGTTGAAAACCTCCATTAGTTTATGCAAAGCAGGCGCTGTTGAATCCCAAGAAAAATGAGAAATTGATGGCTTTCTTTCTAAGAGCATGACAGGTAGGCAGGGAGCTAGACTGTGCACTGCTCAGGGGCTTCCCCTTGGAGGGGCCCCAAAAGTCAAGGCACATTAGCAGTGAATCTCCAGCTTCTGTCCGACCCAACCCTGAGGAATTTTAGACCTAGGGATATTTCTGGAATAGCGATATTATGGCATCACCCAAGAGTATTACAAGAAAAATAAAGATTCTCAGTTTTGAACTTGGCTAAATCTTGAACAAGTTTGCTCTAAAAATGGATGCATTACAAACTGAGGGCAGTTGCTTTGTGACAGGGACTGGAGTCAGTGACCCAGGGGCAGAACAGATATTTAGGTATGATCTACATGACCCACAGCATTTGTTATTACACTTCCCAACACATTAGATATTAATTTCACTTGTGTAATTATAGGATTGAAAGGGACATGAAAAGATCTTAGGACTTTCTAGTTTCCTGCCAAATTGCTTCTAAACCATTTGGGAATGATCAGTTTCATCATCACAAATATCTCCTTGTTCTTACATCCTCTGGAAACAATGTCGGGGCAGAATCCAGAGCTTCTTGGTAACTGTCAGGCAGATGCCATATGCAGTTGGGCGTGAACAGACATGGGCTGTGAACAGCAGCCAGGGAAGTGTGCAGGGCTTGGAGCTTCAAAGGGAAAGAGCAGCAGGGCAGCACAGCTCTTTTGTCTTCCAACATTGTCTCCTTTCTCATTCATCATTTCCTACCCATTGTTTAAAGAGCCTGAATTTCTTATAGTGATGGATTACAGGAGAGAGAACTGCTTTGTGCCTGTCGGTTTTACATATGCCATCTCATTTAACTCAAACAACCTGTTAGAACATGGTATCATCACCTCCTCAGCCAAAGTTTGGGCCAGGTGTTTCTCTGCTGCAGTCTCATAGCATACTCCGTGTCTAAACCTATCTTGACACCATGTTTTATCTCGTTGTCTCACTAGACTGTGTGCTTCTTGAGGGTAGAGACAATGTTTCCCTTTGAACTGTTACTATTTAGTATCGTAATATAAAATAAGTGTTTGGATGATTACAAATTGATTTTAAATTAGTGACTGATATTTGCCAAGGAAGTATTAACTGAATGAATAAGGAAAATTAAAGTCCAGGAAGTTCAAAAGTAGTTTGCACAGAGTTACGCACAGTTATAAATTAATCAGACAGGGATTTAGACTTTAAAGGTCTAATTTCAGGTCTCAGGGCTTTTCCTGCTTTCATACAGTCTCTTTTAATGGAAATGTCACTGTATGCTTTCACAACTTGCTATTGAATGAGCTTTCTAGGTTTTGTCTAAGTGTACACATCAAATGGAAGTTATGAGTTAGATTTGTTTGTTACAGAACTATAAATTTAAATGACTCCCTGGACAAACTTGTCAGAGAACAGTAATTATTCTCTTCAGTGTTTTGGTTTGTGTTTAAGGAATATATATTCTCACTTTCTCAAACCTAAGGGAGAAAATTTATATGAATTATGAAATGCTATGGCTCAGTTTATATCTCAAAAATTCATGGAAATAAATGATACGCTTCTAGCCTTACATGGATTGTAAGTGTATTGTTTTTCTGTTACTTTAAGGTCCCCCTACTTTGCAGTGATAACAAAGTCAAGATGAAAAATCAGTACTAGAGATCAAAATGATCAAGAAATAAGTATATTTTCACAGTCCAGTTATAATACTAAGATGAGCTGCGTTGGACATCTAAAAATTCCAATTCTTGGTTCTACTTCTGATACTTTGACAAACATAAGAAGAAAATTGGAGCACATATGATCAGTCACAGGAGCACCAGAATATAAGTGCCCTTAAGTGTGACACAATTTCAGGTGAATATATATTTTGAGTGTAAATTACCTAGATAACACCTTCAATTATCTTTAGTATTTCTCATGTGTAGACAGAGATGCTGGACTGCTTTGTGAAGACTTATATGATGGAATCAAAGTTGTAATTTTTTTCTAGGAGTCATATATATCAAATCTAACTAGGAAAAAAATCGTAATGGGGAAAGAACAACCTAGAAATAATCTTTAATATGAACATGCTGAATTAAAGAATACAAAAATTATAAGAGGCAAGGTTAGCAAGAGACATCATTTGTCAGTTGCTGTATTCCTGTTATTTCATTAGAAAGAAAGGAACTAGGAAATGAGTAAAGTTGAAACTGCTCTAGCCAACATGATGTGGGTAATTAGAGCAATCTACATTTGGGTGAAACACAATCAAAGTGACAGGGCTGTTGAAATTCCATCCCCAAAACACTAAAATACAGTTAGAGTATTCTCCACAGAAATGTATGGCAGTCATGATGTGGAGGGGTGTAAATGAATGGTGGTAGCAGTTCAAGAATACATGGAGGGTGGAATGCATGGAGAGAGAGAGAGAAGCAGTTGGTACTAAAAATCCTGAAGATTTATACATGCATAATCAGCTGAGTGGTCTGGCAACACCACAACCAACTACGTGCTCCATCCTGTTGCCCCTGTGCTGGTCATTGCAATCAGATTTCACCTATTTTAGAATATTAATGGATGGGGTAGTCACAGAGCAAATACATATTTATTGCCTAGAACATGAGGGCACTCTGCTAGGTGGTTTGAATGCTCAGTGATCTGTACCATGTTACTCCAGATTCCTGTTCTAAACTACCCTGTGACCTTGTCTTAGATGGGGTTTGTCTATAAGACAAAACAAAACAGGGGACAAAGTTTAGGTTATTTGGCAAGGGGATACTGAAATGTTAGGCCTTAGAATTTAAGCTGCATATGTTGGCAAATGAAAAAAAAAAGAAGTTTATGGATTGCAGTAAAACTGGGGACTTAACGTATAGCTCATTAGTTTGCAGATAGTCACACTGGGAGCAGTTTAGCAAGAAAACTAATGGAAACTCTGAGCAGAGAATGAACATGTGGATGGAGGAAGTATGGGTGATGACGATGTCATGACATGGTCCAGGGAACAGATGGTAGAAGTAAGATTGAGGAAAAGATCATGAGGATTGAGGAGGACGTGGAACTGAGAGGGAGCATTATTGTCTGGGTTGCTCATGGGGCTGGTAAAGTGAAGGTGCAGAATGTGCTCGTCTGCGTGTGTGTGTGTGTGTGTGTGTGTGTGTGTGTGTGTGTGTGTGTGTAAACATGGATGCCGTGCACCTCCAGATTTTATGAAATAGCTTAAGAGCTCTGAGTCCTACCCATAAGGCTCAAATAAGGCTCAAAGTACTCTAATATTGCCTCCATAGGAATATGTTATCACTAAAATAAATGCCAAAATATATATACTATTATCTTATGCATATTAATTATGACAGTTCTTACTCTGACATTTTAACATATGCAAAATGAAAATGTACAGAAATGGAAATGTTCTCAAACTTGTGTTTTTAAAAGTAGTGGTTCCTTTGTTATTACTCTGTATATTAGACTTTACATATAACTTCAAAAATCCTCATGACACTGTGAATGCACTAAGTAGTTAATGGCAAATTTTATGTTATGTGTACTGTACTAAATTAAAAAATATCCTCTCCACTCCTAGCAAATAATTTGTTTCACAGCTCAGTGATTCTGGATAGCTTGATATAAACACCAGTTAATTTCTGTGGCTACTGTTCAGCATTCAGTTATATCATATTAAATGAATAAAGGAAAGAGAGGAATTTTGGTCTTATTTATTGAACTTGCTCATAGATCAGAAACACTGCTAAATTTTGTGTGCAAGGTGACAGCAAACACCCAGTGGTCCCTACCCCTAGAAGCTCCTTGTCTAGTGGAAAAGAAAGAAGCATCAATTAACACATGTCTTAGGAAGCAAACTGTGATTGAAGATTACAGCACAGCTAAACAGTTTGTTTTGGTGGGTAGAGAAGGCGGAGGCTGAAGATGATCTTGTTCCTTATTTTTGAAACAATTTTAAAGTGGTAGTCCGTGCTAAGTTATGCTGCCCATATAAATTTGTAGGAGCATGAAAATCTATAGAGCCACTGCTTAAAGGGAGCTGATGTGCTGCAGAGAATTTTGACAGGGTTTGTCATTTGGTCCCCTTTCATCACCATGGCTACAATAATGTTTAAAGGGCTGACGTTCAAGAGTTCAGTTTCCAGAATCAGAAGTGTCTCAAACCTAGGCAGCTCTAGAGACACATCACAATGTCCTTTCCCCCAAAAGCTCACTGTGTATTCCAACTGCACTCAGCCTTGGGGTTACACATGGCTGTCACATTTAGAGAATTCTTTGTCTCCCTGTTGCCTCCACTGCCAAGATCAGAGTGAAATGAATGTCTCTGCTCACTGGTGCCCTTCCATGTGGTCTTGAAGCCTTTGTACTGCCTTACTTTCAGAGACACAGCTCATACTCCAGAGGGAAATTAGAAAGCATCTAATACAGATGCCTCCATTTACTGATGAACAAACAGTGTTCTTGACTTGTCCAAAGGTAGCTGGTCTTTTTATGAGTTATGTGAAGACTCTGGCTTTCTGTTCCCCGTCAGAAGCTCTTCCTGCTGCCTCACCTCCTGTTGTCTCTATTAATTCTTCCTAGTGTTCATGCTGCTGGCCATCTTGGTTTAACCCTCACTATCGATTTTCCATGCAGTCTTAGTAGCTTCCCCCCAGTCATGTAAGGCTGAGCGTGCTCTCTTTGGGTATCAGAGACCAAACAAAGCTTCTCTAACCCAGTTTGATAAATTATTGTGTGCAGTGTTACTTGACAGAGATTTCATGGCAATGTTTTGTGCATTAAATCCCACAACAGAAAACAGATCCAGGCTACAATATTAAAGTGTAAGGTGAGTATGATGTAGGTGATCCACGTTAATTAGAATAATCTTACAGCCAAATTTTTCATAAAGTGAATTTGCATTTACATTTTTCTATGGACTTCATTACAAAATTTGCACTGAGTATCACTGTAATAAAATTAAATTGAAGAGACACATCTTTGCTGATCACATTTCAGAAATGAAGTCATGACATCTTAAATGTAGTGAGGTGTCCAGAAGACAGCACTTAGAACTCCTCAGATAAGCATTATTGCCCCTCCCCCTACTGTTTATTTTTTCTTTTCACAGTTTATGCTGTGCGAGAACACTGAGATCACTCTTTTAGCCTGGCTAACTGCAGGCACAAGGAGCTACCCTCTATCTAAGTATAGTTGAACCTTGATCAACAATGGGTTTGAACTGCACAGGTCCACATATATGGGGATTTTTTTCAACAAATACATTGGATAAACCTTTGGAGACTTGAATTTGGAGACAATTTGAAAAACATTTTCTTTACTCTTGCTTATTTTAAGAATACTTTATTGTAAGTATATAATACAGATAACATATGAGATATGTGTTAAGCAGCTATTTCTATTGTCATTAAGACTTCTGGTGAACAGTAAGCTAGTAGGAAAGTTTTGGGGAGGTCAAAATTTTAATAGATTTTTAACTGCGTGGGCATCTGTGCCTCTAACTGCCACACTGTTCAGTGATCAGCTGTAGTTTTGCCATTTTCACCCATTTCATGCGGTTCTAAAGGGCCATTGAGTAGAATCAGGTCTGAGTCGGCATCCCCACTCTGCCATTGTCACCTCAGGCAGATAAATAATGTCTCTAAGTCTTGTTTCTTTAACTGTGTACCAGGGTAAAAACCACTTTAGAGGGCTGTTGTAAGAACTGTATGTGCTCCTATAGCAGACTGCCGAGTATGGAGCCCACCACCTTATATATCTTTCCTCTAAATGGTAGCTTGGGTTTTATGGGATCTTAGGAGTGGAACCAGAGTGTCCTTTTTCTTTTAAAGATTGCTTTGTACTCTTGTCTTGCTTGAAGTTTGATGAACTTTTTTAGTCCACTAGTGTACTGTTCAAGGAAAACCTTTCTAAATAAGAGGCCCAAGAACTGTGCACTGGATATACACATAAACTATAACACAAAATACAACTTATCTGAGAGTAATATGAACATGTATCAGTACTATGTGAAGTAAAGATATAGCTTGGAACTGGCACATTAATGACTCATTAATGTTTAACCATCCACATAACTTAGATCCCAAAGTCATCATTTTTGGAAGATGGGGCATAATTTGTCCAGTTCTATCATTTTAATACTCAATCCTTTCATATTCATTTTATGTAATCCTAATGTCAAATCATGTTTGTCCATTAGGTTACATGTGACAGATACTCTTATCTTCCCTGTAGCCAACTCCTCACCCTCTTCCCAACTTTGCACATTCTGAATCATTTTTCTTTCCCACACATCTTCCAGAAGATTTTTTCTTTTGTGGTGTTTTTTCCCTCATTTTTAGTGAGATATTATGCATAACATATGTAGGTTTAAGGTATACCACATGATGATTTCACACACACACACACACACACACACACACACACACACACATATATATAGTGAAAAGATTACCATGTTAAGATTAGTTAATACCTTCATCCCCTCACACAGTTTCCATTTTTTTGTGTGTGTGGTGGTAACATTTAAGATCTACTCTCTTAACAACTTTCAGATATTTAATAGAGTGTTGTTAATTTTAGTCCTCAGAACTTACTCATCTTATAGATGGAAGTTTATATCCTTTAACCAACATTTCCCCATTTCCTTCACCCCTCAGTCTCTGGCAGTCACCAATTTCTACTGTACTACTCTATTTCTATGAGTTCAGTTTTTTAGTGAAATTATATTAAGTGAAATTCCCTACTTTTTTTTTTAGATTTTTTTAAATTGAAGTATCCTTGATGTACAATCTTATATTTGTTTCAAATATACAACACAGTGGTTTAACAGTTACCAGTATTATTAAATCCTCATCCCCTCTACTGTGGTTACTATCTGTCAACATAGATGTTACTCACAGTATGGGAGAATACATTCATAAACGATTTATCTGATAAGGGGTTAACATCCAAAATATATAAAGAACTCATACACCTCAATACCAAAAAAACAAATAACCCAGTTAAAAAATGTGCAAAGGAACAACTGAAATTCCCTTTTTTTATATATTATATAAAACGCAAAGAACATGATGTAGGTATATTAGATTATCCTTAGTGATGGTAAATTACAAAATTATAAAAATCTTCAAAAGTTTGTGTGTGTATACACACATACACATATATACACATATACTTTATACATGTGTGTATACACACACACACAGACACACAGACACACATATACTTTACCTAAATGTATAGATGGGCAAAATTCACCTTTTGAATGACTACCAACTTTCTGATGGCCCCCAGTTCTCCTGCCTTCACTCTTTCCTTCATCCCTGAGGTTTTGCTATAGTCGATAGTGAGTGAACAATTCCCTGGAGCTCTCTGGGCACTCCAGACAATAGGGCATGGCCCGGCAGAGGGGTACCTGTTCCTCCAGAATCCTGCCCTCTTGTCCAGCTCCTGGCCATGAATCCCCTGAAGCTTTGCTGCTCTCCTTCCTTCCCCTGTGGACTCTGGCCCTCCTCTGAATTGTCTGTCCTGTCAAGCAATCGACCTGTTGGCTAAGAGCTGCTGCACTTCTAGTTCTTTTCTATGAAAATCACTGCCCTTGACTTCTTCATGATGAAGGATGAATGTGTAAGTGGACCTGGGGCTACTTTTAGCATTGGGGTCTCAGAGAAATAGTACACAGTTGCTAAGAGCAGGTTTAGAAACCGCATTTGAATCCTGATTTTGTTACTGGGTGACATCTCTAAGCCTTTATTTCCCTCATAGTAAAAGAGAAAAAATGAGGTCATTGAGAGTATTACATTGGTTAATAGATGTAAGTGCCTAGCATGAAAAAATCACTTTCATCATTTGGTGACGTTACTGCTATAACAAAATAGGCTTTCCTGAAAACCCTGTAACTAGTGTCCTATTTATCACAAACGTATTAGACAATGCTCCCTATACAAATGTGTACTGTAGAAGAATGAGCTATTTTGGATAATGCGCCAATATGAGAAATCTATAAACCAACCTCAGAGTGTCAAGAATTTGGGAGATGTAAAGAAGCATAGAAATTGCAAACCCATCTCCTACTCTTCATTTATTCCTTTCTTCTTTTAGTGACTTATTTATTCACTCCTGTTTATATTACCAGACTTTAGGAATACTCTTAGATCCCCACTTGTGTTTTGTTTAAACTCTAGTATCTAGCTAATATTTCTCAATGCTAAGTGTTTTACTGAATGAAGAAATACCATTTTCCAATGTGGAGATCAGACAAACATATAGATCATTACATGAGAAACAAAACAGGAAGCACAGACTGAAAGCTACTAATTTGCTAAATCTTTTTAGATATTACTTTTTAAAAATGCTGATATTTGAATAAATTAATATTTTGATATACTTACTGTCTCATACATTTATGATTTCTTTCAAGTGTATGTTTTGGTATTTTCATTTTATTATCACTTGTATGTGTATGTTTGAATGTGAGTTAATTCCACTCTGAGCCCATCCCAGTTTCTTGCAAAGCACATGTCTGATTGATTCTCTTACCTCCAACAGAGACCTTAACAAACTTAGTGGCAGTAATCTGTCTCAAGAAGCAGACAAACCTGTAAGACGTTGGCTGTTCCATTTCAGTGTTAGAGCATTCATCTGGTAAAGGGCTGCAAAAATGAATACTGTATGACCAAGGAGAAGAGAAGAAGATTGGAGAAAATACCAACGTTTTTAGTATCTGTTTTTCTTCAGACAAAATAGAATCACAGAGGAAAGCTGCTGCTCTACTTAATTCTTCCCTTGGTTAGAACATTAGCGTTCTCTCTGCTGCCTTCACCAGAACCACCTGAGGGGAATAATTAATAAGAGTTCATCTGCCATCTTTCGTACATCACAACATTTGACGGCCCGGAAATCGAAGGTTATACCCCCCTGCAAAAAACAAAAACAAAAACATAATAGTGCACATTCGTGTAGTTCTTTCCATTACATGACTTTTCACATTGGCTTACAGAGGTCAGAAAGCTGATTTTGATGTCCTACTTCTAAGCTGACAGGAGATAGTTTATGTTTTAATGATCTCAGAGGTTTCTGGCTTTGCAGAGAATGCTTTTGAAACACAAATTATATATGCCAGCAGGGGGCGAGCAATAGCCATAGGAAAGGCTCAGGTTGACTACCATTTATAGAGACAAACATACTCCCCTGAATTCAGTCACACACTTATGGTTAATTATTTTGTGGACCTTATTTAAAAGGCTTCAAATTTTAAATTATGTTTTCTCTGTTACATGAAGACCACTGTTGGTTTCATAGTTCACTAATACTGGACCCAGACTTTTATCGTAAAAATGCTTTCTGTTTTGAGGAAGGCAGCCTGATATAACAGAATGCATCAAGCTTTTAATTAAATCAAACTTGCCTGGGTTTGAACCTCTGGGAGCTGTGTGAGCTGAAGCAAATTTTGTGACTTCTCTGCACTTCAGTTTCTTCATTAGTAAAGTGGAGATAATAAGGGTATTTACCGCGTTGTGTTACTGAGATACCTTATGACATATACATGTTAAGGATTTAGCTCTATCAGTAACACGGTAAAATTCTGATAAGCATCATATACCACTAGCAATGAGTACAGATTCTAGGAAAGAGCAGACACATAAAAATAGTAATAATACCCACTAGAGAAGCCCTGCTAAGAGAAGATTTGGAAAGTTATTACAGGATGAGTCTGCAGAGCTGAAGGACAGATGAAATGCTCAAGGAAGTCTCTGATGCATATATCAGTTAGCAAAGATGAATCTATAGGAGTACAGAGCCAATGACTAAAGTTCATGGTTCACAAACCTAAAATGACTAAGAAATTGTCAGGGGAATTGAGTGCCACACATGGAAATGGAAATAAAAGAAGCGGGATGGTTTTATTTCCAGAAACATAATTTACAGTCAAGCAATTGTGTCAGGAGAGAGGGATTTTCTGCATCTATTTTAGCACCCAAGTTCTTTCTGGCAGGATTCAAGGAAGAACATTATCTTTTGGAATTTGGCAAATCACAACCAGGCCCATCTGTTCTGGAAGGAAATAGTCTTTACCCATTGCTCTTTTACAGTTTGGAGTCTTGACAGATGAAAGATTCTGAGCTTGGGGATCAAAAAATGGGATACAATTATAGGAAATAACACCAGAAAGGACTGATATGTTTATGGAGGAGAATGAGAAGTCTCAGGGAAAGACTGTATCTACCTTCATCATGGACTGTGTGTTCTGGGGACCACTAAATCAAACAGTTTGATAAAACGGGTTTGGAAATTTGAAAATTAATTTTGCAGGGATGTTTGTGTCCTTGCTAAAAAGAGTTGATGTGTTTGGTCTGTCTCCCAAATCCCAAACACTCTGTGGAAGTAATGCTTTAGGTCTAAGAATTACATTTAGTATGAACATTGCATTTTTACAGCTATTTGTGCAGAGCTATCCCATGGTATCTACAAAAAGTAGGTAAAAATGATCTTCCTTCAAATAATTATAGAGTACCCCATATTTCGCTACACTCTGAGATATGCAGTACACATCAGTCAGTCAAAATAAGTTATGAAGTAATGTTCAGATATTCTTCTGAGGTATTTAAATACACATCTAAATAAAACAGGCCTGAGTTCTTACCCAAGCTAGAAGTCTAACATATTAAACAAAAACTTCACTTTCCTTATTATAGATGATATATGAAATGGCATACCTTTCTACAACTCCAAGTAATGTTTTAGAAATAACATCTACAGTCAGCACTGGTGAAGATTTGATAAGCAACAGGCAAACTTACAATCCTTGGGTCCTTCAGAGACTCTGACAGCAGGCAGTGTCATTGGGGGAGATGGTAGCACAGCTTAAAGCCATGTCAGCCACACTCATACACGTGTGTTACAGGCTAAGATGAGTTCTGAATTCCCACACTTTCTGTGGCAGTAGTACCTTGGAAAAAACATTTTTCCATCATGATTTTTCTGCATGAAGTATGTTAAAAATCACATTAGGACCCTCCAAAGTCATGACTCAGAGTATTTAGAAATGGTTTCTGATCTTCTTGAGGCTCTCTTAAGCAAGAAAATGTGATTGTACAGCAAAGCAATGCTAATGATATTATATATTTTCTCTCTGATTATGCTAAACCCCAAATACTTCCTACTTATAAAAGTATAGAAATATTTAGTACATTATACTCACATAGGGAATATAGCCCCATATAAACAGATTATTATACAATGTCATCATTAGGCATGAGATGACTTGAACTATGTTTTACTATATAAAAATTTAAACTTAATTAGATTATTATAGTGAGCTCCCATGTACCTATCAACTGGCTTCTATGATTATCAACCCATAGAACTGGGTTGTTTTAGGCAATTCTGCAGCCTTTCTGATTTGAAGCAGATTATCCTATCTACTCTGCAACCTAATTTGAACCAAATCTCAGACATTATGTCAATTTACCCTTAAATATTTCAGTATACATCTTTAAATTATTTGAACTCTTTTCAACACAACCTTCCATACCTCTGCTTCATAAATTAACAATGTCTGTAATATCATTGAATATCCATTTGAATATTTAACTTTCCAATTATCTCACAAAGATTTTCTCTCTCCTTCCCGTTTCTCCTCTCTTTTAATCAAAATCTAAATAATATCTAAATATTTAATTTCTTTGTTATGTCTTTTAAGTGCACTTTATAGGTTCTCCCTGTTTTTCTTTTTCTTCTTTTTTTTAGTTTTGCAATTTATATTTTGAAGAAACGATTGAAGGGTTACTAACTTGTTTTATAGAGTTCCTACACTCTGGGTTTTGTTGATAGGATCCCTATGTTACAGCTAATGCATTCTATGATTTGTTTTGCCTGAAATCAGTCTACTGGCTTGGTTAGGCTCAGGTCCAATTTCTTTAGGATTATTTCATAGGTGATTTTTCTATGATATATTTTTCTATGAGAAGATTCATGATATCTGATTGTATTTCTTTCTTTGATGTTAAGAATTACTCGTGCTCAATACCACCAGTTTTTTATGCTAACCTGTCCCCATTCATCTCTGTTATCTGTAGCTCTCTTTATAGTATATACTCAGAATGAGGTTACAGGAAGAATATTCCTTGAGTTTTTGTACAAATGTTTAAAGCACTTTGTACTCTTTATCTTTGAAAGGCAATTTGTTTGAGTAACAAATTAATGGCTCATATTTTCTTTTGTTAAATATTTTAATTTTGTGACTCTATTGCTTTCTGGCATACAATGTTGTCAAAAGTCTGAAAACAATCAGACTTTCTTTCCTTATAAGTAATTCGGTCTTTCTGTCTGGATATCCAAATCATTTGCTAGATTATATGCTAAAATTGATCTTTATGGATTAATTTTCCCAGACATGCAGTATGCCCCTCAAAATAACATATTGCAAATATTTTGTTTGTTTTAAATTTCATAAAACTTTCCTTTAATTAAAGTTTTTACTACATCTTTTTCTTTTTCAGGTCCTTCTGTTTCATGTATGTTAAATTTTCTTTGCCTAACTTTTATAGTTGTCATTTTATCTTGAATTAATTTTACTATTTTATGTATTTTTACTTAAAACATTTACTCCTTTTACTTGTATTTCTTTTAAGGGAATATCAGTTGTGTTTATAAACTTTGTGTTCTTTCATTTCTGAAATAGTTTATTTCTATTTCTTTTCTGAGTTCTATAGTCTTATGTTTTTAGTTCTATAGTTCTATATGTTTTTTTTAGTTCTACTTTATGTTATTCTTTCATAACTTGTGTATTATCTTAATTTTTCACTTTTTGAAAATCTGTTCTGTGGGCTTGTTTTTGTGACATGTTTTTACTTTCTAGAGTGATAATACTCTCCTTCAGATACATATTTTTTTCTTGCAACAACTTACATGGCATTTGAATGTGTTCCTTTTCTATTCCTCACTTTTTCACAAAATTAGTTTTCTTAAGAACAGGGATTTTTGCAATTATCCTGAGTTGAAGTAAGCAGCTGCCATTCTCAAATGGCCCACTGTGCTTTCAAGTGGGTGCCTTTGTTTATTTTTCAGTTCTCCTGTTTTCAAGTCTTTTACATTCCTTATTGTTTCCTTCTTTTTCCTTTCATACACAAGCCGATACTAGGAAGATCTTGCAGCCGTTTATTCTTTGGAGTAAGGATATCGAGTCCACTGTTTTTGTTTATTGGGTGCCTGTGGCTTTGTGGTTTTGCCATCCAACTTACTATGTCTAGTTTTAAGTGGTATTCCCTTGAACTGGTCTTAAAGGACAGCTCATCATGCAGATTAAGGTGGAGGCAGGAGGGAAAGGAAAAGCATGAATTACATTAAGTTCACGTGTTTTAATGAAACATTTGCTTTTCTTGAATATGAATAACTATATTGGCACAAATCAGTTTGTTGAAATCGATTTGGTGTTCCATGTACATAGTAGTAATATGGAACAGTGTTAGTTGTGATGGGTTGTTTAAAGATGACCTATCTGTAAATCCTATAGTCTTTGTTCTTAAATAGGTAGTTTCATTTTTTTCCTTTGATCTCTGTATCTCAAACTATTTTCAAATTTAACTTGAAGGGTATTCTGCAAACTAATATCCATACCTAGATTTAACTTGTACATGCATCCTATACACAGTGGAAAATGTACGTGATGGTAAAAAGGGTTTATTGTCATAGCTTTGGAGTCTGAGTCTGAACACTGAGGAAAAAAAAAATTCTTGCACTCTGGTCCTGAGGAGATTGTGACCCAACTCAGTGCATGCAAGAGAGTAATTCAGAGGGGAAATATGAGATTGTACTATACTGTATTGTAGAAACACATTTTTCTAGGCAACCCTAGTGGGTTCCAGTCGTTTCTGTGAGAACTGGTTCAAAGTGGATTGTAAAACTCAGGTCACAGTTGCCTTTAGCCAATTTGGCAGGGACCCTTGATATTGGGAGACTTTTATTAATCTAGGAGTAAAAAATCGCTAAGAACAGTGGAAACAGAAGATGTCAAACACTTATCAGGATAAGGAAGAACCACAGGAAGACGGTGGGGGAAACAGATATACCCAGGACACCAAGAAAAAAGAAAGAAGGTTGCAGTGTAACTACTGAAAGTGTATGAGAGGAATTTTGTGATCAAAGCCTATCAGCTCACAATACCCCATGGAAGCCATTCATACCAAAGAGAAGAAGAACAAGAAAGAATGTTTAGAATAAGGAAAGATCCTGAGTCCCAGGGTCTCTTAAGATCCCATATTTGGGTCTCTCCATGAGAAAAGAGGAGTCAGGCCAATAAACAAAGAGCCCAGAGTTTTGATTTGTTTTGCTTTGTTTCTGCATGGAGATGGTCTTAAAAATTGCAAGTACTTACACAAAGTTCCAGATTTCTGGCCTATTTTGAGAAAACAAGCAGATTTCATTGTCTGGTGCTACTCTCATTAGACGTCTATCTCCTTCACACAGGACTTGCACTCTGCAGTATCCTAGTCCCTATCTCGCTATATTTTATCACCCTTAACTGACTTAAACCATTGAAATGAGCTTCCTGACCATTAGAAGAATTTGTTTGCAACATCTGTCTTATAGGAGAAAGAAAAAATTATATCCCAAATCCTTGGGTTGAGTTTGCCATCCAGAAACTTGGCATTCCAGAGATCTCAGATCCACGGATTATAGTAAAAAGAACAGCTAGAGGAGAGTGACTGCAAGATGAGAAAGAAGTGGAGAAGAGTCAGAGCAGGATAGCTGATCACTAGAAATAAACCTGGAAGGGAGAGCGCCTAGGAAATATGAGGCACCTCAGACTAGCCCCTGGCCATGCTTCTAAGGAACTCAAGATGGCAGGCAGTTCCAGCATATTCTATCCTCTACCTTGAGCAGGAACTTGACAAATTATTTTCTGAATGTTAATACATTTAAACATAATACTCCCTTCAGATAGCAGCATTTATAAAAAAAATTGTGGTTAAAAATACAAAACATAACCATTTTTTAAAATTTTGGTATTGTTAATGTACAATTACATGAGCAACATTATGGTTAATAGCCTCCCCCTATTATCAAGTCCCCCCCACCAACCCCATTACAGTCACTGTCCATCAGCGTAGTGAGATGCTATAGAATCACTACTTATCTTCTCTGAGTTGTACTGCCTCCCCTGTATCCCCCATCCCTGCTGCATTATGTGTGCTAATCATAATACCCCTTTTTCCACCTTATCCCTCCCTTCCCACCCACCTTTTATTTCTTTGTGTTGTCTGATTGCCATGGCTAGGACCTCTAGAACTATGTTGAATAGAAGTGGGGAGAGTGGGCATCCTTGCCTTGTTCTCGATCTTGAAGGAAAACCTTTCAGCTTCTCGCTGTTAAGTATAATGTTGGCTGTGGGTTTGTCATATATGGGCTTTATGATGTTGAGGTACTTGCCCTCTATACCCATTTTGTTGAGAGTTTATATCATGAATGGATGTTGAATTTTGTTGAATGCTTTTTCAGCATCTATGGAGATGAACATAACCATTTTTAAGTTTACAGTTCAGTAGCATTAAGCGTAGTATATTCATATTGTTCACAACAGATCTCCAGAACTTTATCCCAAAACACTGAAACTCTATACCCATTTAACAATAACTTCTCATTTTCTCCTCCCCCAGTACCTGGTACCCACACTTCTACTCTCTGTTTCCATGATCTTGACTACTGCAGATACTTCATATAAGTAAAATCATACAGTGTTTGTATTTTTGTGACTGGTTTTGTTCACTTAGCATAATGTCCTCCGATTTCATTATGTCCTCCAGTTTTAGGAATTCTTCATATATTTTGGATATTAACCTCTAATCAGATTAAAAATATGTAGAAAAATGGAATACAATAGAGAGCCCAGAAATAAATTCTGACACATATGGTCAAATGATTTTTGCCAGCACTACCAAGGCCACACAATGGAGAAACAACAGTCTATTCAACAAATGGTGTTGGGAAAATTAGATTTTCACATGCAAAATAATGAATAGTCCACATGCTTGACTATTACCTTAAACCTTAAACAAAAATTAATTCAAAATGTATTAAAGTCTTAAATATGAAACCTAAAACTATAAAACTCCTAGAAGAAAACAGAGAAGGAAAGCTTCGAGACATTAGATTTAGCAATGATTTCTTGGATATGATACTAAAAGCACAACAAAGTAAAAAATAGACTGATAAGATTACATCAAACTTTAAAACTTCTGTGCATCAAAGGAAACAACAGAGTGAAAAAGTAACATACAGAATGGGAGAGAATATTTGCAGATAGAAATATCTTTAATTTAATATAGGATGATTTGTTAGTCTAAAAAAAAGTCTCTAAAAGCTGTTAGAATTTCATATATGGTAAGAGGACTGTTTTAAGCAGACTTTTCTGGAATTCTTTAAAAAATGCTTACCTTCTTTGAAGGTATATATTTGGGAACTGGTAAAAAATTCAACTACGTGAGAAGATTTTTATTATCTCCCTTTTAGTTCTTATATGATGCTATTAGATACTGCTTCCTTCCACCACTTCTAGAAGTTTAGCATCTCCTTCCCTGGCACCCTTAAAAAATGATGACTTCTCGGTTGATGGTTACAATAATGGTAATACTATATTAAACTCTTTATAATTTGCATGCATTTAATCCTCACAACAAACACATGAATGGATAGCTACTCTTTATTACCCTTCATTTTATATATTCCCCATAAATCAAAATTACCAACTGTACTTAAGTGCTATGATATCAGGACTATTGTAAAAAGACTATGGGTTCATTGCCTTAACTTCCTCTTCCTGACATGTGATATAGTTTGTTAATTTACAACATAGCAATTATGTTACTTATGGAGCCTTCTCTCAATAGAATAGCCAAAATAACTAAAAAGTTGCTGAAGGAGAAATTAAAAAGTGCAAAGACCTGGAAAGTGAAGGGCTATGAAAACAAATTTAATGTAGTTCACAGATGATCTAGAGTCAACACATCTGATAAGAGGACCTCTCCCCCTTGCTGCCAACCAGAAAGCAGTGTTTAGTTTTTGCCTTTTCCCTCCCTGTCTCTGCAGTGTGTGGATAGGCTCTCTGGACACAGTAACCAGGAATTTGAGCAGCATATGAAATGCCATGAAGAGGAAGGATGTGATGTCCAGTCGTATAAAGTAAATGCTCTAAATGATACAAGTATTTCAGACCATTTCAAAGAAATATGTCCTTGACTTGCTTCATGGGCTTGTATTATATCCTAGACAGTTAATGTTTAAGTTAGATGGGAAAGACTTTTAGTATGAGGCATAGACCATTGCTTATAAACAGAAACTGGGCAATTACAATTTCTTTAATACCATGTATGGTTTTACAAAACCTGTTAGAAAAAGGACATATCTTTACAAATTTTGAATCTGTGTAGTTTCTAGTCAATAATGATTCTTACACAGTCATAATGAAGCTTCTATTGAGGTCATTTGCACTGCTCTTGCAGTCATCAGCACATACTGAATAATTCCTGAAATGTTGGCAAGTAACATTATGATTCAAAATTACACTCTTTCACAAGAGAGAAAAAAAATCATTGCTGTTTTTGGAAGAAAGGGAAACCCAAGAATCATTTATTTATCACTGTGTGCTTAAATATTTTATCTGAGAAACTTATTCCTTCTAATATTGAACAAGATAACTCAATTTGTATATGAACTTTAACTATTGTCGAGCATGTAAATATGTCCAGTGGGCATAAAATGTTTAGTAAGCAACTACAAACCATTAAAATGGTGATTTTTACTTTTTTCAAACCACAATGAATATACATTTGGAAATCCGTAAGAATTGAAAAGGAAAAAAGAGTACAGATATTGAGCACATAGTACTTAAAAACATAGGAAACTGAGGCTCAGAGAGGTTATGCAACTGGTGTAAGACCATGCAGGGAGAAATCAGCAAAGGTGTGAATTAAAGATAGGTCCTCTGGTATTCTAAAACTTTGAATTAAAAAAATGTTCTTATTAAAAATAAAAAATAGTCCTCTGAAAACTTGAGCATGATGAATGGAGGGCAATTAGTAATAGCTGAAAATGATGACAATGCAATCTGGTAAGAAGTTTGATGATATATTAATTTCTAGCTAATATTCATTGGGTACCTACTACCTGTCCAGTATATTCTAAATTGCTTTACATGGACTATCTATTTGGTCCATAAGCAAGAGTGTAGCTCGGAACTATTTTTATTCCACATTATAGATGAAGTAACTGAGGATGAGAGGGGTTAAGAAGCCTGACCAAAATCAGTAAAATAGTACATGCTAGGGCCAAGACTGGAAACCAGGTACCCTCGTTCCAGAGTGTGAACTTTTTGCTGCTGTGCTGTATCACTCAATTATAGTTCCCAGCATCAACAACAGTTGAAAGAATAAGGAAATGGAAATCATTTTACTTGATATTATTCAAATGCTGTGTCTTCTCACCAAATTAGAATCCCTTCATCTAGTGATGCGCTCTTGAGTACAGTGCTGATACACAGAAGGAAGGAAAAGAAAGTATAGATGCTGTCACACCAAATGGCACTCACCACCTAATGATCATTACCCAAAGTCTAATTATCAGTATCCAAGCAGAAACATTCTAAAAGAGCATGTGCTTGAATAATTTCACTCTTTTTTTATCAACAGTTGAAAAGCTTACAAAGTTTTTCATCAATTATGTTCGTTTAAATAAATACCTGTCCGCTTTACAGGGGAACCAATTTTGAAATAGAAGTGGAATGCCTGATTTCTAGTCTGGTCTCCACCACTTCCTAGTTTTGTACGATCAGGTAGGTCATGCAGCCTTTCTGAGTCTTGGTTTCATCATTTTAGTGTAGGAACAATCACAAGGCTATTTGAATGTCTTACAGGTTTTAAAGATAAGTATCAAGTGAGAAAAGTGTATAAAAACATTTTGTAAGGGTGTCAAGCAAACTTTGGATGGCATTATTGTGTTACTGACTCACCATTGTTGGAATATGTAGTTAGAAGATTTTTTCTGGCACACATTAGTGAGACAGCTGGTGAGAACTAAGGGTGCCATTTGGACCAAAAAATAGAACAAAGCTAATTGGCTACATAGGGACTCAACCCATGTCCTTAGCCTCATTAACTCTGAGCTCTACCAAGTATACTCTTACTCTACTTACTTACTTAACCTACTGTTCATGAGTCTGGCCTTTGGCTGGGCATTGGTGAATCAGAGTTGAATGAACCACAGTCTCTGTCTTCAAGGAGATCAGTTTAGCATGGAAAGGTAGGCAGATGAATAAATTAATACTTAACATACCATCTAATAAACTAATGCTACAATAGATATTTATGGAAGTGGTAAGAGGGCACAGAGAAGAGAACTACCAATACCGATTAGGGAAGTATGGCATTCTCATCTTGTTACTGAATTTGTTGACACCTAAAAATCTTTGTATTTTAAGACATTTAGGTTTACTTAAATCCACAAGTTAAATAAGTCAATCTAATTCTTCATTTGAGAAACCTAAATGTATTCTTTTTTTCTCCCATCCTTCCTTCCTTCCTTCTTTCCAACAATAAACATTAATTTTCTCATAGTTTCTGTGGGTCAGAAATTTGGGTATAGTCTAGGTGGGTGTTTCCGTCTTAGTGTTTCTCAGGTGGTTTCATTCAGCATGTCAGCAGGGGCTGCCATCATCCCAAAGCTTAAACGTGACTAGAAGGTCAGGTTCCAAAATGGCTTATTCACATGACTATTGCCTGGAAATATCAGTTCTTATCTGGCTATAGGCAGGAGGCCTTAGTTCCTTTCCCTTTGAGCTTCCTCCTGGGCTGCCTGAGGGTCTTCATGACATGGCAAAGAGAAAGCTTCGGTACCTCTCTGACTTAGTCTCTGAAGTTACACTGTTACTTCTGCTTGAAAGTATGATTTGTAAGTGTCCTATAATTTAATGGAAAGAACAGAGGTTAATGTGTGCTTTGCTATCATGAAATCAACAATTTGCAACTCTTTCCAAGTTGGACTGGATGGGTTATTCCTGAATATTTGCTCCCCTACACATTATTCAATTAGACAGAGCTAGAAACAACAACTTGCTATCTTTAGATGTAATCATGTTTTTTCTTTCAATTTTCTTGACAATCCATTTTACCAACTCATTTAAATGGATACAGAGAGCCAATGACTGGTCACAATTTTTTTTAAATAGTGAGGTCCAGTGATTGGTTACCAGTTCTCTGAAATAAAGAGTGAAGGCTTCTAGAAAGCTGAAAATACAGGTTGATACACATAAGGTTGATTTATGCTTTTTCAAGATTTCTTCTACTGCTTAAAGTCAAGTGAATGGGCAAGTTAACAGAATTAAACAAGAATGATGATTTTACTTGATCTTTATGGTTTAGTCAAATTTTGCTATCACTAAAAAATGACCAGTGACCCAAACACTTTGCTTGTCTCCCTCATAAACCATAATGAGACAAAGGATTTGGCTCACCTTTTGTGTTGGGATATAGAAGATGATTATACCCTAGAGATTTTATTCCTTCTGAAATGACTGCTGAGAGACTTAGAGGAGAACTGATCTTATTGTTTTAATCAGTCAATCTTTGAGTAAGTTTTAGGGCATGTACCTGTGGAGTTGTGAGCATATATAAACGGAAATCATTCATTTCTTATCCTGTTATTTAATGTTACTAGTCCAAGAATTTGGAAAGTTCTTTGCAGAAATAGAATGTTTCTTATTGACAAGGATGTGTAGGACTCTGATTGCTGTATTCATACCATTGTGATTATACATTATTCAAATCAGGTACTAAGCAGGTAAAAACTACCCATCAAGAGCCAAGAAAGTTTTGTTAGGGATTTTGGCGTCCCTGCAGGTCAATAAAGTCGTAAAGCTCTGTCATTTTCTCCGGTAGTAACATATTTTATTAGCAGCTGGTGTCCCTCAGATACAGGATTCCTGTCACTTCCAGAGATGTAAACAGTTTCCATTTTGGAATATAAAACCATAATCCTGATGATTACAGCTAAATAGGGCATTTATCAGAACTCAACACTAGCTTTAGAGCATTCATGACAAGTTATTTTTTTCTTAAAAACAGACTGGTGATCACCACCCCTGTTGTTCTTTCCCCTCTGAGAGTATTTGAATTAGAGCAATATTTTCATACCTCTTTTTATTACATTACATACACGTTCTGGAGACCACTCAGGGTTGGGGTCCTCTTACTTATATGTCTTCCCATAGCCTTTAACATGTAAACCATGGAAATTGTATCCCAGTTTACTGAGGATTTATAAACATTGCACTACACTGGGTGCTGGGTGCACTCAGCTGAGCATGGCTGCAGCACTGCGCTCTGGGTATTGCACACCAAAAAGAGAAGAAAAAGACTCCATGAGTAGGTCTTCTTTCCTCTGCATGTTGAAGGGCATTCTTCAAAACTGTATTGGCTAGCCTGACCTTTTCTCTATAAAAAAGTCCTATTTTGCCCTTTTAGGTTTAACAGTTTTTCTTTGCTACTTTTGTGTGCATACAGTCAGGGGCAGCAGACCTTTGTCCTACCTGCCACTCTGGTGGGTGCTGAAGGTGGGGCTCACACTGCCCCAGGGTTTGTCCCCCTTCCCCTGATGCAACTCATTAGACCTTGGGCAGCTGCTAAGTCCATTAACAGTCACTTAAGCAGCAGGTTGAGGATGTGTGCTGCTATGAGCTAAAGGTGGGGCTGGCAGCTAGGAATGGGGGGGCTTAGGTACCAGCATCTGAAAGGTATATTGTGTTAAATCTGGCGACAATTTTTTTAATCTTAGAGATATCATTTATTGGTTGTCACATATAGTAGGTGGGATGTATTTTGCCACAGTTTTGCCAAAAATGCCATATAAGGCTTAACTGTTCATTTTGCTGGCAACTGTTACACACTAAATATTTAGATGAGTCAATTCTCAAGTTGGTCAAGGCATCTTCATCCCTAAATGTACTAAAAAATGCCGTACAAATTTACATATATGCTTCTTATACTGTTTGATCTCAGCTGATAATTGACTATTCTTCGGTCTTGGCAGTATCCTTCCATTTTCTAAAAAAGCAAAGAAAAGTAAATAAAAGAAAGCCAGCAGACCAGATGCAGCCTCAAACCTACAAATGGTTCCAGGACTTGAGCTTCTCTAAGGCTCTATTTTAAGATCCAGTACTTTTTTCATTTGTTTGTTTCAACAGGAGAGTTGGAGGATAGAAAATGCTTTATTGATGGAAAGTGGAAGCTGTTACTCCCCCCACCTCCTCTACTCAGCGAAACTAAAAAGGAAAGCAAGCCCATTCAAGTCCTAGCCAGATCTTTAAAATACTAACAACAAAGAGGAAGACCTTATTTTTAAGTGAGAAACAAAACCTTTGTGTCACTCTGATAAAGGTTCCACCATTTCCCACTTTGATTTGTGTATGTGTCTTCAATTCACATTTTTGTGGTATCACCTTCAAATGGGTTTCCACACATTAAAAAGATGAAGGAAACCACCTGGGATGAGATAGCAACATCTCCTCCCTCTAAAGAAAGGGTCCCGTTGGCCATCTTTCCGTGTCTAATTGGGAATTACACTGTGTGCCGTGTACTCTTCTGGATTCCAAGCACAGCCAGCTACATCTAAAGCATACAAGTAGCTAACAAATAGCTGTGTTATAAAAGAGGCGGCAACCGCGGCTAGCAGAACTGGCTGTGCAACGGAATCCTAGGTCATCACTCAGTGATAAAGGGAAAACGAGGCGGAGACGCTCGGGCCTCCAGGAGTTCTCCCCAGCGATGAAGCTGCGCCCCACACAGGTAGCTGTCAGCGCGGTGGTGGCGGCCACACCTGGCAGCAGCCACAGGGCACCTCCTGGGAACAAGGGTTGCGGCTCAGCCTCCACAAGCTGCTCTGGGCGGCGGCAAAGGCGGCAGCAGAGGGAGCCCGGGCGCTCTGGGCAGAGCCGGCTGGGGATCGCAGTGGCGGGGCTGCACCCCCGAGCTGCTGTGGAAGGTCCCGGCGCGCACTCAGCCGCGCTGCTGCTCACCCTCAATTGTGGACGAAGCGTGGCGCTCGTCGGCGCCCGGGAGACAACGCATTTTGCTTTGATAGGATTGAGAAAGGAGCTGCCGAAGGCATTTGGCAGTGAGGAGAGTGAAAGGCAGTTTCCTGCCAGCGGCTAAGTTGTGAAATGGCTTTGGAGGCAGCTGCCGCCGGAGCACGACAGGATTGACAAGAACGGACACCGGACACCGGACACCGTTGCAGACCACAGGCACGCCTGAGTGCACTTGAGGCGGATCGCTAGGACGCAGCCCCGCTCCGGCTCTAACTATTTGTACCTGAATAAAGGGAAGGAGAATAGAAACACGATTGCAAGTCGTATTCCTGCAAGGAAAACACATACACTCCGAAAGGATAGGAGAAACAGCCCAGCCGGTGTGTAAATATGTTTTACGTGGAGAATCCCTCAGGTATGTTCTCTTTTCCCCGTATGCGCTGCCTTCATCTACATGTAATTTCGTCTGTCTTTTCTTGTTGATTCTTTTTGATTGCACTTTGAATCACAACCATGGGGTTCCCTATTGTATTAGATGGATTTGTAAACGCTCCAGTGTTTGTAATATGTATGGTTCTAATGAGATCAGACTTCTCAGACATTGCTTTATTTTCAATGAAGAATGATACATGATTGTTTAGTTTCTGCTCAACTTTCAGGGGACTATCTGCTTAGGGTCAAATAAGGCTGGAATAAAAAGCTGGGATATTTCCTAATCTCATGGGATTTGGGGAAAAAAATAGAGCCTATTTGGGGGAAAAATAGAAAAGTTGAGGGCTTCTAGGAAGGGGTTAAAAGCTGAGATGTCATAGACAAGGACTGTGTCACCCAAGTGTTTTTCCAGCTCAGCACCGAGTCTGGAGCAAATTGAGCCTTACCAATGGTTCTGAATTTCGAGCTCTCTGTCAGTCCTTCAAGATAAAGACCCTGTAGATTTGCTTTCAAGAGGTGAATTTCTTAAATTGTTACTTGGTTCTTTTTTACAATTGTTCTCTGGTGCTGAAGGAGGCAGTCTAAAAAATTCCCTGTGCTCCAACAGCTTGAGTGAACCCTAACTTCTGCAATTACATCATCGATATACTTGTATAATAAAGAGAAAGACAGATATGGCAACAATAGTAATGCTGGCTGCCTTTAGTACCTAGGCTGAGATGACAAAGCTTAAAGTCAATTTCCCCTATTAGGCTTTTAAAAAGAAAGAGGAAAGAGGTGGGTGGATAACACACATAAAAATGAGTGTTTGGAAATACTCTGCATTTCCTTAAAAAGCTGAGAATATAAGTTTATCTCATTTTGAATGAATAATAAATGGAGCGCTTTAAAAAATAATCGTACTGTCTTTACACTTCAATACATCATTCTCATAAAAGTGGATAAAATAGGCAATAATTAAACATATGTGTATTAAATCCAATAAGCTTTTACTGGAGAGGAGGAAAAAAAGAGTAAGGAAGTTTGCTACATTTTGTATGTATAAAGAATATTCATAGAGTAAGTAATGTTAATACAAAGAGTTAATGCAAAGCTCTAGGACCTTGACTTTTAATGAATGCTGGTCTGCCTTTCTTATGATTTAAAAGTCCAGATGGAATAGAGGTAAATGAGATTTAAATTATAAGTTATGCATGCTGTAAAATAAATCACCACCTTGCTCTTTTAAAACTAAAACATCATTTTTGCCAAATGGTAGTGATCCAGGGCACTGATTTGGGTCACAGCAGAGTGAGGAAGTCAGTTTTCAAAATTCCACGTGTTACTATAATAACAATAGCAAAATACGGCAAGCAACTCTAGGCAATTCCTGGTCCAGAAGACTGATTTGGAAGGTGGGCAAAGAGTCAAGCGCATTCATTAATAGAGGGTGAAAAAAATGCATATCTTCTTTGTTGTCATCTTATATAGGTACCGTTATATCTGTGGAAGAAACACTATAGTGATGATACAACAGTAATTTTACTGAATTCATTAAATGATTGTTTCTCACACTAATGAATAAACTGAACTAAAATAATTAAAAAGAATATTTGAAACTCTCACATACAAAGTTACCTTTTCAAACTACAATGAGATTCTGTTGAGAAAATAATTTCAATAGAATTGTGGACTTGGATTTAATGTGGAAAAACAGATATGGATTTATTTCCTAGTATATGATTATTCATTGTCACACTTCCATTGTAGAGATTTGGGAACTTCTTCCAGAAATTGTCATCACCATGTGCGTGGATAAATCCATGCCCAGGTGAAATACAAAGTAAACATGTTAGATAAAAAAGAATTTACTTTCCATGTGCTTATTATTAACAAAGTAAACTATTTCCCCTTTAGACCATCTAGAAGCTTTTATGGTTGCTACTTTTTAAATATGAAGCAATGAACTATGTGGTGCACAGAACTTCTTAAGAGCCAATAGATCATTGTACATAGATGACAAGTGCAATGATTCCCTTTTCAACAACAAATTATATGAAGTGTGTGTGTGTAAGGGTCAGTTGAGAAGGGAATGTCCTTTGTGTCTTTGCTGATTTAGGGCAAATCTGTGATTTTTGAATGTCAGTACACTTTTGGTATCACATCTTTTCCCAGTGCTTCATTCACTTTCATTTCTATTGACCTACTCAGCTAATGCAACGCACAAACTCTACTGTGAGTTTTTCGAGACATGGTGCCACTTGTACATCGTCTTCCAGTTTTTAATACCACCAGTTTCTACCATTTACTCTTGATCCCATAATCCTGAGTACAGAAGGACTTTCTGTAGAATTTTTGAAATAGGAATCATCTTCCCACTTGAGAAAAATATTTTTGCTTTTCAACTGAAAATTTTGGGAGTTTTAAATATATACCAAATTTGTTTTCAAAATACACCTTTACAGATAGATAGCCATTTTCTAACTATATTATAGTTTATACCTAATATCAACTTAATATGATGACATATGTTTAAAATATTATCACTCAAGCAATAATTACAAATTCAAAGAAATATTTGCATCTTTTGTTGTCATTATTGTTGTTATAAATCCTTTCTGAATTTAAGTTTTTTGTGCTTGGATAGCTACTTTCCATTTCACTTCTAGCTTAAAAAAAAAGTGGGGGACATATTAATATCCCTCCCAGTTTGTACCGAATGCTCGGTTTTCTAATCTCTGTAGAGATACTGGCTGCCACAGCAATGTTTGCTCCACTTGCAGGTTTTTAAGGCATAGTAGGGATGACAGGTGGTATCCTAAACTCTAGATCAGAAGGCCTCCAGAGGAGAAGTATGTATGATGACATACTGAATAATTTCTCCTCCTGTGATCCAAGAGGCATAAATGTTTCCTATCTTTTGCATATCATAGTTATACGGGTTAGCTTCAGCATATAGAAATTGATAAAATCTTGATATGGGAGAAAATTTTATATCATTTGCCTACACATAGAGAATTAAAGTGTTTATTTTTATTTTTATTATTAAGGTATTATTGATATACACTCTTACGAAAGTTTCACATGAAAAACATTGTGGTTACTACATTCACCCTTATTATCAGGTCCCCCACTTCCCCATACCCCATTGCAGTCACTGTCTATCAGTTTAGTAAGATGCCACAGAGTCACTACTTGTCTTCTCTGTGCTACACTGTCTTCCCCATGACCCCCACCCCACCCCATGTGTGCCAATCATAATACTCTCAATCCCCTTCTCCCTCCCTCCCTCCCCACCCATTCTCCCCCTCCCCTTTGGTAACCGTTAGCCCTTCTTGGAGTCTCTGAATCTGCTGCTGTTTTGTTCCTTCAGTTTTGCTTCCTTGTTATACTCCAAAAATGAGGGAAACCATTTGGCACTTGTCTAATAAAGTATTTTGTGGACATAAATGCTGGTTAGGAAGATAAAAACTCAACATTTTAAATTGTACTCAGGGTTTTTAAAGTATTTTTTCAAGTAATCAGAGAAGATGGCTTCCCTTTAAAATACTTTCTTGTCTTCCTTAGACTTTTACAGTCACACCCTTCATCCCATCTCTGTTCCAGCAGCCAGTCTTTGTTTACTCAAGTTCTATGTTTAGGGTAAAACATACTTTTTTAGGTGAGCATTCTGGCTCTTGAGTATCTGGGTGTACTATGTCTTCTTGATAGATTACAAAAAATGTTTTTCTTGGAAATATTTTGTTTCATGTGTTTTATAAGTTGAAACAACATACTCTAGAAGTACCTTTTCCAGGCACATTAAACCCAAGGAAAGGAAAAAGAAAAGAAACAGAATGGCTATCAGATAAGGAAGACTATTTCTATTTTACAGGTGAAAAGAATTGATAACTTAGGCATTAGGCATGATCACCGAGGCATGTCTCTAAGAGGGGAAACTGTTGACCTGATCCGAGAAAAACTGAAGGAGGAACAGCCATGTTTGAATCATGTCATTGTTAAGTGGTACATGGCTGAAAAATCCTAAACAACTGCTTTTTTTTTTTATCAATGAGAACTAGTTAGTAAATATTTCCAATCAGATGAAAATTGAGAATTAATATATATATTTCAACAAAAGAGTCTGGTACTTTCTGCTACCCAGTAGAAAATACTAGAATTAGTCAATTTCTGGTTCAGTCTTCAACTGGCTGGGTAAATGTGAGCTGTCATTTTTCTATGCACTGGTTCACCGTCTGTAAAGGAAGAATGATGTTCATGTTCTCAGATTCAGAAATTCTGTAAAATCTATATAATGCAGACTGGAGAGTAGAACTCCAACTGAAAGGTGCTGCAGAATTACTTTACTCTAATTTGCTTCTCCTGAGGCTAGGGGTTTATAAATATCACTTACCTGCCTGATGACTTAAAAAAGCATTATTAATACTTTTAGGACTTGTACAAAATTTGTCAACTTGTTTTCTTTCATACAGTAAAGCAATGAATGATATGTATTGGCTTAATCATTTTTTATGTAATGACATATTTTGTATAAAGCCCTGTATTTGTGAGTCATAAAATATTTGCTGTAATTCTGGTTGAAGAGCTCCATTACCATTTCCAGATTCATTGTCCTAAAAATATGTCGTGATCATGGCACATACTACTCCCTGCTCAGAAACCTTCAAGTATATACCACATTGTCTATAAAATAAAGCCTAAACATTTTAGTGTGAAAAAACACATCTTTTATAACCAGATCTCAGGCTGCTTATCTTTACCTTCCTTGTTTTACCTTCCTCTAGTTCTTTACCCAATCTCAGCCCCAATTAAACAGATTAATCACAGTTTCCAAATACTGAAATTTTATGCAATTCAGTAGTACTAATTATTTGCACAATTCATTTGATGATGCATCATATAACTTTCATGAGATTTCTCTTTTGGTCTTCATCTATTGTTTAAACCTTTATTGTTCCATCTAACTTTAAAAAATCCTAGCAAGACTATAACCCCATTAAGTATAGTATATGTATAGACTTCGGCAAGTTATTTAAAATTTCTGTGTCTTAACATTTCAACCAGAAAATAGTGACATCATAAAGAGCATTGTTTCACTGAGTTTTTATGAGGATTAAAGGAAATGATGAGATTTATTTAGTGCCCACAGAATACTGGCTATTATTACTCATAGTTATGTTCATATTCCTCATTACCTTGTGTATAGAAGGTGGATATTCAGTACATTTGTTTCCTTTTACATTTAATTTGAATTCTACAATATCATTAGTTATTAGAGGAAAACACTAGTAATAGAAGGAGGGAGACTTGTGTACAGAGTAGGAAGTAAGAAAAAGAAAAAATAAAGTCAGAAAGAGAAACACAAACCGTTACTGTGGCTTTAAGATAGTAATTGCCTCAGCAACAACATTTAGAACAGAATGGAATAGCTTTGAATACCTTATTTTTTTATGAAATTGAGGTACCTGAGATTCCACTATTCTCAGTGTGTTTTTCATAGTATTATGAGGCAGCAAATATTAATGAATTTCTGTATTACAGCTGATAGGGGTTTCATGAAGTCTGCCACTGTAAAATGCTCCCGGGTATAAGGAGAGAAATTAGAGTACGACCAGCAACCCTGATTCATTGTCATTATTCACAGCTCTGACCTCAGGAGGCCCTCACTAGCTCTACGGAAAATGTCAAGATCTAGTGTTCATGTAGCTCATGAACAGAACCACTGAAAGGCAGATGTGTAGCTTTAAGAGAGGTAAAAGATGAACAGTCAAAAACATGGGGGCTGACTGACCGACTTCATTTAGTTCAGAACCATGTCACATTACAGGTCCATGAAACCTTGCAAAGGCATTTGTCTTCCTATTCTTGATCAAGGATTCTGTGACCATGTACTGCCTTTTTTTTTTTTCAGTTTGGTGTTTCTAGAAACAATGCTTTGCTTGTCTGCTCTGTGTCCCATATCTTCCCTCACTTCCTTCAGTCTACATCTTCTTGTTTTAACTTCAGTTGATAATCTAGGATGTGGTCTGTGTTTCTCCTGTTTACTACTACAGCACATTCAACTTGTGTCCACATTACTGGCTTTTACTACCCTGGCTCCTGCTTTACGGAAGCTAACTTTCATTGGATTCAACAGAAGCTGAAATTATAGAAATAAATCCAGGGACTTTCCAATGTTATTTTCTTTAGTTTTTTAGAAGGAACTACTAGACCATCTATTTATTTTGAGATAGGAAGCAGTGTGGCTGATTATAGACAGGTGCTTTCCCCTGCAGTATTTCATAGGGGAGGAAAATTCCCCCCCCCCCCAAAAAAGAGTAAATGAGGCATCTGAGGAAAATCTGCCTTTATTCCTCGGTTGATCTTGAAATCTCTAAATTCCTCAATAGTGATTATAAGAGGAGGGACTGCCAATTAGTAGGGAAAAAATATGGTCAACTCTAGATTCTATTGAGAATAAAACTTGAGTCTGGCTTTGTAAGTTCCTTGTGAATTTCTAGATTTCATATTAACTTCCACTTAAGATACGTGACACCGTCAGCCTTGATGAACTTGTCATCATTGATTCCAATTGCCTGCATTTCAGGCCCTACTCATAAGATTTTGTTTGCTGATGGATGTGTTTGGAACATAAAGCTTCCTTCTATGAAAATTAAGATATTTCTTAGAATGCAGAAAATTTAAAAAGTCTACAAGATGTGACATTGTAGCTCCAGGGGGAAGGGAGTTTCTGGCCTGAGGTGAGTCCTCTATGAAACGGGTGAAACCGAAATAAGTAAAGGGAAAGGGTAGGTTGGGAGAAAGGCTTTTATTCCTTACAGTTTCTAGCCAGGCATGGGTCCTGTCCATTGCTCATGACTGCATCTTGTTCTCTCCTTCCCTAAGCCCCACCTGCCAGCAGGAACTCCATGGCTGGGTTCTTGGTGACTGGCACAAGCCAGACCAATTATGAACCAGGAACCAAGGGGAAGAGAGAATGGATTTTTTCTCTCCACCCCTCACCCCAGAGGCTCTGCAGTGGTAAACACCACTTATATAGTTATTGATATGTAAATAACTAAGGCTAGGTGGGAGATTCTGGAAATTCTGCCATTTGCCCCACAGACATAAATTTAAAGTGTCAAATTTAATTGGCATTATAAAACTCTAGATATGGTTTAAAAAAATTATAGGAGCACCGAGAAAGTACTTTTCAAAGTTGACAGTTTCTGGATGCCTATTTTTCTGCTGTTTCTCAGGTAATCCACATATTGTGTTGCTTCTCATTGTGAACTCAATCTTTTAGTTGAGTTTTCTAAAACTCCTACAGGGCAGATGATTTACTGTATTGCTTAATACTAGATGAAAATGGACCAAAAAGTAAAGCCTGTTTATATTTTGATGAAAAGAAATTTGTTACTGTATGTCTGTGAACACTAATCAGTGATAAATCAATCTGAAATCTAATGGAGTGATACAGTGACTCCTACTTCTTAGGAATTAAAACATTAGTGAACAATTAACTAATTTGTGGCAGTAACTTTGGAACAAGGATAAATATATATTTATAGGTGACAATACTACTTAAAGATTAAGACATCATCTTATGTCTTCAGTATTGTACAGTAATGACATACACTTGTTATGATGACATGGAATATCCTCAAGTCTTTTCTCTTAATGTTTTCTACATTATAAAATATTAAATTATGCTTAGCATAATTGGCCTTTAATACTTTATAATTATTTGACATTGATAATTAGATATTTTAGATAAACAGGCATTTCCTATTTAGTTAAATAACACAATGCTAATAATGAGTGATAGTTAGCTGGGTAATTAATATTCTGTTTATTTGGTTGAGAAGTAGTTGAAATGGCCTTTGTAAAGTAAGTTAACTGTTGTATGGATTGATTATTCATACTGAGGGAAATATTCTGTCCCAAGATCACAGACCTGGCTCCCAACATATCATCTTGCAAGGGGAAAACACGTGGCTATAAAAAGGAATTGAAAGGAATTATTGTTATGTAAAATCTATCTCCTTCCCAGAAAAGCAATTCAAAGCCAGAAACCTACTAAAGGAAAGCTAGAACATCAACTCTATACATGAAAGAATATATTTTTATAATCCTGTGTACTACAAGGCTTATCTTAATTACATTTTGCTTAGATCACTACTGAAATTAGTCTGTGGGTCCTGAGGACTCAGGAGGTGGCTACAGAAGAAGGTAGGGCAGGAGTGTCACAGATAACAGGAGAAGGTCACGCTTGGACTTGAAACAATGTCCAAAATATCCACATTTCAGAAATCCCAACACACCAAGGTGACTGTGTTTACTATTTTCTGTTCTTGCTATATGCCTTAGGCTTCCTGAGGGACATCCCCTGTACCTTTCTGATTAAGAGGTGTGTATCTTGCCTCTTGCATTGCTGCCTTTGTCCTAATTAGAGGAGCCATAAAACATTTGGAGTCTAGGGGATTCCCTCTGTGTTAATTACAGAGCTGTGAGCAGCTTTTGCAGAAATGAAGCAAGTTCAATTTCAGACAAGATGTGTCTGTGTGTTTTTAATATGTGGTTGCCTGTTCTATGCAAAAGCCAAAAGTCTTGGCTTTTCAGACACCTCACTCCCTCACCATCTAGTCTGCCCTGAATTTCTAGTGCCTGTATTTGCCTTCTCTTCTATTCTTCACTAGATTGTGAGCTTCTTGAGAGCAGGACTAGTGCCATAGTTCTCCTTGCTGCAAAACCGGTAGAATGCTTACATTTATTAGTTGCAGAGAAAACACCTGGTGAATTAAAATGGTTCTGATGGGATGCAATACAGCAGTTTTCTGTATTTGACATTATTAATAACAAAGGATAATGCTTAAAAGAGTTTTTCTTGACATTTTAAAGAAGAGGGGATGACATAGACTATAAATATTGATCAGAGAGAATATTCCAGACACAGGAAATGCTTGTGGGGCAAAAGGAACCAATAGTTATTGGGAGCTGAGAGCAGCAAGCTGTTTTTGTTGGTATTTAAGACCTTTTGGGCACTTTACTATGCTGTTTACAAGGCGTGTGAAAATGAATAAAAAAAGGACCTGCCATCAAAAGCTCTTACATCTACTGGGGAAGGGAAACATGAACAGAAATTATTATGCAAGGAGTGGATTAAGGGAGTGTGACAAAGTAGTGAATGTGAATCTGGGCAAAGAACAAATGGAAGGAATGAATTGTGAGATTCCATATTGCAACAGTGATGCTTCTGGTGAAGAGAAACTGAAAGGACATTCTATTCAAGCTAAAAGGTAAAGAAATGTCTTGGATTAGAGCAGAGAACACATGGTGAGGAGTAGGGCTATTGGTAGGACTGAGTATCATGAAATAGGCATGATAGGAGTCACTTTTGATGGAAATCATTAGAAAATACTACCATTTATTGAAATCGCTTGCTGAAATAACACCATTGTATCCCTGAAACCTAATGCAGGTTACAACACATAGCCAGGGCTCAATGAGTATTTGTTGGGTGAATGAATAAAGTGTTATCTCCATATTGTCAGTATTTTTAAAAACTTTTGAACTGAAATCCAAATTTCTAACTGGTTAGATTCCTCTTGAATATGTATTTCTTTCTTTATCTTCACTAGGAACCTATTCTGTGTAGACTACTGTGCAGGTCCTGGGATTTCAAATAACTATCTTTCTTTTTTAGTTTATTTTTATAAAGAACTGTCTTTCAAAGGTGAAATTTATAGCCTTATTAGGGAGCAAAGACATAGACAGACACTATGCTGGGTGTGAGTAGAACTTTACAGAGTAAATTGAGCTGTTTCTCTGATGTCAGCATATTATTCAGTATTTTGGAATCTGTTAAATAAATGCCTCTTTTCCACATTGTGATCAGATATTTCTCACCTGAACACTATGGCTGAATTTGCACTTACCAATGAAGGCAAGGCCATGCAACCTCAATTATGATCTTGGGAAGCTGTCAACAAATTTTGATTAATAAGCACTGCTTAACTGTTAAAAAAAAAACAAAGGACAATCTTTCTTGGTTCCTGCTTGAAATAATAGCTTGGTAAGAAATTCAGGAATGGAAGTAGAAAAAAAATCCTAGCCCAAACAATTTCTAAAGACATGAAGGCAAGACGAAAGCCTTTAATTAAACCTGTAATTTGTCACACCGTTAAATCTATAGATTTCTTCTTTGACAAACAGGATTTTGTGTTTTCTTCATTATGCTACGTAAAACCTATTTGCTTTTTTTATACTATCGAATGCAAACACAGCCAAGTACAGAGCAGAAGGAGGATTATTTCTGATTATGTGTTCAGGTATTTCTTAGTTTATATACCATGTGGGTTTCCAAATTTTCTGCTAGGTGGTATCAATCTTAAATTCTCTAGGGAATTGGCTTTTTTTTTTTCTGAAAAATTATGCTAAATACCCTTGTAAAGCAAGTATCAAGCCATTGATTTACGTGTTTTTTAAATATACACTTGGTTGTGCTGATGCATGAGTAAACTGTTTTTCTTTTTAAAGAACAGACAGCATGGTCACTGTCTCTGCCTTCCATTTTTAAGAGTACCTGTTGTAGGTGCTGACACATAACATTGCAATAGCCATGCATATCAGTTTCCACAGTCAGGAGGAAAAACTGGGCTGAAGGCCCTAAGAATACAGTAATGTTTCTTTCAGTGGTCTGGGTCACTATTCCTAAGCAGGGCTATGAAGTAGGGATTGCTGAGTGGGACAGACGGCTCTCCCAAAAGGTAAATAAGCCATGACAACTATGAATACCCGTTTCCTTACCTTAACCCAGTTCTCCATCTTGTTACGTGTGTGTGTTTGATCACTCACCCTATTAAAACATACCTGGTTTGTGTCTCATTCCTCTGCTTATTTGGAACTCTTTAAATTATTCCAAAACGTTGATAATTATTCCATGTGCACACAGAGCCATCTACGAAGGAGAGATCATTAATAAATAATAAAGAAAGAATTATAGAGCTTTCAAGAGAACCCAACAAAAGATTAGGAAGATTAAATGCAGAGCAGGGACTTTTTCTCTTGTCTTCTTGCCAAGAAATTGGTGACACAACTCTAGCTTCAGTTGGCTTATACACATTTATTGGGAGTTATGCCTAAGCATTATATGATAAAATTTTTAAGTGTTATTCTAAAAAATCACAGTAGTGGTAAATGTACATATTTTTCCTACCTTACACCCTGTTCCAAAAACTATAAATTCTCTTTATATTTTCACTTTTATTGTGTAAGTAGATTTTTTTATTACTTAAAAAATTTGAACTTGTAGAGAATGAAAAAAAATCATTTAAAGAAAATAAACCAGGTGTATTAGAAGTAGCAAAATAGTTCTTATTTATTTGGTAAGATTTCAGGGCCATGAAGCTCTCACATTTGGAAACAGAAACAGAAACAACCCTCTCCTTCTCCCCCAAGAATAATGATGTTTTAATTGTACTTTATTATTATTCCAAATATCCCAAAAGAGTAAGTAAGTTAGGTTGCATCAGTTTTTAACAATATAGTTATCAGATTCTTTCCTGAAAATTGTGGTAGGTAAGGTAAGACCTAAGTAATTGGACACTTGAGGCAGAGAAAAGAGTCATTAAGTGGGACAGAAAAGATGAACAAAGAAGCAAGGTTGTTGGGAACAAGATTTATTTACTTCACAAACTGCATTTTTAGGGCCAGGAATTTCTGTGCCCTTCAGCTCCAAGGCTCAGACCAAATGGCTGAGAGCTCCATCAGATGCTAGGAAATTTTTAGTTTAGAATAGTGTTCTATGTTTGAATACATCTGGGAGATGAAGAATGTACTTTGGAGACACAATTTCTAATAAAGATCCATTAAGAAAGATTTCTTTTTGAAAAATCTTTGAGGCATAATTGACAGAAAACACTATATTGATTTCAGCTGTGCAACAAATGATTTGATAATTGTATGCATTGTGAAATGATCAGCAGGATAAGTCTGGTTCCCATCCATCACCATATAAAGTTAAATTTTAGGATTTACTCTCTTGGCAACTTTGAAGTATACTCTACAATATTGTTGAATATAGTCTCCATGGGATGCATTATATCCCCATGACCTATTTATTTTATAACCGCATGCTTGAACCTCTTGATCCTTTCAACCATTATGCCCACTCCTCAACCCTCTTCCCCACTGACAACTGCCATTCTGTTCTCTGTATCTAAGAGTTTGTTTAATTTTGTTGTGTTTGTTCATTTGTTCTGTTTTTTACATTCCACATAGAAGAGAAATAATTTGGTAATTGTCTTTATCTGACCTATTTCACTTAGCATAATTCCTCAAGGTCCATCCAGTTGATGCAGATGGCAATATTTCATTGTTTTTTATGGCTGAGTAGTATTCCTGTGTATTTGTGCATGTGTACAAATATATACCACCTCTTCTTTATCCAATTATCTATTGATGGACACTTAGGTTATTTTCATATCTTGGCTATTGTAAATAATGCAGCAATGAACATAGGGGTATATATATATATATATTTTTTGAATTAGTGTTTTCATTTTCTTCAGATAAATACCAAGAAGTGGAATTGCTGGAGCATTCCGTAGTTCTGTTTATAACTTTCTGAGGAACTTACATACTGTTTTCCATAGTGGCTGTACCAATTTAATTCCTACCAATATAGTATGCAATGGTCCCCTTTTCTCTACATCCTCAACAACACTTGCTATTGCTTGTCTTTTGATAATAGCCATTCTAACAGGTATAAGGTCATATCTCTTTATAGTTGTGATTCGCATTTCCCTGACGATTAGTGATGTTGAATCTCTTTTCATATGCCTCTTGGCCATCTCTGTGTCTTCTTTGGGAAAATGTGTACTTAGGCCCTCTCCCAACTTTTTAACTGAATTTCTTTTTCTTTTGAATTTTATGAGTCCTTTATATATTTCGAATGTTAATTCTTTATTGGATAAATGACTTGAAAATAGATTCTCCCTTTCCGTAGGTCATCATGTCATTTTGCTGAGGGTGTCCTCCGGTGTGCAGAAGCACTCTAGTTCGATGTTGCCCCACGTGCTTGTTTTTGCCTTTGTCGCCTTTGCTTTTGGAGTCAGATGCGAATATTCCTCACCAAAATTAACGTCAGGTGACTTATTGCCTATGTTTCCTTCTCAGAGTTGTATGGTTTCAGGACTACAGTCAAGTCTTTTAAAATCCATTTTGAATTAATTTTTGCGTATGGTGTAAGATAGTGGCCTACTTTTAGTCTTTTGTACGTGGTGGTCCAGTTTTCACAGCACATTTGTTGAAGAGACTGTTATTCCCCTATTGAATGTTGCCTCCTTTGTCAGAAATTAATTGACCATGTATGTTGGGATTTATTTCTGGTTTCTTTGTTTTGCTCCATTGATCTATGTGTCTGTTTTTATGCCAATACCATATGGTCTTAATTACAATAACTTTGTCGTATACAACTGTATTGTTCTTATTTCTCAAGATTTTGTTGGAGGAGGGTCTTATTTCATTTTTAATGACTGCTGGCTGCTGACTGATGAGGCTGGTGGTTGCTGAAGGTTGGGGTGGCTGTGGCGAGTTCTTAAATAAGACAACAGTGAAGCGCTGATTGACTCTTCCTTCATGAATGATTTCTCTGTAGCGTGGATGCTGTTTAATAGCATTTTGCCCACAGGACAACTTCTTTCAAAATTGGAGTCCCTCCTCTCAAACGGTGTTGCTGCTTCACCAACTAAGTTTCTGTAATATTCTAGATCCTTTGTTGTCATTTCAACACTCTTCACAGCATCCTCACCAGAAGTAGATCCTATCTTAAAAAGCCACTTTCTTTGCTCATCCATAAGAAGCAACTCTTAACCTTTTAAAGATTTAACGTGAGACTGCAGCAGATCAAATACATAAAAATCAAAGAGTTTGAAATATTGTGAGAATTACCAAAATGTGACACAGAGACATAAAGTGAGCAAATATCGTTGGAAAAATGACTTGCTTGACGAGGGTTGCCACAAACCTTCAATTTGTAAGAAACGTAGTGTCTGTGAAGCACAGTAAAACAAATCACAATAAAATATCTGTTTGCATGTTTACCTTTATCAGTGAGAGTTTTACTTTCATATATTTCCTTGTTATTAATCTGTGCCATTTCTTTTCAGCTTAAAGAAGTCCCTTTAACATTTTTAGTAAGGCTAGTTTAGTGGTGAGGAACTCCTTTAGCTTCTGATTAACTGCAAAACTGTCTCTCCTTCAGTAATAATGGTAACCCTGTCAGCTAGAGTATTCTTGACATTTTGTCCTTTTAGTACTTTGAATATATTATGTTGCTCCCTTCTGGCCTGCGATATTTCTGCTGAAAAATCTGCTGATGGTTTTTTAGGGTTTCCCTTTTATGTTACAAGTTGTTTTTCTCTTACTGCTTTTAAGATTCTCTTTATATTTAACTTCTGACATTTTGATTATAATGTGTCTTGGTGAGGATCTCTTTGGGTTCATCTAATTTGGAACTCTCTGTGTTTTCTGGACCTGAATGTCTGTTTTCCTCCTCACGTTAGTGAAGTTACCAGCCTTTATTTCTTCAGATAAGTTTTCTGTGCCTTTCTTTTGCTCTTCTTCTGAGAACCCTATAATACGAATGTCACTCTTGTTGATGTCCTATTAGTTCCCTTAAGCTATCTTCACTTTTAACAATTCTTTTTTCTTTTTTGTGACTCTGGTTTGGTGAGTTCCATGTCCTGTCTTCGAGGGCACTAATCTGTTTTTCTGCTTCATCTAGTCTGCTGGTGAACACCTCCAGTGTGTTTTCAGTGCAGTTTTGTATTCCTCAGCTTCTGTGACTTCTATTTGGTACATTTTTATATTTGACATCTCTTTATTGAAGTTCTTACTGCCTTCATCCATTCTCCCAACTTTGGCGAGCGTCATTATTATCAGTACTTTGAATTATTTATCAGGTAGACTATTTATCTCCATTTCGTTAAGGTATTTTTCTGAAGTTTTTATCTAGTCCTTTCATTTGGAACATATTCTTCTGTTTCCTCATTTGCTTCACTCTTGTTTCTATATATTAGGTGAAACAGCTACCTCAAGAATGATTTCTTAAGTTCTATGCAATATATCAATACAGAGCCTTTTCAGTAGAATGTTTATTATATTTAAATGGATAATCAGATAATTTAAATTCAAATTATGTTTCCCTAATAAAAGTATATACTTTTCATATTTTGTAGGTTGTCTATTTAATGTAGTGATATAAAGTGAAGGGGCTTTGGATTTTCAAATCCTATATTCAAACATAGGCACTACCACTTTCTAGAATTGTGGTGTTAGGCAAGGTGCTGAACTGCGCCAGAACCTAGTTTCCTCCTTTTTGCAACAGGAATAGTGTAATCATTTTGAAGAGTTTTGTTGCCATTGTTAAGTGAGCTAACTTTCAAAATACTCAGCATAGTGCCTGGAACAGAGCAAGCAGATATTAAATGGAAGGAACTATTATTATTATTTGTTACTCAGTAGCTGCCTCTGCTACTTATGATACACTGTGAAAATTAAGATAACATATTTGTATCTGGAGTCATGGTAAAACTTAAGGTCAGAACTACGACATATTCAGGGACAGTGTGGGAAAACCTCGAACTGGTGTCCGTTCCAGTCCAGGAGCCAAGACTCCCATCAGTTGACAGCCATTCCCAGAGTCGGACTCAAAGGAATAAATACCTTGGTCCTGAAGGTGTCACACCCTGACATCCATTACAGTCTGCCCTGTGTGCCCCTCAAAGCCACTTGATTCAGATGGCAAGGTGATACCATCTAGGGGAGCTGGGGGGTCTATTTTCCTGAGGGAACTTACATGAGGACTGTTATTGGAATGAAATGGGGCCCTTGTAATTGCAACTGCTCTCACAACCACAGTACATCATCTCCTTCCCACAGCTCCAGTTTAGATATTCCCTACCCATGTCCAGCACTGCTTATTGCCTAGCCTGGGTGGTTTACCTGATGGGGTGACCCAGATTACCATCCCTAAGGTGTCTGAGCCCTTGGCCATTTTGCCATTCTTAGTCATTTACTATCAGATTACACAGGGGATTTATGAACAGTTTCCTCAGTGGTTTATCTAGGTGCAAAAATATTTCTTCTTGGTCCCATAGTGTAATTTCAGCTCTAGATTCTTTGAATGATTAGAGTCAGTTTCTCATGCCATAAGTCTAAAGTGAACATATGGCAACCACACCTCAAAGTTTCATGGTGGTGTTTCCACTGTGTGTCCTCAGAGAAGCAGTCTTCCTCTGGGAATTAGGTGCTTTATACCATAGAGAACAAAGTTGTGGGGATGGGAAGTGCAAGAAGTCCAGCTGGTGCTTTGAGAGTGATAATAAGTAAGACCACTCCTTGGTTCCCAGACCCACACATATTATCTACTCGAGACATAATACCATGTGATAGTCACAGATTTAGAGTAGATACCGCATGCTGAAGTTGGCACCTCATCCTATCAGGGTATCATTTCTAAGCTGGCACTTCAAATGTGTATTCAAAAGGTTATTTTTTTTTTTTTTTAATTTTAGCAGTCTGGAAGTTGTTAAGCATTGATGTGATATGTACTGGGACTAGTAGAGTCCTTGGTCATAAGCGCATTGCTTTTCATTCACTACTGTGACACAGTCCTCTTGGTCTAATGTGACGTTGTCCTCTTGGTCTAAGATGAAATGTGTGGGTGGGAAAGGCAAATTTATATTTGGAATAGTGTTGGGAAGGTTTTCCTTCACTGCTGTCTTTCAGTGCCATGTGGAATGGGACTGTATAGTAACAGTCCATTTTCATGGACTATCCGCATATTGACACACCCACACACTGAGATAACTCATCCAGACACTAAGTTCAGATACTTTTCATTCTTCGCTTAGAGCTTCTACAATGAATGTCTTCTAATGAGAATATCTATGTATGTATTGGTCCACACACATACTGAGGAGGAGACAGTGGTGAAATAGTAGTAGATGCCTCACGTGGTCTAATAGTAGTCCAGAACCCATATTTATGTAGCTTACTTATGCCTTGTGACTCTGTGTATGCCTGATAATCCCAGATACACCATTTCTATTTTACCATGGATTACTATTGGGTTCATTCAATCTTACAACTTGGTAAATCAGACAGAACTCAGCCCATGATAGGTAGTTCTGGTAGCATGGTTAACTGATGCCACATAGTCAAGTGCTCTGGGTATATTTGGGCACAACTGCTGATTGGGAAATCGCTTTTTGAGTAGTGTATAGGTTTCCACTCAGCATGATGTTTCTCTGGAATCCAGGGGTCAACATTATGATTCTCCTGTTGGGGATCAGCATTAATTCCACAGTGTGGCATTTTCACCACAGATGTCTCTGTCCCACCAGCATATGGGTTCAGAGTAGTAGTCCCAAGTATGAGTCATATTAGTTCCAGGAACTGAAGAGGCTACCCCACTGGATGTGAGAGGCAAGGATTTGCTTTTTACTTTGAAAGGGTTTTCAAGGTATTCTCTGGAACACTTAATCCTAAAAATTGCACTGGTGTGAGGCTCTGAATCATCATCGGGTCGGGCTTCCTCTGGAGCTCATGTGTCTTATCAAGGTCTTACTAGTCACCTTCTTGAGATGTTTTGCTCACTGGATCCAATTAACAAGGTATTATCAATGTAGAGGACACAACGTGATGTTCTTCACAATACTCAGATGGTCTAGGTCCCAGTGCATGGTAGGAAAATCAAGACAGCCCTAGGGAAAAACTATATATTCTTATTTGCCCCACCTGAAAGTGAACTGCTTCCAAATCGTTTTCCTGATAGGAGAATAGAAAAGAATAAATTTGCTGGTCAGTGCCCATATACTCTGTATCTGAGGCTCTATTAATGAGGTTGTAACTTAACCCTAGTTATCCGTCTGGAGGTCCATAGGGGTGTTTCTGGGAGATCTTGAGGAGGGTGAACAGCTTTTCTTGCAAGTTAGAGATCTTTATATTGTCTTCAAGCACGGGTGGAGCACTGGGCACTAACAACAAGGAGTAAAAGCCACTTCTGCAGCTTCAGAGAATTCACGGGAATATGAGGATTTAATAGTTTCAAGAGAATTAACCCACATGTCCCCATGCCATGGCTCATAGTCCCATTTTTTCCAAACTAAGGCCCTGACCTTGGCATATCCAACCTGCCTCAATTGAGAATTAAACCTCTGGAGCTCTGCCACTCATGATTAACCCCTGGATCCAGTGCTCAGCTTTTTCTGCATCTGCTGCAAGAGGTGAAAGTTTATTTTTCTGATGATGTGGACACCCACTTTCTTTACCCTTAGCCTTAAATTCATTATTATCACTCAGCCTTTTACTATCTTTCTCCCTGCATCAAAAGGTCCCAGGAACAGTTATTTTATTCCATACCGTTAAGCACTTTCTCTCCTCAGTATCTCAAACACCCTGAGCTGTTGTACACATGCCTACATTTCCTTCTAGTGGAATCACACCTCAGTCCACCACTAGTTAGTATTTTAACAATTGCACTGCTACAATATACTACAGGTTATCCATTTTCCACCTAGTATTAGTGATTAGGTTCTCATAGTCAATCCAACAGAGAGGATTCATATATAGTATCTCAGTTTAGAGTCGCTTCCTCAGTGTTCCATTGGTACCAATTTTCTTAAGTCAGGTTCCCTGGAAATCAGATTATGAAACATACATGACTAGAGCCTCTTTTGGATTTGGTAGAGGAAGAAGCTGAACGGCAGTGCATTTGCAACAGAGTACTCGGCCGACCCACAGGAAGCTCTGATGCTGCCATGGCCCCTGTATTAAGGTAAAGGGGCTAGACATTTGAACAACTCCATCAATTAGTCATTGGATAGGGGCTGCCCCAGAGGAAGGGAAATAACCTCCTGGCCATGGATCATTCTCAAACAGTGATTTAACTATGTGCCTTTGGCGATAAACACAGCACTCTTGGTAGTTGGAAGAATGAGTGAGCTAGCCCTGAAGGGGTATCGGAGTGGTGCATCACAGCTGTGCCACACCACATCTTTCCATTAATTCTAGGGCAGACTTGGATGGGAGGCTGGAGCACAAACAGTATAATTGAGAAGACAATACTTTTTAAATTAAAGTATCATTAATATACAATCTTATGTTGGCTTCAAATGTATGTCATAGTGGTTCAACAGTTGCCATGATCAATTTATATTGTGATTGCAAATTATTGTGCCCCTTTATCCTGTCCTAACCCCCTACCCTTTGGTAACCACTAGTCACTTCTCAGTTCTATGAGTCTACTGCTGTTTTGTTCCATTTTGCTTTGTTTTTGTATTCTGCAAATAAGTGAAATCATATGGTGTTTGTCTTTCTCTGCCTGACTTATTTCACTGAGCATAATAACCTCTAAATCCATCCATGCTGTTGCAAATGGCAGGATTTCTTTTCTATTTATGACTGAATAATATTCTATGGTGTATATGTACCACATCTTCTTTGTCTATTCATCTATCAATGGACACTTAGGTTGCTTCCATATCTTGGCTATTACAAATAGTGCTGCGATAGACATAGGGGTGCATATGTCTTTTCAATCAGAAAGTTTATTTTTTTCAGGTAAATTCCTAGGGGTGGAATTACTGGTTAAATGGTATTTCTATTTCTAGTTTTTTCAGGAACCTCCATACTACTTTCCAGAGCAGTAGCACCAATTTACATTCCCGCCAACTATTTCTCCATATCCTCACCAGCATTTGTTGTTTCCTGTCTTTTAGATAGTGGCCATTCTAACTGTTGATATCTCATTGTGGTTTCAATTTGCATTTCCCTGATGATTAGTGATGTGGAGCATCTTTTCATGCGCCTGTTGGCCATTTGTGTTTCTTCTTTGGAGAAGTGTTTGTTCAGGTCCTCAGCCCATTTCTTAATCAGGTTATTTGTTTTTTGGGTGTTGAAGCATATTAATTCCTTCTATATTTAGGATGTTAACCCTTTATCATATGAGTCATTTACGAATATATTCTCCCATACTGTAGAATATATCCCTACTGTAGAATATATTCTGGCCTTTTTGTCCTGCTGATGGTGTCCTTTGCTGTACAGAAGCTTTTACGTTTGATGTAGTTCCACTGGTTCATTTTTTATTTTGTTTCCCTTGCCCAAGGAGATGAGGATGCAAGATTTTGATATCAAGGTATACAGAGAGTGTATGCTTTCTGGGATAACTTTTCTATGTCTTTCTCCCTCTTAAGGCACAGAAGTTAACTCGGAAGCCATTCTCACTGATTATTTTTTTAATTATTACTTAATTTATATTTTAAAATAGTTTTTTAATTTATATTTTTAAATGTTTAAAAAAATTAACATATTGTGGCTCCTGGGTATAAAAGATAATCTGATTTCCCACAGCATTCTTCTTGGTTTTTGCTTTCTAGTTGTTGCCAAGGCCTAAATAAAGAGGCTAAGCTGAGTCGGTGGGGTGGGGAAGACAAATGCAGGTACAACCAGAACCTGAATCTTAATATGGTTTTGTGGAAAGGAGAAAGGCCTTACCTTCCTTTGTGAGAAGGGGCTTGGGAAAACTTGAATTTGTATAAATAGACATTGTATATTTTTACCCCTGTGGTAATTGGAGATGTAAGAATTTTTATTGCCTTCTGAATTTCTTCCTATTTTCTTATTTCAATTATGCCAGCACCTAGACTTTCCATAGATCAAGTTACCAACTGCTTCTCTTGTGATTACTTATTCCCAGGTGCTCTAGGAGGTAAGAGAGCTGGCTGATGCTAAGCATGTTTTAGTTTTAAACTAAAGAGACTTTACATATTTATTTTAGCCTTCCATAATAAAAATATAAAAAGGAACTACCTTAACATTTTGAATCCTTTATTGGTGGCATATGTTGCCTGTCATTCTATGGACTGTGCTCTATCTTCACTGAAAAAATTAAAAGATATCTTACCACTAAGTATTTTAATAATTTCTTTCTAGATTTACTTGAAAAGCACCCTGTGGTACAGCAAAAGAATGAAACTGAAGCTTTGTTTAGGGAGACACTAATTTTAATTTTAGTTACAAGTGCCACACCCATTTTGCTTACTTTCACCCATGATTTAGAATCAGATGAAGTTCCACTGTGTGAGGAGAATCGCACTGTCTCTAATACCCTAAAGGGGAAGGGAGGGTACAGTAATTATATAAGCACCTAAGGTTTGGTCTTTGCCATGCTGCACAACATTCTTTAAAATTTTAAATTCATACTTTTACTTCCGAACAAGAATACATCTAGAGTTCTGCACAATAACTGAGGTGAAAAGAACAGCCAGGAAGGCATATCAATAGTCAAGTGTAGAAGTCTGTGGTGATGATTAAGTGATTCTGTAATTCTAATGTGTATAGTACAGTGACTACAATATATTAGGCTGTACATAAAAAAAATGTTTACTTTTTTGTGTACATTTACTTTCTGAAAGAAGATAATGACCTTGAGTGAATGTTAATGAAGACCTGAACCAAGATGGTAGCTCTGGGAATGGGAAGAAAGTCGGGGAAATGAGAAAAAACTGTAAAGCTCAGGACCATAAGATTTAGAACTGAATGGAAGTTTGGGGCAAAGAAATAGAGGAATCAGATGTGAACCTGGAGTTACAGAAAGAATTATGGTTTTGTTAATTAGCATTGTACAAGAAAGTTAGAACTAGAAGCTGAGGAACAGAGAGGGTAAATACTTTGCTCACTGTGCCCAGCTGGTGTGTGGCACAGCCATGATTCAAAGCAGGCAGTCTAGCTTAAATCTCCATCCCATTCCTCTCCCCTAAAGTAATGAATGGTATACGTGGTAGCTCAGCGGGGCACTAGGTAGAATGTGCTTTCCACTCACCAAGGACGGAAGTACCCCCTGGCATAACTGATGTAACCTGACCTGAACAGTATGGTGTAGTATCGTTTGGGAGCCATGCAGAAATTGTTCAAATTCCAGCCTTATCATTTGAGTAAGTCTTTAAGAGTTACTTTGAATTTCTGAGTCTGTCTTCTTGTTTTTAAAGTGAGGGAAATATTTTGCCTTGTGAGATCGTTTTAAGGATTCAGTTATGGTATTTTAATATATTTAATACAGGGTAGACATTTCCTATTCAGATAGAGATACCAAAAAATTCACACAGGTGCAGGGCTAATTTGTTCTCACAGGGATCTGGGCCTTTGTCTTGGTACAGGACACTCAGCTGGTAATGTGTCCATTCAACCTGGACATAGAAGATGTAGGAAGCATGAGAGCCAGTAGTGACTTTGGATCCTGAATGGTTTTCTTCTTTAACAGCCTTCCTTGGTAAAGATTAAATCTCCAGTAACAATTCCAACCAGGTCAAAACTGCTCATGAGATTTTCTTTCAGAAATTCCTTTTAACATCAAAAGACTTTCCAGTTCCAGAAAATTACAGACATTGGCTATAGAAAATCATGGCAGAAGCCAAATTATTTAAGAATAGAGTTCTATTACCATCCCAGAGAACACTAGGGGCAGAAGGGAGCTGCCAGCCCCTTGGATGTGATTGCTTTGGAGGAAGACAACACAGCACAGGGAAAAACAGTGAAGTTGGCACAGGAGACCTGCAGTTTTGTTCCAGCTCTACTGTGTCAACTTAGGCAAGTGTTTTGACCTTTGTGGGTTTTCATTTCATGCTGTGTCCAATTGGAGGATTAATGCTGTTCAAACTGTGCTCTCCAAGCACTAGGACCCTGTGAAGGGCCTGCATGAGCTGGAGCTCATGTGCAAGCGGCAGGTAAAGTGAGATTTCAGCCTTACTCCCTTAATTCAACCAAAGGAGCTCTGCTTTTGTCAACTGTATCATTGTGTTTCCACATCTGATTTTATTGGGGGAAAAATGGGTGGTGGATTCTGAGGATAAAACAAAAAACACATAAACAACTTGGCTTGACTTTGGGATGACATTCTGAGTTGTTCATTTGTAAACATGTGCTCTGCTCTCTTTGCATGTCAATGGGCAAAAGTTGCAAAGACTGAGAAAGACATAGTTATTATCTTGAAGGGCTGGAAATAGGGCCAGGCCATGACCAAGGCAGTAAGTGGGCAAAGCTTCTTCTAGGCTCCTCAGTCTCAGTTCTGGTCTATCTCCCTACTTAACTCCTTTGGTGATGGACTCTCCCCGTCCTCAGTTCCTTCGTGTACTCTGCTCTCCCTCAGACTCTTGAGGAATGTCTAAATAAACCATTTATACCAAGACACAAAGTGGCTGATAAGCTTTAAAACATAGTGGCCCCTTGGTGAAATTAATATTCTAACAAGGACCAAAATTTTAAATAAAAGAAGTAATGCTCTAACAGTAGAAATTAGAATAGGTTCTTTATAAGAGTGGAGTTATTTTTCAAACATACTAAGTAATTGACCACCTTTTTCTCTAAGGTTGGTCCATATGGGAATAGCTTTATAACATGGTGTTTATGACGAACGCCTCTGCAGCCAGCCAGTTTGGTTTGCAGTCACCGGTGCAGCACTTCCCAGCTGTGTGGCTTTAGGCCAGATACTCAGATTCTCAGTTTCTTCATCTGTAAAATGGGGATTAATAACAGCAGAGATTGCAGTCACACATTAATGTAATAATCTATACAAAGCACTCAAGACAGAGTGTGGCATATAATATGTATTAAACGTGGAAAATCATGTACAAGAGCTGTTTGGTCAATAGTTTATCAGTGTAATTAAGGATTAACTGTTATGGTTCAGACTACCGAAAAAGAGATGACTGAGTAGTTAAACTTTTGTGGAAAAGATTAGTCTTGATCTGTTCTTTAAATTGTTGAGACCAGATTAGCTAGAAGACATTCTAGAAAGGGTGAAAAAATGAGAAAGGAAACAAAGAATACGCTTAGTACTTCCATGGGAGGTGACCTAGAGTAGAGGATATGCAAGTCTGTAGCAGGAGACTAAGAAGAAAATCATACTTAAGGTTAGATGGAAATCAGTCCATCTGATGGTTTAGAATGGTGGAGAGTATTAGTTTAGGAGGCTAGTAAACTATTGCAATATTAAATATCTAAATTGAAAATGTACATTATTATAGTGAGGGAACCAAGTTTTTGTGTCATGAGATCTAGGCAACCACTTTAACATGTATGAGACTCACCAAACCTAACCATAACCGGCAGGTAATACCTTTACAAGTTTCAGTGAGAATCACATGAGTTAATACACACAAAAATACTTTGTAATTTCCAAAGTGCTTATAGAAGTATTAGTACCAATGTCATTGTGCACTCCTAGAGGAAAGTAGCAGCCACGAGAGTGAGTAAAAATGTAGATGGGCTGTAGCTGGATAAAGAAATTCATGAAATATCTGATCAAAAATAAAGAGGACATGACTTATCTGGGCTTCATTTTTGGAAAAAGGTGTCTCCCTGTTTATTTTTTTAAAATAAATTGTTAGTGTAGGATAAATCTTGGTCACGTTTTAGTTAGATCATTTCCGTTGAAAAAATTAATACATATCAGTCTATTGCTTTTACCTTAACATAGGCAAAAAAAAAAAAAAAAGAATAGTTCACAAGACCATTTCGTATGTTACTGTGTTTCAGCACATTTCATTGTCACGGTCATCCTGCGACCACCTGTTACAGTGTATAGTCAGTCCTTTTACTCCTTCACGTGAAAGAGATACATCAAACCGGTTTAAATCTGCATTAACCCAAGAAAGATCTTCTTGAAGATGCTTTTTAAAACTTGATCTTCAGTATCAACTGTGAGCTTGTTTTCTCTTCACCTGCCTCATCCCCATCACCCTGCTGCTCCCTCTGGTCGGTGTTGGTGGCTCCTCGGTGGCTCCCAGTGTGGCTGGCTTCCCTTCCATCTCCAGCTGCCCTGCTTTTCTCCCTTGTTGTGCTTTAAGGACCTGATGTACAAAGGTGTGTGGTCTGTGCGCTGGCCAGCACTGCTTTCCCTGGGACCTTCCTGTCCTGTGAGCCACTCCTGCACTTTGCTGGGTTTGCGCCGCCTCTACGGCAGCAGCTCTCACCTCCACTGATGGGAAACTTCTTTCAGTCAGCTCCTCTCTAAATCACCAAGAATTTACTGTTGAACAGATACTTGGTGAACCATGTTTATGTATTTCTTTTTTATTTGTTCTTGTAAACAATTTCTTTTAAACTAGCAGTCATATCGTGTAGGGTATTTACTGCTAAGGTGCTATGGTAATAAGAAGCAAAGGTTTTCTTGCTCTGTTCAGGTGGAAGATAAATGATCATTCTAACACTGTCTAAGATGTTCCACAAAAAGTCAATGCAAACGAAGGAGCAGTGAAGAGTGCAGTTACTCCATCTGACTAGGAGGACGGATTAAGCAGATAATAGTAATAGAAGGTCAGAAACTTCTGAGAAGCATGGGTGCCTAGACCAAAGGAGGGAATCCAAGAGATCCGGGTCAGGAGTGTAAGACAAACATCATCTTAAGTAGAAAGGGACATGGTGAGCTGACCTTGTCAGGTTCTATCAGATCATGACTCCTTGTCTTCTGTCTTTCTTGCAGCTTAACATCTAAATACCCAGTTCACTTACTTTACTGCATTCGATAAGGAACATAAAATTGTTTATTGATCTGAAAAGGCTTTAACTTAATTCTGGTAATGATTTAGCAATGAATTGCTGTTTGATGGTTCATTAGTTCTTTTAGCCCATGTGGGCACCTGCCTTTATAAGCATATCAATTAGCTTTCTTACAAAATGAATTTGTTAACATGCCTGTAAAAAATTGTTACTCCTCATTCAACTCTAATATGAGTTTCAGAGTTTATACCCTCAATCCAGACCTGGGGCTCAGAGTCAAGACTGTGTCTTGTTAACTGCATGATCTAAGCTGAATTTTCTAAAAACTCTAAACCTCAGCTTCCTTATCTGGAAGATAATAATATCAATTTCACACAATTATAGTGGGAATGATATGAAATGAGGTAAATTTTAGAAAATTACAAATACTGTGCTTAGCTTATAGTTAGTAACTTTCTCAATATCACACAGTTAGTATATGTCTCAGAGCTGGGATTTCAATTCAGGTAATCTGGGTCAAGGTCATGCTGAAAAACAATAACCATTAGTGCCCCCTCATGAAATGGAACTTCTCAACCTAAATTTTCAAACGTTCCACATCCTGTTACCATTTTGCCCATCTAAATTCATCCTTATAGACCCTATCTTTCTCCAAGATGGATGATCTCCATCTTTGGATATGACTTGAATGTTTTTGATGCTTGCCTTCTGCCCACATGGCTTCTCTTTCTCCAGATTGTTTAAGGCCTGCCCCATCCAGTTCAGGCATTTTAGAATCTTTATTGTTTATCTATTAATTTATGGGCTTCTTATTTGTCCCTTCATTCCTTTGTTTTTATATTTATTCATTTGTCCAACAAACCACGCATTTAGTACGTATCAAGCAGTATGGATATTTAAAGTTATGTAGAACATAACCTCTGCTCTTCAAGAGTTTACAGTCATATTTGAGATATAGGTGAATAGATACAACATTTCACATACATAACTATTACATTGTGAGAGTTACTATAACAAAGGTACATTCAGGCCATTGGGGGAGCACAGAGGATGGGGTACCAACTCTGAGGAGGTGAAACAAGCTGGTGTTGACCCCTGCTGGGTCTAACATATATAGATATTCTGGAGACATTTATGAGAGAGACATGTGGAGGTAGGGGGAAAGCAAAAGGAATGGAGGCCGAGGAACAGCATGGAAGAAGGCACACTGGTGAGATAGCAATGTGGTCATCAGCGAACTTTTACTACCTCAGTGTGACAGCACTTGCAGTTATGTACCTGCACAAGTGACAGATAATGAGTCTGCTAACACTGGCTGTGTTTTAAGTAGGAGGATTTATATATTTTAAAAACATATTAATTTTAAAGAGGAGGATTTGAGAGAAGGGTCAAGTTAGAGTTAGAAGAACCAGATAGGATATAATTGAAATAGTCCAGGTGAAACGTTTTGGAGTTCAGAACCAAGGCACTGCTAGTGGGGTGAGGTGACATATCCACATCCAGTGTGGCTATGGGGTGGATCATATGGACTCTAGAATGACTACTGGGTGTATGTTTTGGGTAAGTGGATAATTATGATGACACTGAGATTAGTAATTCAAGAAAATGAATAGGTTTTAGATGTGGTTTAATTTTGGGAAACCAGGCAAAGGTACTTAGTAAGTGGCTGAAATGTAGGCCATATTTTTTAAGTGAGTTTGTAAATGAGTGTGCATCCGTGAAGCTGTCACCACAGACTATGCCATAAATATATCCATCACATCCCAAAGTTTCCTCCCACCTTTCCTTCATTATCATTTTGTAATATGACTAATATAAAAACTACCCTCTTAGCAAAAAACAATGAAGTATACAATACAACATTATTTAACTATAGGCACTATGCTCTACGTTACATCTCTAGGGTTTACTCATCTTGCATAACAAAGTTTGTACCTTTTAGGCCAGTTCTTTAATAAACATTTATTGCATGCTTATTGTGCATGTTGGACATAATAAAGATACTACAACTTGTCAAGTTATAGTTTTTACCCTTAAAAAGGTTTTACCCTTACATAGTCCAGTGAGTAGAGACAGAAATGAGGTTGTAATAGAAAAGAATTTTAATTGCCTGTTAACTGAACTGTAGGAAGTTATGGCAAAGGAAGGAAAAAAGTTCAGTTTGAGTAGTTGGTGAACTCCTCAGAGGACACATGATTTTGGAATTTAGCATAGTTGTTACAGACAGGGAGGGCTGGCCTCTACGTAGAATGATATTCTACGTAGAGAGAACAGAAAAGTTACTGAGGTGGGAAAGAGCATAGAATCCTTAGTGAATAACAAGTCACTTTATGTGGTTGAAATATAGAGCATGTGAATCTGTATGTGCAACAGTGGACACATGCCCTTGGACTTGTGTTTTTTTTTGAGGCAGGAGTTCAATTGAAGTTGAATTCTTCTTAAAATTCTTCCAACAATTATTGTCTAGAATAATAGTTCTGGACTAGTAATGCAGGTCAGAAATTTGGACATCATTCCTCAAAGACATTGACACAATTGCTGTTTTCATTTAAACAAAATGTATCTTATTGTTTTTAGGTTTGAGAGATGGAGGATAGTTGATGGAGTAATTAGTAGAACTGTTTATTTTACCAAAACTGGCTTTAAAATAATTTACCTACCCTACTGCTACTTAACTTTCCAAAGTCTTTAAAAGGAGAGATCACCTACAGGTACAATAAATATGTTTTGAATTGAACTCAGGAGTCCACTTCCTCACATTTTTATTAGTAGAAAAGAGGTCCTTGCTTGCCATTGTGAATGAATACGAATTGTTTCAGGCGAGAGGAGTTCGATTCTGACAGCTTACGAAACCCAGAAGACAAGGGGTTCTTTAGTGTCAGCCTTCTCTCCTCCATCTTTTTGCTTCCCTTTCTCATCTACATTGCCCTGTTTCTTGTGAAGCTTGGCACCTGGCCAGAGCATGTGTTCCCAAGTCCCTACAGAGCCTGAGTAAAGTGAAATTGGCAGATTTCCAAGTGGAGGGAGCTGATAGAGTCAGCCATCGCCTAAAACAATATGCAACTTATAATACATTCTTTAGAGAATTAAATACATCATTTACCCAAATACATATTATCTACCCATATATGTTGTCCAATGTCAGCAAAGGCTTTTAAGCCATTAATATTCTTCTGTGATAGATTTCAAGAATAAAGTAGAAAGTTTAATTCAACAAAATTTTATTTGGATACCTCCCACACAAGACACGCTGCTAGCAAACCAGCAAACTTAATGCAAACTTTCTCCCCCTTTTCTTCCTCTTCCTCCTCCTCCTCCTCTCATTCCTCCCTCTCTTTCTCCTCCTTCTTGTAATTCAGGAAACTAGCCATCATAAAGATTATTTACTTGAGTGGTCATTTGCATCCTAAAACACAAAATCATAGGATGATCTATAGCCAAACAAGTTTTGATTATCAGTAGGCACACTTTATTTGTGGAGTTAGGTTCTTTTTGTGGTTGGGTACCCGGTCTTCAGTCATCGTCCTAACCCTGGGGTTGGGTTTTTGCCATTTGCCAACAGGCTGTACCAGTTGATTAGGTTGTCTCTGCTCTTCCAAGTCATGCCCTCTCGAAACTTGGCTGTATTCTGCATTTTCAATTATATTCCCCCCTTGTATTTTTATTGCTGTTACAATGCTTAATTTGCTATGACATTCTGGTTTTTTAACGCCTAATATTCCCCCACCTACAAGTTTGATCGCTACGTAAGATACATTTTCTCTTGGTATTTACTTCATTATATGAAATATTTCTTACTTGGATTATTTTATCATTATTTGAGGAATTCCCAACTGAATACCTAGAAAAGTAAATGATTATTTGAATAAGAAAAGGTTTCATATACGTGGATAATACTACTTTGATGAATTTCAAATGTCTGGGATAAGGGGAATACATTTAAATTTAAATGCTTATATTGTGTAAATAAATGCAATTTTATAAAAGAAGATAAAGTGGAAATGATAATATGTCAATATAGCTTTTTGAATTATACAAGCTTTCTTAAATAACCATTATTAGCTTTTATTACAATTTCAATTGTGTCCATCTCTAAGTGATTTAGGTAAAAAAAAATTTAAACATAGTTATTGGTACTGATTTGCTTTATAGTTGTTTTAAAAGTAACTGTGTATTAAAATTCAGGTACTCCCCTTCCCCTCTCTGCAATTTTCCACACACTGTGTATCCTAAATATTTTTGAAAATGTTAGAAATAGGATAAATCTAGAATTGAATTCTGATATTCATTTTAACATTCTTTTCTTCTAGACACTACATGAAGTTATGTGGAAATGAGAGAGACTTATGAAACCCCTCTTTCAGGAGAGAATGTCTTTCATAAATGGAGCTTTGCTTCTGGTTTTCACGAGACACTGACACTGTGGCAGAGCCATGGCTCCCCTTCCTGCTATTTTCAGTGATTCACAGAAATCCGAACAATGATGCTTACCGTGGATTTACCGATTTTCCTCCTGATACCTTGTTTACTTCTTTGGGGCAGAAAAGCTTGCACTAATTTCTCTCCATGGTGGCTAATCTTTTCAAGAGCCTGATTTTACCTTACATACATAAGCTTTGCAAAGGAATGTTCACAAAGAAATTGGGAAATACAACCAAAAAAAAAGAGAATCGTCAGCCAAAAAAGGATCAAGATCTTCCTACTGCTGGCCAGAACAAAACCCCCAAATTTTCTAATACCTTGAAAAGCACTGTAAAGAAGATTGCAAAGCGTTCATCCACTCACACCTTACCCATTGAAGAAGAGGCTAATAAAGAATTTTCCCTCTCGCCAACGCTCAGTTACCGAGCAGCTATTGCCAATGGCCTACAAAAGAGTGTTAATGTAACCAATGGTGATAATGAGGACCTGCCTCAAGAGTTATCTTCAGTTGAGAGTTCCTATTCAGAATCCTTCAATGAACTAAGGAGTAGTACAGAAAACCAGGCACAGTCAACACACACGATGCCTGTTAGACGCAATAGGAAGAGTTCAAGCAGCCTGGCACCCTCTGAGGGCAGCTCTGATGGGGAACGCACTCTGCATAGCTTAAAACTGGGAGCTTTGCGCAAACTGAGAAAATGGAAGAAGAGTCAAGAGTGTGTCTCTTCAGATTCAGAGTTGAGCACAGTGAGGAAAACCTGGGGAATAAGAAGTAAATCGTTGGATAGAACTGCTCGAAACCCAAAGGCAAATGCCTTGGAGCCAGGATTCAGTTCCTCTGGCTGCATTAGCCAAACGCATGATGTCATGGAAATGATCTTTAAGGAACTTCAGGGTATAAGTCAGATTGAAACAGAACTTTGTGAACTACGCGGGCATGTTAATGCCCTCAAGCATTCCATCGATGAGATCTCCAGCAGTGTGGAGGTTGTACAGAGTGAAATAGAACAGCTGAGGACAGGGTTTGTCCAGTCTCGAAGGGAAACCAGAGACATCCATGAATATATTAAACACCTAGGTCATATGGGTAGCAAGGCAAGTCTGAGATTTTTAAATGTGCCTGAAGAAAGATTTGAGTATGTTGAAAATGTGGTGTATCAAATTCTAATAGATAAAATGGGTTTTTCAGATGCACTAAAGGCTATTAAAATTGAATTTGCTCAGAGAATAGGACACCAAAGGGACTGCCCAAATGCAAAACCTCGACCCATACTTGTGCACTTTGAAACCCCTCAGCAAAGGGATTCCATCTTAAAAAAATCATATAAACTCAAAGGAACAGGCATTGGAATCTCAACAGATATTCTTACCCATGACATCAGAGAAAGAAAAGAGAGAGGGATACCATCCTCCCAGACATATGAGAGCATGGATATAAAGCTGTCTATTCCAGAACCTAAAATCAAGAGAAACAACTGGCAGTCACCTGATGACAGTGACGGAGAGCTGGAATCTAACCTTAATAGAAACAGTTATGCTGTGCTTTCCAAGTCAGAGTTTCCAATAAAGAGAAGTACTTCCAAGTCAACTTCAAAATCACACAATGCTAGAGCCAAGAATAAAACTGCTAGCAGTAGCAGAATTTCAAATAAGTCAGATTACGATACAGTTTCTTCACAATTGCCAGAATCAACTAACTTGGAAAAACAAACTATGACCCATTATGCAGATTCAACACCCCTCTGGCATTCACAGAGTGATTTTTTTACTCCTAAACTTAGTCGTTCTGAATCAGATTTTTCAAAATTGTGTCAATCTTACTCAGAAGATTTTTCAGAAAATCAGTTTTTCACTAGAACTAATGGAAGCTCCCTCCTGTCATCTTCAGACCGAGAACTTTGGCAGAGAAAGCAGGAGGGCACACCCACCTCATATGACAGTCCTCAGGATAAACAATTGAATGAAGTTGTTCAGGGTGTCCAAGGACAGAGTAAAACTGAGAACACAGAAACTGCGGATAGTGGAATGAGTGATGATATTGTGTGTGCATCTGGAGACCGAAGTCATTACAGTGATTCTCAGCTCTCTTTACATGAGTATCTCTCTCCATGGAAGGAATGGAATCAAGTAGAGCAAAGAGCTGATTTAGGTTTGGATTCATCCATCCAGGAAGCATTTGACTATGACATAAACAGTCTATGTGATCAAAAACTAGATGTTTACAACAAAGATCTAGAAGACTTGGGGAAGTGCCACAGTGAACTTCAGGATGATTCTGAGAGTTATGATTTGACCCAAGATGACAACTCATCTCCATGCCCTGGGTTGGATAATGAACCACGAGGCCAATGGGTCAGCCAGCACAATTCTTATCAGGAAGCCAATTCTTATAATGGGTACCCAAATCAAAATCAGTTGTCCATGATGTATCGAAGTCAAAGTGAATTGCAAAGTGATGATTCAGAGGATGCCCCGCCCAAATCTTGGCATAGTCGATTAAGCATTGACCTTTCTGATAAGGCTTTCAGCTTCCCAAAATTTGGATCTACACTGCAGAGGGCTAAATCAGCCTTGGAAGTGGTATGGAACAAAAGCACACAGAGTCTCAGCGGATATGAAGATAGTGGTTCTTCCTTAATGGGGAGATTTCGGACATTATCCCAATCAACTGCAAATGAATCAAGTACCACTCTCGACTCTGATGTCTACACGGAGCCTTACTACTACAAAGCAGAGGATGAAGAGGACTATAGTGAACCAGTGGTTAATAATGAAACAGATTATGTTGAAGTAATGGAACAAGTCCTTGCTAAGCTAGAAAACAGGACTAGTGTTACCGAAACAGATGAACAAATGCAGGAATATGATCACCCTTCATATGAAACACCTTATGAAACCCCACAGGATGAGGATTATGATGGACAGGCAGATGATGTGGTTAGTGAAGGGGGATTGGACCCATTAAGTGAAACACCAGCTGAAATGGAAATAAGAGAAGATGAAAACCAAAACATCCCTGAACAGCCAGTGGAAATCACAAAGCCAAAGAGAATCCGTCCCTCTTTCAAAGAAGCAGCTTTAAAAGCCTATAAGAAACAAATGGCAGACTTGGAAGAGAAGATCTTGGCTGGAGGTACTCATGTTTAAATGTTATATTATAAGCTAATTGTGTTTTAATATTGGGTGGTACTTCTTTAGAGCATGTTCTGTGTTTATTCTTGGGAGAAAGAATTTGCTTGGAAGGAATTTGCATGTTTATTCCGAGAAGGATTTTATTTTACTCAGACAGCTTCCCCAGTGAGTTGGGCTTGATGATTTAAAATAAAAGTTTTTTTAAGTAGGTCATACTAAAATAAGCCCTCTCTTCTGTGGATCAAGATTTCTATTAGGATTAGGTACAAACCCCATTTCATAGTAAACAACTCTGTGGCATAAATTATCAAAGAAAGGATGAGTGAAATCCAAGAGCAGCCTAAAATCTGCTCCCTGGTTAGATGGAGAGAAAGGTGTAGTTAAACTTAGAGAATAGGAAAAAAATGGACTCCCAGACTTGCCACTCCTTTTTCCATCATATCTACACTTGGGACTTGCTAGTAGGAAGAGCTGCACCTGCACAGCCAGCCCTAGTCAGACCCCTGGAAGGCCAGAGCCTCCTCGCTTCTCACGGAGGCAGCTGAGGGAGCGCAGTAGAGCCAGCACCCCAGCCAGGCCTGAGTGGGTACAGGTAACTCAGTGGAGGAGTCAGTAATGGGGTTGAGTTGAGAAGTTCCCTCTTAAAGAGGGGAGTGGAAGTCTCCCATTGTGGAAATGAAGAGTATCTTATCTAACAATTTTACTTGATCTCCTGGGGAAATGTTTTTGGACCATAACACTTTTGAAAAGTAGCTAGACATAAATAAAATATTTTGTGACTTATTTCTCAACTTCATCTGCACTTACCCCAATTCCTTATGATTTTTTTATTTGCATACTTGTCACTTTATGTCTTTGAGATAGTTTGATGTAATCTCAATGTCACTGAATTATATGTCAGTGTTTTCCTTGATTATGGTGGTGTCATCTTTAAGTAAAATATTTGTTCTTTATAATATTTTATAAAGGTATATATTTATGTGGTCAAGTGTTACTTACTATTATGAAATAATATGACCATTTCTGCAGTAAGTAGTTGATTAAAGCTTCCTTGTCTTGACCAAAATTGTGGTCAGACACTCTCCAAACTGGACATTTTCTGGTTGACATGGGTAAATTAATGAATAATTAGAAACCTTTATTGTTAAATTGTTTCAGTCTCTAAGATAATTGAAATAACAAATAGGGTTCTCTGCTCTGAAAATCTGTCTATATAAAATGGCACTTCCTATGTAATTTATTTAAAGACTAACATATATCAGAGAGATCTCGGGTGCATTGGCTGTGACATTTTTGTTGCTATTTTTTTAAGGAGGGTTACTTCTCAACTATGTTTAAAACTGATTTGAGAGTGAAAATTAGTCCAAATTTTATGTAAATAATAATTTATATTGGAATAATGTCTATATTATTTCAGTAATTTTTAAGAGTAAGATATCCTTATTACTGAAATTCAGTTGATAATTCTTGAGATATAGACCAGCAGTTTGACATTATACTTTATTTGCTGTGGATTCAGAAATGTCTACTCAAAGGCATGTTAAAACTAAGCAGTGTGTTTGTTTGGGTTTCTGTGTCTGTTATGATGTAGTAGATGAATGTTTTAATGAAAATTGGTTAAAGGATCCGAAATGGTAAGCAATATTGCAAACATGATGACTATAAGTTTCAGGAAGAATTGTTCTTCATCAACTTTAAAATAACTCCAAATTATCAAACCTCTACAAAGTAGATTATTACTGGTAATGACCCTTCTGACAGCTAACAACCTTAGTCATCCAGAGCCACATCCTTAGAAAACAGAAATACACTTGTTACCCACACACCACCAACTTAAGAATCCCAAAATAAGTAAAACAATCTTATGCCATATACCTGACATACCAGGCCTGGCTACAGAGGACTCCGACCCCTCTACCATCTTGGAGCTTGACTTATTATCCTGTGAGCCAGCTTTGAATGGAATCTGTTGGATATCATCTATCCAGGGGGAAATCAGGCACATGTCTTTAAGATGTTCTCTGGTTGCTTGAAAGGCCCCAGACTGACTATCCCGGAGGCTGCAGTAGCCTGGATTTTAAAGGCCATCTTTTCTCCCCTTGGCAGCAGCTAGGCAGTTGTCTCGCTCCTGTGTCATCAGTATGCCTCAGGAGGAAGGACGGCCAAGGAAGGGCAGTTTTCAGGCCCCTTCGCTGCTCAGAGCGCCTAATGAGTGCCAATGGTCGTGATGGATTTTGTGCCCATGGCCATCTGCTTACTGAGCTTTGAGCAGATGCCAGCGCATTTTTCTCTCCATGACTGCCCCGGCACCATTAGGTAGCAGTGCTGTCTCTTCTCCATCATGAAACCTGCAAGTGGAAGATAGAGCTTCTGCTATGAAGTCTACAGGGTACAGTTCCCCTGACATACCTCTATGGAATTATAAGCTCACACATTTTAATTATTTATTTCAACTTTTGTCTTCACGGTCCTAATAAAGTGGGATTTTAAGGATCCCAGTATTTATGTGCAGGGATATTTGGTGATAGTGTTTCTGAGAACCTTCACTTTGAGCAGCATGCCAGTGGGGAAGAAATTGTAGAGTGTTAGTAGCTAGAAATTCCATGAGGTCATGTTCTTCCCTTGTTGCTGGACCCTGCTGAGTGGCACCTTTGGTGTTGCTGGCCTGACCCCACACCATGGTGGTGAATTTCTGATCCCCCACCTCCATCTCTGTATCACCCAGCAAGTAGAATTCATTATTGTCTCTTCTGAATTCCTATATACCTGTCTCTTATGGCACTGGCTTCCACATTATATAATGACAATTTATGCACATTTCTCATTTTTTCTTCTAAATGTTAATCTAGAGGTGAGAGGGCTTGTCTTTTTCATCCTTGCATTTGCACTGTGCCTAGACCAGTGCTCTATACAGAGATGGCACTGAGTTTACATATACTGGGTGAGTGTCTGGGTCAAGGGAAACAGGATACTAAATAAAAAGCATGAGCCTCAGAGTCGAATCCAATCCAAACTGTAGCCTTTAATTGCTAAGCCTATGACTTTATCTCCTGAGAGTTCAGATGTAGGGTTAGGAACAAAAGCTTATTATTGAGCACTGCTATATACCCACTACTTCCCAGGAAATTTATTGGTTTTTATTCTTTTACTTCTTCTAACACCACTATGAATATGATTCCATTATTATCCCATTTTACAGGGGAGGAAACAGATGCTGGAAACTTATGTAACTTACATGGTGTCTTACAGCCTAGTAAGGGGTGGATCCAGAATTAAATGGATGGTTGTTTAGAGCAGCCATATGCTTACTTATTACCGAGATTGTTTTAATTGTGTTTGAAGGTGGAAAAACATGATTAAAAACAGAGGGCAACATTGACCACAAGGTTTATTCCAACTAAAGGATTTTTATGAGAAAACTGTAATAATACGAAAGGCACTGAGGTTTTGATATAAATAGCTCACTCTCAATTTTTGTACTTCATTTCCTTGGTCCATCTTACAAATCAAGGCTTGTAGAGCTCAATAAATAATGTATAATAGCATCTTGAAGGATGATGTGTTTGAAGTCAGAGCACACTTCACCTGGAATTAGAGTCTAACGTCAGTTTGAAGAAAATTTTTCTAGCAGAACAAAAATGTTTTTTTTTTGTTTTGAAATGCCATTCCCAGGATGTCTGTAGATTCTGAAAGTGACCGTGACAGCTGTAACTAGTATAATTACTAATATTTTTATGATGGTGTGCATTTTGTTTTCTGAATAGTCATAGAACTTGGTGGGAATATATTGACTTTCAAAGAGGATATGAAATTGAATGTAAACATTTGTCTAAGTTTGATTCTTTAGTATGTTAGACCAGTGTTTCCCAAACTGGCTAGTTGTTAGAATCATCTGGGAGCTCTCGCAGTTCTTCTTGTTCCCACGGTGGTGTTATACAATTAAAATTATTCGGATCCTGTCACTGAACGTTTTGATTTTGTGTTCCTGCAATGGGGCACAAGGATATGGATACCAATTTGTGTTATTGATTAGTTATATGTACATTTGTAAATAAAACAACACACACAACAAATAAAAAATATTATGAAACAAAATCCTGAAAACTCCAAAGTGAAAAGTAAAATAGATAGCTTCTCCCATTCTTCAGAGAAAGATAATTTGTTTCAGGCACTCTATATGTATAAATACATATACACCTTTCTTTTTTAATTTAACATAAATAGTATTATACTGTCACATATTCATATTGTTTTGTACCTATTTTGTTCATATAATATATATTTGAAATATCTTTTTATTATCTACTGCATTCTTTTAAATGACACAAAGTTTTCCACTATATAGTTATTGCATAATTTATTGGCTCAGTGCCCTATCATTGAACAGCTAAGTTTCTTAGAAACTCACAATCAATACAGACCTATCGTCTATCTTTGAGCAAATGAGATAGCATGTATAAGCTTCTAGGGGTGAAATTATTGGGTCAATGGATTTATGCCAGCTTAGGAGAGTTAGGAACTCATGAATTCCAGGTCAAATCATAGTACCTATCATACTTGTAAACTTATATTTATGTATATGATTACTTGATTATTATAAATCTCTACTATTTAGACTAGACTGCAAAGTCAATGATAGAAAATTTCTTTCTATTGCAATTGTAAAGCCAGAGCCTGGGTCACTATCTGGCATAGAGTAAATGCTCAATAAATATTTGTTGACTAGATAAATGACAGCCTCCTCCCTAAGTTGCTGCACTATCTAGTTCCACATAGGGTAGAGAACTCTAAGAATTCAAATAAACTTCAGTTTTATTTCCTTAAATCAAAAGGATACTTTTGATTATATATATTTTAATATAGCATAATAGAGAAAGCATGACTGAAAATGAAAACATGATTTTCCCACTTTGGTTCAGTTAATCACATGTATGAGCAAGCTAGCTGTTCCTTCTGTGGTGATGTAACCTTTACATCTTCAAAAACTTAGCTGAATTTATTAAATTCCAGGCTTCAGGTTTAAGAAAAATATTTCTACAAAGTGTTGGGGCCTGGCAAACCCGAATCTATCAACAGGTGCTTCTCAAACTTTACGGTACCTCTGAGTCTCACTTGCAAAGTGCAAGTAGGGACAATGGAGTCTGCTTTTTTAATGTGCTTTTTTGGTGCTTCCAATGCAGGTGATCATCAGAGCACATTAGAAGAGTACTGCTAAATGCTGTGTAGCAAATATTTCATCTGTCCTACATAGCACTGTTTCATCTCTTCTTTTCAAATGGGAAGAAGTAGAATCAAACCTAAGGAACCGTGAATAATTTTCTTAACTTAAAAACAAAGAATGATTCTCTAGTTCTCCAGAGCAGTGGGTTATTACATTCATAAACATATTTTGGTAATATCTACACATTAAAGCATAGGAAAGCAGTAGATGTATTCCTTGAAAGTTGTGTGTAAACTGAAAATTTTAGAAGCCACCTGTTTCTAAAGTCCTAGGGGATTTTGCTCTAGAAACCACTCACTGTGTAATTTTGCTTACAAATAAATCCCCATCCTCCCACACTGTACCTGTTTTTGCAAGTTTGACATTTGTTTTATTATTATTATTAGTGGTAGTAGTAATAGATCTTTCTTCAAAGCAAGCATAGCAGTCTTGGTAATAAGAGAAATAACCATTCGTAAAATGGTCCATTAAAATGCAGTGCATAGCAATAAACTTTCGGTTTAGTTTGGTTTGCTCCTCAGTACTCTGGTGATTGTCATGGCTTTTGAAACAAACTGAGATTGAAAGCGGACCTGTGAGGAATGAAGTGGCCAACGGCCCCTAGACTGGGAGTAGAAACAAGATGCATCCCTATTTCTTGCAAGACTTAGAGGCCAGAAGGCCCAAGGGAGTGATTTTTCTAAGAAACAGGAGTGAAACTCAAAGAACGTGTGTTATAATTCAGTTGAGAGGAGACAGGTAATAGTGGTGTATACAAGGAGACTGGTTCCAAATGGAGCCTGACTTTGTAGGCAGAATGACTTGGCGCTGAGTCCATGGTGGCTGGGAAGGAACTTGACCCCAAATAGAACTATTGCCAATGCTAAAAGTACTAGCTTAAGTTGTCTCCACAGACTACAAGACCAGGCAAAACTAAGAAGTGCAGTAATAGAATTCTGCAACATGGCTTATTTCAACCAATGGTATGCTTTGTCTCCTCCCCCATTCCCTTCCTCCTTCTTCTAAGGAAAGTATGTTAGGGAATCTTGTCAACTACCTCATTCATCAAAATTGGTTCGTACTGGTTCTCAGCTACTTCCAAAAATTAAAGAAACACTCACAGGACAAAAATGACTAACATTCAGCAGATTCAAGCATTGTTGATGGGACACTGTTGGCAACCCCAAAGGGGCCCAAAGATACTTTGAGCAATGTCATTTTATTTTGGATAAAAGTATCTCTCCCTGCTCCCTCCACAACTATCTCCATTGCCCTCAACTTAATCCCTAGCTTCCTCCCCAATTCAACCATGGTGACTACCTTTAAAAGGATAGTGCTTATTATTTTGAAGTATGAAAGTTGATGTGTGTGTGGGCATCTCTTTTTAATGTAATTGACACACAGAAACACACATTTACATTAGTTTTCTTAAGGATCCTGTAAGGTAGGTAGCTTAATAATGGGTAATGTTTACTAGGCCTTGTTGTGTGCCTGACACTATTCTAAATATTTTACTCTATATTAATTCATGTAATGTTCATAATAACCCTATGAAATGGGTGTATTTGTATCTCCATTTTATAGATGAGAAACAGAGACAGAGTAACTTAACTAAGGGGAGGGGAAAGAAGCGAAGAAGTGGCAGAACCAGGATTTAGAATTCGTTGTTTTTCATCTAGATTCTGTGTGCTTACCTGTGGAAGCCTAGTTTAGGATTTGGGAAATAAGTGTTGTTATTCAGCTTTATAAGTTGGAGACCTAAGGTGGCAGAGTGTTTATTTACCCAGCAGCATCAATTTATCTGCAGAGCTACAATTATAAGCTATGCTTCCAAATCCTAAGCCAACACTCAAGATATCAGACCATTTACCCATTTACATAATATTATTATAGGCAACATGGTTATCCAGGTGTTATTTCTTTGTAACTAGTGATTAAATTGTTGACTGCATCTAATAGTGGCAGCAAGAAATGACAGATTGAATGTGACCTTATTTCCTAGAGATGCAGGTTGTTTCCCCTTTTATTAGTGCTTTTTTCTTATGCTTAGTGATGTCTTGTGGAAAGTCTGTGCTTTTTATTTTCTGTTTCTGTTCTTTAGTGATTACAGTTAAAGATAGGCACACTTTCATGAGCATGCACACACAGAAAACCTGAATTCATTTAATGTTTAACAGAGTGGGCTATTTTACTATCTGAGGGAGACCAATAGGGAATCCCAAGTTGACATACATTCCCTTTTTCATTTTCTAAACACAGAGAGCAATTTTAATATTTTTCAAACTATCATGTATATGTAATCCTCATAAAACATCAATGAGATAGATTATGACCCACCTCCTCAAGTCTCTGTTTTCCACAGGTAAGTACCAATAGCTATGTAAGTTGTAAAACTAGTAAGTTGATGGGAACAGGTATTGACCCCAGGACTTCTGAATCCTACTCTACTCTTTACACGACAACATGCTCTTAGCTACTGGCACACATTGATGATTCCTTCTTCTGGACATTAGAACACCTGTTTGCATTACAGAATCTGGGTCTGTGTCAAAGCTATTTCTCTAGTGATTTCTAAAGTTAGTGGTTCTCAGGTTTTAGAATGCATGAGAATCACCTTGGAGACCTTAGTTAAAAGTATAAATTCCTTGACTGCATCTCCAATTTGTTCCAATACAGGATGATGATACATGGATCACATTAGGACATACTCAATAGTAGACCCTAAGTGTTCTTTTCTTTTCATTCTTTCTTGAGTGATTTAATGTGTTCTTTGGGCTTGAATTACCACCTGTTCACTGGTGGTCCCAAATCAGTGCCTTTGGGCTAAAACCCAATACCTAGTCCGTTATATGCACTTATTATTTCATGCATTAATTCATCTTCATCTAGTTAATTCATTCTTCAGTGATTATTGAATTGCCTGTTTGGGCATCTGGGGTATTGTAGTGACAAATCTTATTTGGTCTTGGTTTTGTTAAGTGGATGAGATGAGTTTAAATTTGAACAATTATACAAATATATCATTTTAAGCTTTGATAACTACTGTAGAAGTGAATACAAAGTCTTAAGACAGATTATAGTTTGAAGGTTAGAGAAGATTTCCCCTTGTGAAAATGATATTTGACCCAACACTTGGAGTAAATATCCTGAACTAGGCTAAGAGAAAGGAAAAAGAGTATTCCAGGCAGAGGAAATGTCATAGACCTGGGTCTTAAGGCAGAAAATGTCATGATATATATGAGGAACCTTTAGAAAACCAGGTGTGGCTTAAATCTATCAAGCATGGCAGAGAACAGTGTGAGATAAATCTAGTACAATATTCAGAGTCTAGGTTTTTCAAAGTCTTGTGGATACTTGGGGATTTTGCCACTGAGAGGGATTGCCGTGATAAGTTGCAGGACTTCCATCAAACAGGATATGCTGCAGGCCTCCAGCTCATCATGACTGACATTGAACTCTTTACTTCTTCTCTCTCTTAATCCTGCTTTTCCTTCTGGATTTCCTATCTTAATAAATGGTACCACCATCCCCCTTTTTTGCTCAGATCAAAGAGTCATCCTCCTTGGTGCCTTCCTTGCATATTGTAGTGGACATTTTCCTCCTTTTTTGTCCACCCAGTATCTGAATTCATTTCTTTTTGGTGTTCCTGAGTGTGTGAACCCTTGCAGGGAAGTAGTGCCCTGTGTCTTGCTGAGAAGCCAAAGGGAGCTGGAAGTTCCTTTTCCCCACCCTTGACAGCTGTGGCTTGAGCACATGACTAGAACTAGCTCATTGGAAGCTCTTGCCAAGGACTTTGAACTTGAATCCGTTATTCAGCAGGCCTGAGCATTTTACCACCTAACTGCCTCTCAAGTATAGCAAATTCTTTCAATCTCCATTGGCTCTACCCTGGTTCTCGCAATCATCATCTTTTGCCTGGACTACTGTTAGAACTTCCTAACTAGTCTGTTTGTCCCTTGCCCTATTACCTCCTGCCCCCTTCCCATCTCTCTGCATCCAGAGATACATACAAATCTGAAAAACTGTAAGAAACATCTTGGTAGTAATTGTACGAGGAGGTCCAAACAAGCAGTGAGCCCACTGAGCTGAGAATGCCTGTTTGCTTGCTGCCTCCCCTGTGAGGCTTAAGCTCTGGGGAGGGAGGGGCTGTGCTATACCCTGGGCATCTCTTACAGGGACCAGCAGTGAGGCAACCGAGCACTATGGCTGAGCATATGGGCTCTGGGGTCGGCCTACAAATTGTGGCATCTGAAACACGTTGTTTAATTTCTCAGTTTCCTCACTGGCAAAATGCAGACAGAAAATAATAGTATCTCTATGTGATAAAAATAGAATAAATAGAAATAAAATAGACTTTCAGCCAAACCAGTAAATAATCAGTAGGGAGCCAACCTACCTAAAATCATAAAGACTTCTTCCTTTGATTTAAACTACTTCTGAGAAATAAGAGCCAGAAGCCAATTGCTACAATTACCTTCCTATCTTCTTAACTGAGCTATAATAACCATCAGGAATGCATTTTTATTTATTTATTTATTTATTTTTATTAAGATATTATTGATATACAGTCTTATGAAGTTCTTACATGAAAAAACAATGTGGTTACTACATTTACCCATATTATCAAGTCCCCACCCATACCCCAATGCAGTCACTGTCCATCAGTGTAGTAAGATGTCACAGATTCACTGTTTGCCTTCTCTGTGCTACACTGTTTTCCCTGTGATCCCCCACACCATGTGTACTAAACATAATACCCCTCAATCCCCTTCTCCCACCCCCCGCCACCAACACTCCCACACCCCTCCCCTTTGGTAACCACTAGTTCCTTCTTGGAGTCTCTGAGTCTGCTGCTATTTTGTTCCTTCAGTTTTGCTTTGTTGTTATACTCCACAAATGACGGAAATAACTTGGCACTTGTCTTTCTCTGCCTGGCTTATTTCACTGAGAATATCCTCCAGCTCCATCCATGTTGTTGCAAACGGTAGGATTTGTTTCTTTCTTATAGCTGAATAGTATTCCATTGTGTATATGTACCACCTCTTCTTTATCCATTCATCTACTGATGGACACTTAGGTTGCTTCCATATCTTGGCTATTGTAAAAAGTGCTGTGATAAACATAGGGGTGCATATGTCTTTTTGAATCTGAGAGGTTGTATTCTTTGGGTAAATTCCAAGGAGTGGGATTCCCAGGTCAAATGGTATATCTACTTTTAGTTTTTTGAGGAACCTCCATATTGCTTTCCACAGTGGTTGAACTAGCTTACATTCCCACCAGCAGTGTAGGAGGGTTTCCCTTTGTCCACATCCTCGCCAGCATTTGTTGTTTTTAGTCGTTTCAATGCTAGCCATCCTTACTGATGTGAGGTGACATCTCATTGTGGTTTTAATTTGCATTTCCCTGATGATTAGTGATGTGGAGCATCTTTTCATGTGTCTGTTGGCCACCTAAATTTCTTTTTTGTAGAACTCTCTCTTCATATCCTCTTCCCATTTTTTAATCAGGTTATTTGCTTTTTGGGTGTTGAGGCGTGTAAGTTCTTTATATATTTTGGATGTTAACCCCTCGTCGGATATGTCATTTATAAATATATTCTCCCATACTGTAGGATGCCTTTTGTTCTGTTGATGGTGTCCTTTGCTGTACGGAATCTTTTTAGTTCGATGTAGTCCAATGTGTTCATTTCTGCTTTTGTTTCCCTGGCTCAAGGAGATGTGTTCAGGAAGAAGTTACTCATGCTTATATTCAGGAGATTTTTGCCTATGTTGTCTTCTAAGAGTTTTATGGTTTCATGACTTACATTCATGTCCTTGATCTATTTCAAGTTGACTTTTGTGTATGAGGTTAAACAATAACCCAGTTTCATTATCTTGCATGTATCTGTCCAGTTTTGCCAACACCAGCTGTTGAAGAGGCTGTCATTTCCCATTGTATGTCCATGGTTACTTTATCATACATTAATTGACCATATATGGTTGGGTTTATATCAGGGCTCTCTAGTCTGTTCCATTGGTCTATGGGTCTGTTCTTGTGCCAGTACCAAATTGTGTTGAGTACTGTGGTTTTGTAGTAGAGCTTGAAGTTGGGGATCATAATCCCCCCAACTTTATTCTTCCTTCTCAGGATTGCTTTGACTATTTGGGGTCTTTTTTGGTTCCATACAAATTATAGAACGATTTTCTCTAGTTTATTGAAGAATGCTTTTGGTATTTTGATAGGAATTGCATTGAATCTGTAGATGGCTTTAGGCAGGATGACCATTTTGACAATATTAATTATTCCTATCCATGAGCATGGGATGTGTTTCCATTTATTGGTATCTTCTTTAATTTCTCTCATGAGTGTCTTGTAGTTTTCAGAGTATAGGTCTTTCACTTCCTTGGTTAGGTTTATTCCTAGGTATTTTATTCTTTTTGATGCAATTGTGAATGGAATTGTTTTCCTGATTTCTCTCTCTGATAGTTCATTTTTAGTGTATAGGAATGCCACGGATTTCTGCATATTAATTTTGTATCCCACACCTTTGCTGAATTCAGATATTAGATCTAGTAGTTTTGGAGTGGATTCTTTAGGGTTTTTTATGTACAATATCATGTTGTCTGCAAACAGGGACAGTTTAACTTCTTCCTTGCCAAACTGGATGCCTTGTATTTCTTTGTGTTTTCTGATTGCCGTGGCTAGGACCTCTAGTACTATGTTGAATAGAAGTGGGGAGAGGGGACATCCTTATCTTGTTCCTGATCTTAAAGGAAAAGCTTTCAGCTTATCACTGTTAAGTATAATGTTGGCTGTGGGTTTGTCATATATGGCCTTTAATATGTTGAGGTATTTGCCCTCTGTACTCATTTTATTGAAAGTTTTTATCATGAATGGATGTTGAATTTTGTCAAATGCTTTTTCAGCATCTATGGAGATGATCATGTGGTTTTTGTTCTTCTTTTTGTTGATGTGGTGGATGATGTTGATGGATTTTCGAATATTGAACCATCCTTGCATCCCTGGGATGAATCCCACTTGATCATGGTGTATGATCCTCTTGATGTATTTTGAATTCGGTTTGCTAATATTTTGTTGAGTATTTTTGCATGTACGTTCATCAGGGATATTGGTCTGTAATTTTCTTTTTTTTTGTGGGGTCTTTGACTTGGAATGCATTTTGAGAAGTGATCAATTTTTAAATTATTTCTGTGGTTTGAATCCTTGAAAGACTCTGGGCACAGGCAGCTTGGCACAAGCTTCTCCACAGAAAATTAATAGCTACAGTTATTGATTTTTCATGAGACACAAAAATATGAACTGCCTGAGCTCTGGCTTGTTAATTGCTTTACCTTGGGGCCATTTAAACATAGAGAACAAAGTAAGTCCATCAACATTTACTGAGTTCTAGAAGCCTGATGAACTCAGGTTTAGGACTCTGGGCAGGGAGAAAACAGAAGATGAAAAGACATACATTTTTTTCCTTGAGAAGGTTGCAGTCTGGTTCAGGTCAATTCAAAATTATTTCTTGAGGTTACTGGTACAGGAAGCTGTGGCTTATAATCAAATATTCTTATTTCATTTTTTATTTAAAAATATTTATTAGCACTTACCTGAATGTATACTGTGAAGGACATCATCATATCCATAAATAAAAGAGAGGACAGAAAAGAAAATCTGTAACTGGTGACCAATGACAATTACTATTTAATTAGTAATTATTGAATTAATAGATATTAACTATTGCTACTAATAAGCTTGGAAGATAGGAAGGGATCATAATATTCAAAATAATAGCTAACATTTATTCAACCTAAAATGTATGACAGAAGTAAGTATTTGCATGTATTTTGCAACTAAAGTCTCCACATGTCACCTTCTGAGTCTTCTGCAGATATCAGCTGCAGCTGTGGTAGGCCACAGCAACTGAGCTCGGCCTCATCTTCCTCTAAGAGTGGGCCACCTCAGTGGGGCACCTTTATTCTTCCTATATATGCCTTCGAGTCTCCATGATGTTCAGGGATTCCCCTCAGCAGTCCTCAGCAAAGGTTGTCCGGTGGTTCTTCACCCAGAGACCAAGGTGTAGCCTTCCACCTTTCTGGAAATCACACCTCTGGTTCTGGCTGAGTAAGGCCAGGACTGTTGTCTGCTAGACTAACCTCAGCAATGAACCCTTAAATTGGTGTTTCCACCTTTTATGACTCATTCTCCATGCTGTTCACTCCTTCTTCCAGGAACCACTTCCCAAAGAAAATACCTACCCTCATGCCCTGTCCCAGCCTCTACTTCTGGGAGAACACAAACTAAGACTGGATCATGACTTTAATGTCCTCATTTTACCAATGGGATAACAGAATCTTGGGCCATTAAGCTAAGTGCCACTTGTCTAACTGATCAGCTTAAGCAGAGCCAGTGTTCAAATACCCACTGTTAATTATTGTACAGCCTCTTGTGACTAATATGAAAGTACTTGTGAAAGGCCTAACTAACCTCAGTAAGAATGCCTAGGCTTGACAGGCCTTGAAAATTATCTCAGGCAGTGAGGTGAATTAGATTAGAAATAATTGTTAGTGACAGTAATGAGTGAGCAGAAACATTTCTGTATACAGGCATACCTCAGCGATATTGCAGGTGTGTGGTGATCAGTTCCATATCATCACAATAAGGTGACAATCACAACAAAGCAATTCAAATAATTATTTTTGTTTCCCAGTGTATATAAAAGTTAAGTTTACACTATAGCATAGTATACTAAGTGTGCAATAGCATTATGTCTAAAAAAGCAATTTACCTACCTTAACTTGAAAATATTTTTGCTAAAAAATGATAATCATCATCTGAACTTTCAGGGAGTCATTATTTTTTGTTGATGGAGGGTCTTGCCTCCATGTTAATGGCTGCTGACTGATCAGAGTGGTGGTTGCTAAAGGCCAGGGTAGGCTGTGGAAAGTTCATAAAGTAAGATCACAGTGAAGTTTGCTGCATAGATGGAATCTTCCTTTCATGAACAATTTCTCTGTAGCATGTGATGCTGCGTGATAGCATTTTACCCATAGTAGAACTTCCTTCAAAATTCGAGTTAGTCCTCTCAAACCTTGCCAGTGATTTATCAATGAAGTTTATGTAATATTCTAAATCTTTGTTGTCATTTCAACAATCTTCACAGCATCTTCACTGGGAATCGACTCTATCTCAAGAAAGCACTTTCTTTGCCCATCCATAAGGAGCAACTCCTCAACTGTTCAAGTCTGGTTGTGCAGTTGCACCAGTTCAGTCACATCTTCAGACTCCACTTCTAATTCTAGTTTGCTCACTGTGTTTACCTCATCTACAGCCAGAACACTCATAACACTTATCAGTTAAGTTTGTTTTCTTATATGGGTGACGTTTGTAACACCCCAAGCAGTTATAATAGTAACATTAAAGATCACTATTCACAGAACACCGTTACAAATACAATAAAAATGAAGAAGTTTGAAATATCATGAGAATTACCAAAATGTGATACAGAGACATACAGTAAGTAAATGCAGTTGGGAATATGGCACTGGTAGACCTGCTGACACAGGGTTGCCACAAACCTTCAATTTTTAAGAAATGCAGTATCTGTGAAGCACGAGAAAGCAAAGTGCACTACGATGAGGTGTGCCTGTGTGTTGAAAAGTGTCAGGGCAAAAGTGTGTTGCAATCAATGGGGCTTCCATCATCCTCTTCTTAGTCCCCAGGCTTCTCCACCCCAAACTCCTGGGCTAGCAGTGCTGTGTCTGCTGATTATTAAGTGCCTTGTACCACCAGCTCTCTGCTTCATACTCCCGTGCCCTTCACAACATTGCTGTATGGAATGACTCTGATATTTGCTGTAATTGATTTTCATTTAATCAGCTGCATCCCCTGGGGATGTTTGCATTTTTACGCCTTTTCTCTTCCACTTACAATGACATGTTTTCCTGCTGGTAAAGGCATTTTAGGCATTAGCAGATAGGTCGGGTATACTATTTGGATAGCAGAGCTTGTCCATATGTACTGAAATCATATCATTTTAGCAACTGAGCACGCATAGGCTGGGTGTGAATAAAAATCTCTTTGAACAACTTGAAATTTCTACATTTTGAGGTGGGGTTAGAAGAACTGATAGAGATGGAAAGAACCAGGACATTATTTGTGTCTAACTATTTGGGAGGGTGTGCAAGTGTGTTTGCCTATGCACACATGCATAATGACCTAACTGTACAGGTAGCTGAGAAAACGGTTTTGATGCCTTTTATAGGCACTACAGAAATAAGGATAAAATATAGTAAAGCTTTGTCCTGGCTGCATGGAATTAACCATAATCACAGTCAAGTATGTTATGTACTTAACACAGTCACATTATTATCAAAACCAGTTATTAAGCAAAACCAATGTTTGCATACCACTAATGAGCGTTGCCATGTATTTCGTTTGTTACAACACTTACTTATTACACAGGTGCTTGATCCTTATGATCTGCTGCTTAGGTAACTCATGTTTTTCTGCCCACAACTTCAGTAGTTAGTATAGTATTAGAAGAATTTCCTTTTCTCATGAAAAAGACATGACTCTGTGTGTCTCAAAGATGAAGGTAGATTGTACAAGAAGGAAATACATTGAATTTAAAGTTTAGGCCAGATGATTGCTTTGTGTTGAGTACTATTATTTATTTATTTAATATATTTATTTATTACCATCATTTGTGCTTCTGTTGGTGACTCGGAATTCCCTGGCATTGTTCAGTGTGAAAATACATGATTTAGAATGGAAAACAGTTTATGGGGAAGGAAGTCATTTCCATGTCCAAGTAAGTCAAATCAGATTGATATGAAAACACTTTGATTACAACATGGAATAAACATGCAGGAGGTTTGGACAAGCCTAGAAGCCAACTCTTCAGAGAAACTGTCTATTCTCTTGGGCTTTTCCACTGCTCTGGGGAATCATTACTCAAGTTTGAAGTGTAAATAACTATAAGACAGTTATTTATTTGCCATATTCCCATTAGCACAAGATATCTTATTTTTTGAAAACCCAGATTCTCTTTTAAAGTGCAAAGAAAACAAAGTAAGGCATTTAGATTTAATGTGGCATTTCTTAGACTCCTGGGTTTTAGGCTGGTGGGGACCTTCTAAATCACTTGGACCAATTCTGTCATTCAACAGTTAAGGAGAATGAGAATTTGGATGTTAAGTGTTTTGTCCAAGATACACAGTATTTGTGCTGGAGAACTTACTAGAAACTGGTTCTCCTCATGTAGTCAGTTGTAAAGCTACATGCTGGGTTGCCATAAAAAGATGCTGCTATTAAAGCAGCTGTTCCTTTAATGATGTACAGATGCAATTAATAACAAGACTAATTGCCTCAGAGCATATCACCTAATTTGTAGAAAGAAACACAAGTGCAAAATGCTCAATACATTTCTGCCTATCACTATTGGAATGAAAATCTGAAAATGCAAAGAGTGAAAAAAAAGGAAATGTTACATTTTTAATTCTGTTAGAGAAACATCATTACTCTGAATATATGTTAATTCCTAATTTTCTCTATTGAGTGATAAGAAAAATGATTCATTCATTCCCCTTTCTTTGTTATTGGCATTGAACTGTGGAGGTGGAACGGGTCTTGCATCTGGAGAACAGTTATTCCCCAGTCTGGATGCATGCCAGCATCTCCTGAGTGAGTTTTAAACACAAAGGTTCTGGGGTCTCACTCTTGATGATTCTGACTAGCAGAACTGAAAAAGGACCTGGAAATTTGTCATTTGGACTCTTTAAGTTTCTGAGGACTAGCCAGCTTGAAATAATCCCAATCTAATCCAATACCCATGTTTAACAGATGAGAAAAGCTAAAATCCAGATATTTCGTGTCTAGGTCTGATCCTCCCCACCCCCGCCCTGGGGGTGGGAGTGGGGGTAGGGGTTGGACAACACACGGAGTGATGGGAGAAAGAGCTCGAAGATTCAGGAAAGTGTTCCAAGCATCAACTTCACGAAGGCTCTCACGCTGAGCTTCTTGAGCGTATGACCTGCATGTCCTTTTATTGTTCATTTTTGTGGACTAGGAAGTGTCCAACAGGAATAAACTCTCTAGTAGTATCACCTATTATATACAGTGGAGTCTCATCATAGGGTCATTGAATTAGTTCAGTTCCATGGACACCCCACACACGCACAGAGAGTGAGAGAGAGAGAAAGTAAGAAATTTAAATAGTACCAGTGATTCCTCTTGCCAGTTCATTCAGTGAGGTTTACCCCTGAATGGGCTTGTCTGGCATGCCTCTGCCTACTGCATCATCTTCTCTGCCAGCAGGTTTGCAGGAGTTCAGCTGGCAGAGGGAAAGTTCAGGGTGTCCCTTCTCACTCCTGGCTTTGGTGCCTTAGCTCTGGCTGTAGGTGTGTCTCTCTGGTTCACAGCCTCTGTTGGACGCATAGCAGCTCTCACCAGGCCCTGGGCACACTATTTTATCCTTTTCGTCCTTATGCTTCAGGCACAGTAACCATTTGCAACTGTATCTAGTCTCTGGGACCTTACTATCACTTTTTTCTTTCCTTAACCCAGTTCACAGCCCTGTAATTTGTCCCTCTCTTAAAGACATTCATCTGAACCACTGGGATTAATTCTTTTCCTTGCAGGGACATAGATTAATGCAAGATGGGAAATTAATACAAGAATTGTTTCCCTCAGTAATTCTAGATTTTTGAGTTCCTTTATAGTGCCAGCATCTCCTTGAACTGAAAATGATTCATTGTTAAGAATACAGGGTGTGAAAATCTACTTTGCATATTTACTTGATTTGCGTTGCACATTACTGTACATTTTATCATTTTTGAATACCTATTAATGTAAAAATTTGTTGATATAAAACTATACACACTCTACTTGTGAGCTATTCAAGAAATTTTCAAAGGTAATTTTGACTACTTAGGCTTTCCTCCTTAGAAACTGACTTCAGAACCTCCATTCATGGTTAAATGCAACTTCACAGTTGCAAAACAAAATATTTTAAAGCTGGGAGAGAGACCATAGAGTGAGAGAACCAGGGAAGAAAGAATTCAATTTATCTTGAGAAAAACCCAAGATGCAGAACAGCATATGTTATATGACCCTATTGGTGAGATAAAGCTTGATGTTTTCTGTTTTTTTAAGTAATCACCATGAATAATAAAAATGAACAAACTCTAATGCTCCAGTGATGGTGGTGGGAACTTAGAGGCACCCAGCAAATACTCACTGCCAACTGACTCCGTGGAATTCATTATCTCCAATTGAAAGACGCCTCTGTACCGGGAGCTCCCTTCAAATTCCTCTGCCTTTATTCCAGTCATTTTAAATCAAAGGCCCATCATTTGGGTGCTGTGCCTTTGTCACTAGGGAGGTGACTTGAGCTCTGAGTTTATTTACAGAGAAAATCCTGTGTGCACATCACTCAGAGGGGAATGTGGATGCTGATTTCTGCAGGTGATGAAAATGTTTTCATTATCCAGTATGTCAGCAATACAAGTGAGAATAGACGGGAGCAGGGTGCGAGGAAGGAGAGAGGCCCTGACAATAGGACAAGACTCTGAAGGCCCTAGCATCTCACAGAGAGGCTTCTTATAGATGGAAGGTATTAAATCAAAGACAGCAAGGGTTTGCATCCTTAGATAAAGTCATCGGCTGCCAGAAAGATATAGAAAAGATTAATGTGTGGGCATAAATCCCTCTGTCTTAAAAGGCAGGTTGGGTAGTAATACTTCAGCAGCTTTATACATTGGCCATCTGGGACTTGAGGTTACAAAAACTTATTGTCATTCTAGAGGCTTGCAAGTCAAGTTGAGAGGCTTGTCTCCAGACCATAACCCCTTTCCATTCCAGAGACACTTGTTTCTAACTATCTTCAGTCTTGTATTCATTCCCAAAGAAATTTATAAACCTAATCATATTGTTTCTAAATGCTAAGTGAATAGTGTCAGAACACTTACAGCCGAAGTCATGGGAATGTCTCGTATAAATTGGACAATTATTTTTTAAAATGAACACTATATCCAAAAACAAGCCAAACTAATCTCTAGTGTTAGAAGTCAGGTTAGTGGGGACTCCATCAAATAGATAACCTACTATGCTATTCAAATGCATATAGATGCTAGTATAATTAATAGGTTCTACATTCATCTCAATGTATACATGAATTAAAAGTTAATAGATGCTAAAATGGCAAAATAATTATTGACATTTTTTGGTTGCTTACTCAATGACAAGCATTGTGCTAAGCCTTTTAGATACATGTTTACTTCTGCACAATGACTAAATGAGGAAAATACTGTGATTACCCTAATTCTATAGTTGAAGAAGGCAGGAAATAGAGGGTTTAAACTACTTGGCCCAGGGCACATAATGAAGAAACTCATAGTGAAACATTTAGGTCTTTCTGACTGTAAAGCACTTACTTTTAACCACTTCCCTGTAGTAACTAAAGTGCAATTATCATTGAAGGGGAAACTGACAAAATTATGTGCACGCTAAAAAGGGTAGCCAGTACTCAAAATAGCGGGAAACAGTGATGTCAAACTCAAGACAGCAATTTATCTTTCAAGAAGCATTCCTGGCTTGGAAACACTTTTAACTGGAAAGCAGAGAGTACACAATGCGAGGTCATTCTGTTAGCCCAGGGAATATCAAATAAATCACATTTAACCTTCCCACTAGGCTCAATTTCTTGGCAGTTCTGCGCTTCATGTGGGTGGGGTGGTCTGCTTTTGGTGACCTAAGTAATGTAAGGGCAGAAGGAAGGTTCATTAGCTTAGTGATTCTCTCTACTGTATCCAGGATCCTCTGATCTGAGTCATTGGAGGTTTTCCAAGTTTCATATAGTCATACAAATTCACAGGAGAAAGACCTTTGGGAGTTCTGCATTCTGTTCTGATCTCCTAGCACCTCACATTAGTACTTGTAAAAGTTTTTTAGGGAGTACACTCAGCATTTTGGTTAACTCTTATTTTTTTTGTGTGTCCTACTGTTTTCTTCCAGATAAAAGTCATATATGGTGATTGTATGAAATTTGACAAATGCAAGAGAATCTCTCTTCTTTTATCAAAAAAAAGGAATATAAAAGTGAGCCAATTTTTTGTCTTTGAGAAAACCTTTTGAACACACGTAAAATTCTATTTATATATATTGTTTTAAAATTAATATTCAATTTATTACAGTTACAAGTTTTTAAAAACATAGTTTCCTTAATGCATTTAAGTTCAACTTGTATATCTTATTCTATTTATATATTCTGTCAAATTTTATAAATCACTTAAAATGTAGGAGGCTTTAAATTAATGTTATGTTCCATTTACAAATGAGGTTAGCTACATAATTAAAAAAATTGTAAGTCACATTTATGCATGAATATATTTGTTGCTTTTTGACCATTTGAACTAACTGATAAACATAAACTTCCAAGTGACTAAGTAATTCTTTAAAATATAATAAACTTATAAATAAGGTGAATATAAAGTTCTCTTAAATATGCCTTCATTGTTTAGAAAATTATATTCTTTTGAACAACCGAGATCACAATTCCAAAAGCAATTAATTATGCTTAAATTTAAAATCCTGAGGATTACATGATAGCTTAATGAATTAAATTGTCTTCAATATTTCTAACACTTTACTAAATATAGATTAAATTGTCTTCAATATTTCTAACACTTTACTAAATATAGATTGCTTCCATTTTTACAGAAACCATTTTACTGAACTTAACACAAGTGTTTTCTAACTATAGGTTTGATTTATTATCTCTATGCTAAATTCTAAAGGCCAGTTGGGGTTATAAATCAATGGACATTTTGGGTCTAGGTGGCAGTATTTGATTCTCCCTGTGTCACCTACAAATTGACCTGTTTTTTATAGTCACTATAACAGCAGGGACTCCATGTCCTTTAGAGGACATTGTCCTCTTCTGGGTTAGATTATTGTTATGTAACATTTCTCTCCAGTCCCATTGAGATTGTAATTCTCTTCATGGTTTTCTTAGGTTTTACACTTATTTGATTCTGTTAGTACATTTTAATGTTTTTCCATCTGACTCAAAAGACATTTTCTTTCTATGCCATCGGATTTTTCAGTTACACGTATGTCATACTTTTGAATTTTCATTTAACTTTATTGCCTGGTTTGTGTTTCAAAATTCTGTGCTCTTTTGTTCCCAACTGGCAGAAGTACAATAAATAGAATGACATGGCCTTGGCTACTGTACGCCCCTCTGGGCTTTGGCTCCACATTTATAACGCTGAAGTCAAGCTAATGACAGTAAGGAAAAATAATCACCACCTAAAATCTCTCCACACAGACACCACGACTATTGACTCTGAGCAGGACTGCTAGCAGTCCTCTGGTTAGAGTGTTTCCGGGCTCAGCTCTTGGGCTCTTTCTTTCCAGTTACACTTGCCTTCTAGGTGATCTCATTCAGTCCAATGATTTTAAATGCCACATATATGCTGATGACAGCCACTTTTATATCTCCTACTTTGGACCTCTTTCCAAAATCCATACTGTTAGGATCAAACTGTGTACTTCACTTGGATGTCCAGAATCTGACTTATTCTCGCATCCCCACTGTCCCCTGTACTTGCCCCCTACCGTGTACCTCCATCATCTCTGCCCAGCTTACTGCAGTGGCGTCCAAACTGACTCCTTGCTTCCGCCCCTGACTCCTATTAGTCGTCAGGGTGAGTCACATAGCATCCTCTGCCAGAAACTCTACAGTGGCCCCTGCTTTTACTCTAAGAGCCCAAACCCTCACTTAGAGTGATCTTTTATCATCTTCTCCTATTACCTCTCCAAACTCTTTTCCTTTTCCTGCTATTGAGCCCCGTGCTCCCTCTGCTGCAGCCGCCCCAGATTCTTGGTGTTCCTCTAGTTCATCGGGAGCACTCCTGCCTCAGAGCATAGTACAGGCTTTTCTTGGCAGATCTGAAGACAAGGTGAATGTAACTAGTTTATTTTAAAAGCGATGCCAGGCTAACACTGTGTTAGGAAGAGAAGAAATGAGTCAGAGATGGAAAGGAAGCCAAGAAAAGGTGTGTGACTGCTTGGTCAAGTGGGGCCAATCCCATAGATCATTCAGCTTTTACTGGGACCTCCTAAAACTTATGAGACTTACATTTGGCTTTCATGAATGGAGTACAATCTTCACGCTGGTTAACTTGGCAAAATGGTGATGTTTCTTCAACTGTCCTTGGCTGCATTTCGGTTTAGATTTATGTTGTCCATTTTCCTTGTGAGCTTTAAAGCTGTAGTTGTAGTTCTTCTTAGAAAAGTTTGACCTCAAATGAGCCATCAAATTTGTGACCATATGATTTTTTGTCATAACTAGAACAATTTTATGAGTGGCAGGGATGTTAGTGATAATATAAAACAGGCACAAACTAGGCGTCACCAGAGCTGTCCTGGGAGCACTGGCACATGCTCACCCTGGCCATCAGTGACCCAGAGCCAGGAGAGAAGGGGCCAAGGGTGAATGTCAGCTGCACCTTCACTGCACAGCTCTGTTCTGGCCATGCTGCTCATGGTATAAGGAGTCCAATCTGGCTGCTGGGAGGAGATGCAGGGGAAGGTGGAAGGGGCCAAATAAGTGGGACAGTCACCTGGGCGACAGTGATTCAGAGCAGAGAGTGGTAGTTCATGCTAGAAAGTGCTGGCTGAGATGGAGAATAGAAGGAATTTGAAGGAGTAATCTACGGACTTTGTGATGGATTGGAAGTAGAGGGTGAAGGACAAGGACAGGTCAGGAGGGATCTGCAGTGTCCGGACTGAGCAGGTGAGGGGACATGAGACTACACATTGACAAGGGCATTCTGGAGGTCAAGGGGGTCATCCACGGCTGGTTTTCCCAAGGGGTAACTGCAAGTCTCTGTTTCATCATGATCCTCTGAACAGGCCACGTCGTCAGGACAAGATCCGCCCGTGGTGGAACCGGAGCATTTGAAGGGGCAGCTGGGAACAGGTGCTCTGCACAGTTGTCCGTCAGTTCTGCATGCTCTTTCTGCCGTCCTGCATTTGCCTGGGCTGAACCTTGGCCAGAATTGCCCCGCTCCCTTTCTATTTCCCATACTTGTCCCCACAAAGGGTCCCCAGTACCCTTTCATTCCACTTGGGGGCATGACAGGGTCTCAGGTCCACCCAAGACCTGATGGATCATAATCTGCTTTATAACAAGATCTAAAAATGATTCCTACACCCCTTACTGTGTGAAAGCACTGTACATAACTGCTACTCATCCTTCAGGATTCAGTTCAGGGGCCAGCTCCTTCAGAGAGCCCTCCCTGACCTCCTGTCCCACCCCAGCCTGCTTTAGGGACAGTTGGAGAGCCTGGCACTGGGGCAGTGCAGAGACCACATTCATGAGCACTTCTAGCCCATCGGTCTTTGTCTTCCACTGGCTGTGCACTCTGGCAGAGTAAAATCACTCGTGTTGGTCTCCTCACAGGCAGCATCTTACTGTATCGTCTCAATTCAGAGTAGGTGCATCACCCATGGGATTCCTTACCCTGCACTTGAGCCCTTCTGTGCCTGCCCTTGGAGTCCCGGCGGTGGGAGCACCTGAGAGGTGAGACCACACGGGTGTGCTGGAAACCACATGGAATTCTAAATGGATGTGTCTACTACACAGTCTGTTCCTTAGAAAATCAGGCTTTCATGGTGTAGTGTAATACATCTATGCCTTGTTGACTCTTTTTAGGTCCCTGCAGACATTCACCAAGGTTTACTGTAAGTCAGGCCCACATCACACAGGATTGTTAGAAAAGGTCTAAGAGTCATTCTTCATTCCTTTCCTCTGACCCCCAACCACCCAAACACAGCCCTGATCCGTCCTCTTGTCCATCTCCTGGTGACCAGCTGCGTGCCAGCTGCTGGCGTTCCATGCAGATCCCTGTGAACTCCTCCCCATCCTGTTCCCCCCATCACCATTCCACACGCTCCACAGCCACAGAAATATGCCTAGAATACACATGACACCATGGCCCCAGATGCCAAGCCTCTCCCTCCAGGAGTATATGAGCCTTGGGGTCACTACCCTGAGAGACCTGCTTCCTGCTCCCTCCCCACTCCCGTCCCCTTTGTCCCATTTCCCCTGCCCCCAAAGCCCTGTTCTCAGGCCTTTACACTGCCTGTTCTCCCTGCCTGGAACATTTTGCTCCCTGACCTTCCAGGCTAACAACTCCTCTTACCTTGAACCTCAGCTTAAGTGTTACCTCTAGGTGTCACCATGTCGCCCTGTTACCTGTCACTCTATTGGAATTGTCTGCAGAGCAGCTGTTACCATCTTTGCCTCTTTCTTTTCTGACTTTGTCCCTCACTAGAATATAAGCTCTGGGGTCCATGGACCTCATTGGGTTAGTTTGTCCATTACTACATTCCAAACACCTAGAACAGTGCTGAGGACATCATAGATGCTCCATAGGTATTCATTAAAAGCATACACTGGGGGTCAAATAGGGTCAAGTGTGCTTATCATTCTCCAAATTCTTTCTGGGCTTTTTCTGCCTGCTCTGTGTCCAAGGCTGAGTCCCCTGCTTGCACTCCCTGGGCCCTCTGTGTGGCTGCCCATGGCTCCTGCAGTGAGTGGGAGGACAGGACAACAGTGAGTGGGGAGAGTTTCCCTGTTCCCAGAACAGCCCCTCACTGGGCTCAGATGACACCAATTTGCCCCCGCTCCAGGCTCAGAAGTAAGGACAACTTCCCCTGTTTCTGGCACCTGGGAACCCCCATGCCTGTCCTTCTCTCATTCCCCCACAGCTCTGGACCTGCTTGTCTCAGTCTCTTCATCTGCACCATTTGAAGAGAATGTTTCTACTTGGATTTTAGTCTGATATAACACGTGATTAGGATTTTTTTCTCTATATACAAATTATATGCATACAATTTTTTCTTTCCATTTACCATTTATTAAAAACATTTTTTAAAATTTGCAACTCCATTTTTACATTTTTTAGGCACTCATAAAATAACTTAAAGACCTAATATCTGCACTGTGGAGTGTGTATATGTGTGTTTGCCAGTACGAGGTGTTTTTATTTTGACTGCATAAAATTTGAAAATGGTAAACAATCAACAGTATCTTAAGCAGAATAATATAGGTTAGGAAAAAAGATTACAAAACAAGAAGTGGTTGCAAGTTCTTAAGTTTTCCAATCTATGAATTTAGGACTCAAGTCATAAAATTTATGTAGTTTGAATGAGGTGTTGTTGTTTTAAGGTTTTTTTTGCAGTTTTTTAAATCAACCAAAATTGATTCAGATAAATATTAAGTTATGCCTACAAATTTGTAAAAATAGCTATCAAATACAAAAATGTTTTTTAGTGTTTTAAACATCTCTATCCTTGTCAAACTCAGAGGACAGGTTTAAGTAATAGTGGGCATTTAATTTCAGGCACTTAAATTGAAATATAATACTTATATAATTCTAGAGGCTGTGAGGGGAAGTTATGTATTCATGTGAATTATGTTAATGGTCTTATATCTACATAAGGCAACAGTAAAGCTATAATGCTATATGATAAGGAAAATCATGGGTTCAGTTTCATGTAACAGTACCTTAACTAAAGAGATCAGTCAGAATTACTTAACAGAAACACCCGCAGATGTTGTGTGGTGGTTGTGGGTGTTGAAGGCCCAGCTCTGTGAGCCGAGTCAAGCCTGTGGGTGACCCCTGATCCCTGGTCCCTCATGCTGTGGGCCTCCTCCTTGGGGTGGGGTCTGATGACTGGGGGGCCCCCTGACAATTCCATGCTTCTGTGGGCTGTGGGGGGAGCGGCGGGAGCAACAGGTCCACATGGGGAAGGCTGGAAGGACTCGGACTTGGCCAGCAGGCACCTGCTGTGGTCACTTTCTTTTCTCAGTGACTCCAGTTTTTTCTCAGTCAGCACAGCTGCCATCCCATTTTCTTGAGCTCTGTTCTCACAGAAAAGGATCTCTCTGGGATAGGAGAAAGTGGTTCTTTCCGATTCTTTGCTCATGGCTACCTTCCTGTAGAGGGTAGGGATCTGACATGTGTTCATGTCTCTATACAAGTTGGGGAGTTTCTTCTCCATTTCAGAAGCAGTGCATTTCCTCCTCAAACAATTCTCTGTGAATTTGCCTGACATGCTCCTCATGTCTATCCAGCAGGTTTCAAAGCTTTAGCTTTAACTGCTGAATCTCAGTTTCAACTTGTGGCCTCACACAGTCCCGTGATGAGGAAGAAATTCCCTAACTAGAAAGGGGCGTCAGGTGGGAGGCTACCCTGGGCCAGGCTAGAGGGGTGGGTACTGCGTGTCTGTGCAGCTCTGTAGAGGCCCTTCTTTCTCATAAGGTGGAGAGCTGGGCATGATCCTCTGCTGAAGGGTTTGCACCACGGCCAGTTAGTTCTGATACCATGTGAGTCTCAGTCAGCCAGGGCTAGGAAGGCTTTATAGCAATAGCCATTCCTGAGTTTATTGTTTTTTGCCCAAAGCTTTCAGATTTGTATCTCCAGTTCAGATTTCCCCTGTGAGCTTCCAAACCCTCAAATCCAGCTGTCTTTTCAACATCTCAAAGTCATCTTAAAGGCACTCAATACTTTCAAGATTCAAAAATTTCACAAAACCTCTTCTTGATGTCCCCAGTTCCCACGGCTGGAATTACCATTCCCTACACTCACTGTTCAAGCCAGGAATAGGACCGGCCTTTTTCTTTCTGTCTCATTCAATCTGCCATTTTCTCACTTTTCTCATCCACGGTGGTAACAAGGCCTGTAAAGTCTCTTGAACTTCTCAGATCCTTGGCACCTCCATTCAAAAGAGGGAAGCAGAAAATGGCCATACCTGGCCTGTGGGTCAGAAGTTGACCTGAAGGCTGTCATTGATAATGCTCACTTCAATGTGTCCCTTCAAAGTCCTGAAGAGGAACCTAAAGAAAGAGCCAGACAATTATAAGAAGAGAGCCTATGAATGAAGATCTTGCAGTACAAATAACCAGCCTGCAAACTGAGGAAGAATCTTTGCAGTGTGAGAATTTACAAGTTGAAATTGAGATTCCGTAGCTAAAGCTGAAGCTTCAAAACCTGCGTGATATACATGAGGAACACGTCAGGCAAATTCACAGAGAATTGTTTGAGGAGGAAATGCACTGCTCTGAAATGCAGAAGAAACTCCCCAACTTGTATAGAGACATGAACTCCGCATGTCACATTCACTACCTCTGCAAGAAGATAGCCGAAGACTTGAACAAAGAACTGGAGGGAACCACTGTCTACGATCACAGCAAGAATCTCTTCCATGAGAACACAGCTCAAGAAAACCAGGGCCGCTGACCTGACTTTCAGTGCCATTAACTTCAAGATTGCTTCAAGCACTGACTGAGCATGCTCTGTGGCCCAAAACTAGGGGCCTGCAGGAAGTGAGTCACAACTGTTTGCAGTAGTGTTCGGGTTGTAGAGTGCATGCCCAGAATACTGGTAGTGTACCAACAGCATCTGCTCCTGAGCCTTTGTCTGGCTGTCCTTTCAGTCTGAAAGGCTCTTCCCTTCGGTATTTGCAGGTTAAGTCCTCCACCTCCTCTAAGTCTTTGCTTAAGTCCTACTGTTTCAATGAGGCTTCCCTTTATTTAAATTTGCAACCTGCACAAGCTCACCCAGAATTCTCAGTTCCCACCATCCTGCTCTTCCCTTTCTTTTTGCAATCTTTGTACATTTGTTGTAGACTCTGTTTACTTACTATGTTCATTGTTTGCCCGCTCCGCTAGAAAGTTAGCTCTATCACAGCAGGGAATTTTGTTTTGCATACTTAACTGAATAAAGAAATTTCTGTATTTTTAAATATAAGCAAGATTGTAATATATGTAACGTTTTGCATCTTGCATTTTATTTAGCATTATGTCATAAATATTCCCCATATCATGAAAACTCTTAATAAGTGTCATTTTTATTTGCTGCCAAATATGCCATTGTCTCCATAAATTATAGTTAACTTTAACATCCTTATTACATTTAGCATTTAGGTTGTTTCCTATTTTGGTGATTATAAATAAATCTATTATGAGTTTCTTGTATACAAATCTGTTTCATTTTAAATATTATTTCTTTAAAAAGGATCCTAGAAGTCAAAAATGTTGAGACAAAGTCTAAAAATTACTATCAAGACTCTTGACAAATACATACAAAATTGCCTTTCAGAAATTTTATCCTCAAATACCTGTTGACCAGCAATGAATGAATAAGCACAAATCATGATACCCTTTCTATCAACCTGAGGCGGCATAGCATAGTGGTTAAGAGCATGTGTCTGGAGAGAAACTGGCTTGTGTTGAATACCAACCATATGCCAGTTTTCTGCCTTATGAGCTGTGTGACTTTCAACAAGTTAACTCACTTATCTGTGCCTCAGACAAGTAAGTGTTCAAGTGGGAATGATGAAAATAATATTGCTTACCTAATAGGGCTGTTGTGAGGATTAAATTAATATGGGTAAAGCACTCAGATGAGTAACTGGTACATGATACACACTATGTAACTGTTAGCTAGTATTATATTGAGACTTTTTAAAATTGATGTGAATAAATGGCACTTTGTCTCTGTCTTCTTTGCATCTTGAAGTGGAGAATTTCTCTTTATATTTGGTATTTATCTTTTCTCTTTTGAGAATTTTACATTCTCCTAGTGTTTTCTCATTAATCTGCACAGTAAAGATATTAATGTTGTATTTGGGGCAAATATTTTCCTAACTAAATATATGCTATTTCTTTATCTTTGATATCCATAAATTGCATATTAATGTTTTCCTTTATCATATCTTGACTTTTTGAGATTTAGAAGATTTTCCTCATTCAGAAACCAAAGAGATCCTTACCCATATTATTTCCGATTTTATTTGTATTGTTCCTGGTTTACCTTTTGTTTCCTTTTTATCCCTAAAATGCACTTCAGTGTATTTTAGGTGCTAAGTTCTAACTTGGCTGTTATTTCCAAATTAGTCCACCTTTTCTGTGGAAATACGAGTAAGAGCAGAGAAGAAATTAGTGAGTTTTCTAATTTTGACCCCAGAAGCTGGTGACTTGAGCTTTCACGGAAGGGCTCTTCTTCAACATTGTCACAGAATCCTACATGCTCCTTTTCTATCTTTGTGATACACTTTCACTTACCATCTGGGACAATGTCTTCAATATAATCGTTTATTTGATTTTATAGTTATCCAGTGATAGAAATAGGGTGCTCAGTGAATTGGTTACTATTCAAATAAAGGGATATATATATATATATATATATATATATATATATATATACACAAAGAAATTTACAAGTCCAGTGGACGCTTAAACTCTCTCACCCTTAATCTGGACTATGTTCTCAAAATTTCAGACTGATTGGTACAAAAAAATAACCCTGCAGTGAATATTTAGTTTGAGAGTCACATTCTTTATAAAGCTTTCTGGGACATATGCTTCCCTGTCCACCTGTGATTTGATGACTCCCTTCTCTGAGCCCCTGCTTACCCTGTAGATCCTTCCATCAGAGTACTCATCCACTCTCTGGCTCTTGTCCATCTTCCCTCTTAGACTGTAAGCCCCTGGATGTCAATGACCATGACTGATTTGTCTTTGCATTTTCCTATCACAATGCCTGTCTTAGGGCTGGACACTGCATGTTTTGGTGTAAACATAATGTTGTGAACAGTTATAAATGTGTGAATCTAAACTTTGTACTTTAAAAGTTCTTATACTTTTGCAGGATCAAGGAGCTAGGATCATTAAACTGGATGTTCAGTACTCACTTATTCTTCATAATTCAAATATGTATGTGTGATCCAAATTTGATAATTTTCTTCCCTCCCTAATAACTTTCCATTTTCTCTGCCAGTTCTACAGTGTACTGAGTCAAATATTTTCAATCATAAAGGCATATCACAATATTAATTATTTACCTCAAATACGTATTTCCCTTCTATACCCTGCCATCTAGATAAGAACACAAAAGAGATTTTCAAACAGTATTTATTTTTTTGTTTTTATTTTATCTTATTGGCTCTTGATGAAGGCTAGGCATAAACTCAGTTGAGTTTTGCATAATTGATGTTTATTTTTCTTTAACACTCATGATGTCTGTTGCCCAATGAGTTGGATTGACTATTGCAACATCTGAGCCAATTTTGGCTTGTGTTGTTTGATCAAGGTTGCTGAATTATTTTATTGTCTTACAGTTATAAGCTACAAACAGATATTATTTTAGGGGTTGAACTTGGTTATACTACATGTTTCCTTACAAGAATGACTGTCTACAAGGGCAAATTTATTTCACCAAATTCATTAAAATATGATACCATGTAACTAATTTATTAAAACAAAATATTCAGGTGAATTAGTTAAAACAGCTCATCAGTAGTATGTAAACAAAGTGCAAATAGAAAAGTTGCATTTCTGTATATATGGGTTTCTTTGAACACTAAATTAGCTCCTTAGAATTTAGTTCTTGCCCAATTAATTATTATATTTTGTCCTGTCTTCTCTTCTGTAATTTCTCTAGCAAAGTAATACCAAACTAACCATTCAATTATACTTCAATGAAATATATTTTCATTTCCTGGGGAAATATATTTCTTGAGATTTTATTTTTTTATGTTCTTCCTTTGATATGTGCTGCTACAAAACAGACAAATAAGTACTATTGTTGTATTGATGACAGAGATTTATTTGGTGCTTCAAGCTGATCAACTGAGGTATTTTAGTCTGTAACCATGTCTAGACGAAATGCAAATGTGGGAATTTGATTTTTTTCCTACGTCAGTCTGCAGTTGGAAAGTGTTGAGCATGCTTCTCTGAGTTAATTGTTGTGTAGAACTAATTTTAAGGGCTTGTATGACATGTTTGCATAGGTGGTGTTTAATTTTTCAGGATAAATTGATTCCCTATTTCAGTCAATCCAATAACAAGATGGAGCAGAATGAAAGTGACACTAGTAGATGCTGAAAGGACATGAAACTGAAATACTTGCTTTGCTGCCAATGGGTAAAATTTATAACTGACACCAAGGAATTTTAGGACAGCTGAATGATAGAAGAGGAAAAATCTCCAAAATAACTATAGAAGAGCCGTGGGTGCTCCCCTTACATCCACTGGCCACCGTCCATTAGCTTCTGTGAATCTCTGTGTGATTTATTTGATGGTGCATCTGAGGACAAACCAAAAATGTGAGGGAGTTCACATCTTGGGAGCAGCCATTAGCTAACAACTAGAAGGAGCTGGTAAATATGTCCCCCAGCTTCCTTACACTTAGAGGTAAGGACACAACTCAGAGGCATGTCCCATACCATTTTCTAAGAGTCCTCAGCAGGGAACATTTCCCAATATGGCTAATTTTTCTGTGTTGGCTTCTTTCCTTTGACTATCCCACTTTCTCAGTCCTCTGCTACTGCTTTCTAGTATTCCTTCCCAAATAAACTGCTTGCACTGACATCCTATTTCAGGCCCTGATTCTGGCTGAACCCAGTCTAGAATGGTGACTAATGACTAAGCTCTCTGAGGGTTCCTGGAAGAACAGTACTCTACTAGGTATACTTTGCTTGTACAAACAGAACAAATAGTACTTTTTGCTCTAGGAAGCTTGGTTAACTTTTATCCTGAATAATAGATTTTTTTCCACTAATTGGACCACGAACCAATTTCCCTTCATCCCAGATATCTTTCTGGTAAAGCTGGATTGGAGCACAAAGACCAGCCTGTGAAGAAGTAGACACTCCCAGTGGGGAAAACTGAAGTTCATAGGGCCAGGATCCTCACCTGACCCTAAACTACTTGATGATGTAACTGTCCTGCTGCTAGGCTACTGCTTCCACACCTGCAGGCAATAACCTATTACTGACTGAGTCACTATATAAAGAGCTCTGCCCAGTGCTCTGGGTGGAGGCAGAGCTGAAGGAGGATTACAGACCTGCAGACCGTTGGATTCAGAATTCTAGTACTCAATCTATGGCTGGGAGAACAAGCTGGATAATAAACCCTTTTACCTCAAGAATGTTCCATTGTCATTCCTCGGTCTCTCTGAATCCACAGTGAACTTGCCTGGGGCTGAGACTCGTGGACAAGACACCCCCCATGTCCAAGTCCAGATCTTGGAATCTTACCTTCCTTGTTAGCAAAATGGTACAGGAAACCACCTAGGCCTGTATAAGTGGGGTAGAACAAAGGGAACAACATAGTGAAGAAAAGGTGTGAATGCCCCAGCGTGGGGATAAAAGAATGTATAAGAGAAGAATTTCATTCCACAAAAAATTATTTGTGCACAGTGGCCATGCTCAGTATATGTAAACCCTGTTTTCTAGAATGCCTTGGAGACAGGAAGAACCAAAAAGGAAAGGAGAATGGAGTAGGTAGTGATAGACTTTCTTCCCTTTCCACCCTTTTCCACAGGTCTGTCAGTTAAATCAAGGTCATGAATATGTATGAATTGAAAAGTTTTATCTCAGAATTTAGGCTGCCTGTATTATACACTAGTAACTTGATTCTTAGTTTATTCCAAGAAGGGGAATGAATCAAGATGACTCCCTACATCTTTAAATAGTTCCTGTTCTCTGTGTTACTCTCCTAACAACTTAGGGGTCACAGTTTCCCAGAGAAGGTGATTGCAGCACCACATCTAAACTGATATGGGTCTTGACTAGCGAGTCCCAAACACCCTCAACTCCATTTTCCTTCTACTTCCCCTGAAGTTCAATCTCCAGGGAAAACAAAATGCCACTGTTACTAGTCATGTCACGCTCTTTCACACCTCTATGCTGTTGAACGTACCTTTTTTCTTTTTGGAATGTTCTTTCCCTTCCCTGTGGAAGGGAAGTTCAGCATAAAGTGGTGGTTTTTAACATGCTATCCTTGAACCAGTATCACCAGCATCATGAAGAAACCTGTTGGAATTGCACAGTTTTGGCCCCACCCAAACACACTGTTAGGAACCGTGGAGGTGGAGCCTAGAGATGTGTTTTAACAAACCCTTCCAATAATGCTGATTTGAAGAATTTGAGAACTACTGGTATCACGATTGACAGCTGCAAATATCGGGAACTGAGAGAAGAAGGTCCTGCTGCAGCTTGGCATAAGGCTAGACATCCCGTTGTTCTATCCCAACCCCTTTCATGGAGACACAATATCGTAATTAGGAAGGCTCACTGGTCTTGAGGAAGGTGAGGAGAGAGAAGAGAAGGGCTCGTTCATCCCTATCAGGGATAGGCTAGGAAATAGATTAAGAGATTATTGGTGGTGTTTGGTTTTCTCTTTTCTGGAAGAGAGAGGATGTCTTCCTATCCCAAAATATCTCCTCCACATTGACTAAAATTTCACCAGTTAGAGTTCATAAGAAAACATTCCTGTAGGTTAAAGAGTGTGTGGAAAGATGATTAGTCATAAACTTAATGTGAATTAGTTTAATTAGCTCTCATTCTAACCTGGATGAGATGCTTAAGAAAATAAGAGTTTTGATTTAGGGGAAAGGTACTTCCAAAGCAAGATGCACATGGGATTGAAAAGACGGCGTGGGGCTTTCTAAAGGGGCAGGGTGATGATGGGGACGTATGCAGACAGAGTCTCAGCGAGTTTGCACAGGGCAAAGGGAGAGGAGAGAGGTACCCATTGAAGGTGTATGCCAAAGCAAATATGGTCAGTTTCTCACTTTTATTTTAGATTCCTCTTAGAAACCATCAGCTCTCAGTCAAGAATAGCTGTCATTTTTTTTTTGTTTCCGTTTTAACACCCCTACTTACTTCCCTGTCACTCATTTTTATTTTCCTGGATTCAGGACCTGGGAATTATTTTGCCTGAGGTTTTCATCCCTCTGCCAGTTCACTACGGAGTCAGTGAGACCAAGGAATAACAATGGAACGTTCTTGGGGTAAAAGGGTTTATACCCTGCTTTATTCTCGCAGTGGTGGGTGGAACACTAGAATTACATCCGCATCCAGCAGTCTGCAGGTCTGTAATCCTCCTCTCATCTCCGACTCAGCCCGGAGCACTGGGTGGAGCTCTTTACATAGTGACTCAGTCAATAATTGCTTATTGCCTACGGGTGTGGAAGCAGTAGCCTGGTGGTAGGCCAATTACATCATCAAGTCGTTTAGGGACAAGTGAGGATCCTGGCCATAGGAACTTCCATTTCCCCACAGGAGTTATGGAAACAAACTAGTATTTTTCTGGCAGGGGCATAAAAGGAAAACTTTTAAAGGAAATCTCTCCTGAATGAAACCTAGGTACCCAGTAAATGCTGCAAGAATAACTTGACCTTTAAAATTGACCACTCTTTGTATTGTGTGGAAGAAATGCAATGCTTCCATTGAGTTCCACAAACTGTTTTTTTTTTTTGGTACAGAAAATTGCTAATGGGACTCTCCACAGACAGTGCGGGGGCTACCAAGATGGCGGACACAAGAGCTTCACTGGAGAGGGTGTAATTGGGGGGTATGAAAGGAAGCAGACAAATAACTGTCCTGTAACCCGGAAATATGGGATTTTAGGGGCGACAGAGGGCAATAGGGCTTTCATGGAGAGAACAATCATTGCTGCTACCCACAAGTTTCTGATATTTGATCTAGAGTCAGGTGCAGAGAAGCTGGAGGGAAAAGGATTGATTGCCTCTCTCCGTGTCTAACTTCTCACCATCTCCCTGCCTCAGTTTCCTCTCCTGCCTTTATATTCTTAAGGTATATGACTTTTTGTGTTTAACTTCTGGTGATACTGCTCTCGCTGAAAACGCCAACCTACAAAGGTAAGGGACAGAGTTATTTAGATATACTACCTCCAGGTCATAGGGCTATTTCATGATGACACAGAGACCCATCCATGGCTCCATGATCTGGCCATGATTTCATTCCTATTATCATTTCTGCCTGTAAGTTTACATCCTAGCTCTACATTCATGTGGTCAATTTGTTACTGAAAATATTATGAAAAAATGATCACATCCTTGAAGCTTGGAAAACATAGCTATAGTTCACTTAGGAAGAGGAGGCTGTGGTGAGGTAGCTCCTCACTTTATAATTTGCAGTAGGGGGCTAGCAGGGCAATGCCTCAAATTTCCATTGTGCTTCCTTTAGTTAAGATCAGCAGAGAATAGATTTGTATTGAGTTTGCACTGTTTCATTCAACATGCAGATGGGAAACAAATGCAGTGTGTCTGATTTCCCAAGAGATGGTGCTAATATGAACCAGAAGCTCATTCTGAAGAATTAAATGGAAATCTTCCAAAAATACATACTTCCTCACATCCTTCAGTTCCCTCCTGTATTTCCTGGGCTTCTTGCACTTCTGCACTCAATTTATCAGCAGGAACCACCACCTAAAAATCCTGTTAGAAGTTAAATAGGAACTACTGGAGTTACTATTTAATTTACCTTCAGGAAACAGGCTTTAATTGAAGAGTTCCCTCCCATCTCTTTGGATATGCTTGCCAAAATATTAGAGGTTTTAATATGCTATTGTGGACCATCACCAGATGAAAAAGCTTTCATTGAAGAAAGTCTTATGTTTAGTTCTCAAAATTTTTGAGGAGTGAGTTTTTGAGGAGTGAAACATGTAATAAGTAAATTCATTCTTCAAGACTTTCTAGCTGGCTAATATTACTTTTATTATAGAAAACTGCCTGATTTTAAGATTCACTCACTCCAGTCTCATGGTGCCCTTGGAATTCTGAGCTATTATCTAGGCCTCCAAATTAGATATGCAAACCACAGTGTCTCTCCCCAAGCTCTGGGCTGCAGTATGCATGTCAATTGGTCTGACTGTACAGTAGTTCACCTTCTAGCCTGGATAAGAACGATAAACACCAAGTGCAGTCAGGAAGATCCTCGGAGCTCGCCTCCCTGTTGGGAGCCTGCCTTCTCAGTCCGAACAAGGGAGCCATCTCCAAGGTGTGTTCTCCAGGTCTGTCTCATCCTCTGCTGTTTCTGCCTTTGAATTGTTTCAGCTTCCTTAAGTTCCCAGCTCCACCGTCTGTTTTGCTTTTAGTGTATTACATGATCTCTGCTGCCAACCCACTGTTCACCATTTCCTCCCTGCTCCCTTTTGGATCAGGCTATTTTTCTATAATGATGAGCCATGCCAGGATGACTCAGAATACTGGGTTTGAGCAAGCCCCTTCCTTGATGTCAGGGTATTGTTGGAAAGCTGCTATAATAAACAAACCCAAAATCTCAGTGGCTTAACATAGCAAGGATTTCTTTCTTGTTCACATGACAGCTCAGTGCAGATTAAGAGGCTATCTTCCAAGTGGGACACAGACATCTGGCGCTTTCTTCAGGATGGCTTCACTATCTTGGAGTCCTTTAATTCCAGTTAGTGGGAGAAAATCTAGGACCTCACAGGAACTGTTAGGGTCCAGGCCACTCCATTGGCCAGAGCTTGCAATCTAATTGCAAGTGAGACGGAAATGTACTCTTCCTGTGCACCCAGGAAGAGGAAATGCTATTGATGAACACCTAGTTACTCTACTAACCTGTCATTAAGTAACTTATTGACTTTCAATAAGGGAAGTAATACTGATTAAAATACCAGCCTAGGCAGTATCACACAGAGAAGACAAGTAGTGATTCTATAACATCCTACTACGCTGATGGGCAGTGACTGCAATGGGGTATGTGGTGGAGACTTGATAATAGGGGGAGTCTAGTAACCATAATGTTGCTCATGTAATTGTATATTAATAATAGCAAAGAAAAAAAAATACCAGCCTAGGACAAAAAGCAATCACAGTTTTAATTTAATTATTTTCTTTTGAATAACTAATTAACCATACCCATAAATCTTACCTTCTATTTGTATGAACACACATGTAAACTTCTGGATCTGAATGACCTTATCTCTAATTATGACTTAGGTGCTATTTGATTTAGTCTCAAGCAAATGGGAAAAAGGCTAAAGAGCCCTTAACCCAGTCAACGAAGTCAACCCTAGAGTAGCTTCTGGGAATTGTTTATTTCACTCGTATGGCTAGTGTCAGTAAAAGATACTCATGGATCATCTAATTTAATAAGTAAGTAGCTGTAGATTATTAAAGTTATATCTAGGTTTTTCCTGTGTCCTATCATAATGATCAACACACTAGTACATAACAGGTGGGAGGTAAAAGTTAATTTCTTTCCCTTCCTCTAATGACTGAATTTTCAGGTGAATCTGCGGTAATCTTTTGAGATTCTTTCCTAGTAGCATTGGGGCTTATGTTTATCTAGAGCCAGCCCACCTTGTCATCACTGTTTTCAAACGTTTGTTTCTAGACTTGGAAGTTCATGCTGAAGCTCAGTGTTACCTGCACACATACTATGTCAAATAGATGCGGAGAGAGGTTCTGTGAACCAGGGATTTCACTCCGCCTCCAGCCCTCAGACACACCCCGAAGGTGGCCAGAAGGGCCCCCCAGTGCCCTCCCCTCTCGAGGAAACTGAGGCTCACTGAAGTGAGAATGAGATGCAGAGAGGTCACACTCTGTACCTCCACACGACCATATCCAGGAAGTCAGCGACTAAATTGTCAGACCATTTCTTTTCTCTGAGAAGTATAAACAAGAAATGAGGCCAATGGGGACGTTTGAAGACTGAAATTTGAAGAATGGGAAAAAAAAGTCCTAGACATGTTAGGGTCAGGATGCCCACTGAATTTTGTTTAGCTTAGTTTTCCAGATTACAGAGCTTCTCCTGTGGAAATATCTAAATTTGATCACTGGAATCCAGACATTAATGTTGGAAGGAGATATAGAAGTTTCATGTGGTTGTTTTGAATCTAGGCAGAACAGCTTTTGCCATGCTAATTCAAGGTGTTACCATACTCATTCTAATGTTGCTTGTTTTGACAGTCTTTTATCTTAAAATCCTAGCTGATGTCAATATTTCTTATGGTAAATGAGTTTGTAAGTTTATTAAGACAGTAATTTTTCCCCATGGCCCTGTTTAATCCAATTTGATGACTATTTTCTTAATTGTGGCTGAGTATTCCTGAAAGTGATGTTGTCTCAAGTGGTAACTTTTACTGCAAGAAAAACTGGATTGTCTTTACATAAACATTATTGAATATTTAGATCAGGGCTATATTTAAAATGCCTTTTTGTCATTTACTTTATCTCCTGAGAGAAAAAGTGTACCTGTTAGGTTGTCTTTTAGGGCAACACACTCAACACCTCATTGTGGATTTTCTATTGTCAGATTTAATCAGTGTCTAATGTGTTACTAAGTTGTTGAATATCTGACTTCTTCAGTTGATTAAAAAATTGCCCTTTCTCCCGGAGAAGGATAATTCATTGTTTCAGTCAATAAGTCATGCTGTGATAGGTAAAGGTTGTCCCTTGACTATGTCTCACTTGAATACTGTTTTAGGAAATAGCTGTAAATGTTGGCACTGTGCAGACAAAACCGAACAAAAGGGAAATGAAAGTTTTGTACTTGTGACAGGTGTATCTTCATGAGTACCTATTCCGAAAAAGAAATTCCATAATGAATTAAATATCTGTGTCTGTCTGGAGATACTAGGGGATCTTCAGACTATTTGTCACTAGCTCTCTGACCTTGGATGATTTAGAGTCCTTGCACCTCAGCTTTTCCTTGTCAAGAACGAAGATCCTGTCCCTGCGCCCGATAGGTGGAGCGCTGTGAGAGATGGCGAGACCAGTACGTGGGAAACACATCTGCCAAAGTGCTCACAGTTGACACTCCTTTCTCAAATAAAGGAATTGGAGTCATGTTACCAGACGAAATGTAGGATGTTCAATTAAATGTATATTTCAGATAAACAGAAAATAATTTATACTTGCTAAATCTGGTAATCCTAGATTGGGGTTCTCTATCACTTTCCAAGAGGAAGAGAACTTTCTGGTCCCTTCCTGTCATCTAGCCTAGCGACTGATTTCTAGGGGGACCCTTCAGGAGCCCCTTCAGTCTAAAGGAAAGCCTTCATATACCATTCTGAATGGAACTGCAGTGCAATCTGAATAATTCAATAGCCACAACTGTTTGAGACATTTTGAAAATTAGCTCAGAGATATTTTGAAATTGAAGTGTGACAGCATGTTAAAAAAAGGCATTAGACTTATTCTGTATTATTTATCATATCTTAATTCTAGGACTTAATGAGATATACAATATATATGCATACAAAGATGGGTGCTTACCTATTAAAGTGTCCTGTATATCTGGAGAGACCACACTAAGGCACAATAGGAGGCTGGTCTTGTCTCAGTTTTATTCCTCTTAATATGACATAGGTTGTCATGGGAAAGAGCAACTTCCCCTCCAGGTTGAAAATGTTTAAGCAGCTCCAGGACAGCCATGAGGAAGTTGTAGAGAGACAAGCTGGATGAGGTTGCTCCCAAAGTCTCTTCCAATTCTGAGATTCTGTGGTTAACAGTCTGTGACATTTTAGGAGTCCTGTTTACAGTCTCCCTTTTATCACACTCATAGGCAAACTTCTGTTCGCCCAGCCCGTGTGGATAGACATTAATAACATCACAAGTGTGTCTATGAATACTAAAGCACTGCATATGTTTTCCTAATGAGACTGTTTATTTTACAAATTTATTACTGTCTGCACAAAATAATCCTGGGGACCACATCCTTGAGTAAATTCTCTGATGCATATATTGAAAATTGTCCACAGCTTTATGCTTTGCCAAGTTTGCTTCGAACTTTTTTTGAAGCAATGAATAACTTCTTGTCAAAGGCCTTAGGCTTGCAGGGGCATTTTGATTGCTTTGAAAGAAAATTGTTTTTCCTCAATCATAATATAAGTTGGTCACAGGGATGAAAGTGCAGTATGGAGAATATAGTCAATGGTTCTGTAACATCTTTCTATGGTGCCAGATAGTGATTGCTCTTAGTGGGGGTGAGGATGTAATAATGGGTGTAATTGATGAATCACTTGAAAACCAATGTAATATTGTCTGTCAATTTAAAAAGAGAAAGAAAATGATTTTCAAGAGACTCAAAAAATCATAGCTGATTTGAAATCACACGAGATACACTGTAAAGTTAAATCATGTCTTGGGCTGTCCTGAGATGCATTAATCCGTGGGGATTCCACAGAAGTTGTTGGACCCGATTTTCTGTGGATGATGAAGAGCCACCTGAGGAGTAGTCTTTGATCTTCTATAAGCAACTCCCTTCCCTTAGACACAAGCAGAAAAAGAAACAGCAGTTACTGACGTCTGTTCTATGCCACATAGTTTATACATTATTTCATTTAACCTTCCAGTTTTCAAATTAAGAAATTGGCTGTGGATAAAATGAAGGTTCCTGTGGCCAGGATTCTCACCTGACCTTGGTTGGCTAGCTCACTACACATGGGTGGGCAATACGTTGCTATTGACTCTATATAAAGAGCTCTGTATAGTGCTCTGGGTGACACGGTGGCACAGCTGCAAGACTGCAGGAGAGCAGAACAAAGGCTGGAGCAGTGGCAGCGCCGAGGACAGAGGCCCAGAGGATGGCTGTGTGGGTGGAGATGCCCAGAGGCAGAAACCGGCTTGCTGCATGCAGACTTGCTCTGAGTGGAGGAGATTTTAGTGATTGATCTGCCACCATGGAACTAGAGTTGGGTGAAGCCCTTTCACCTCAAGAATGTTCTACTGTCATTTCTTTGGTCACACTGAATCCATAGTGAACTTGCCCGGGGGCTGAAACCCATTGGCAAGACAATTGGCGTAGTTGGCAGGGTGCATTGTTGACCAAGGAAAAGGAAAAGCTGCCCCTGTGGAAGGAGTGTTTCAGCAGGCTGCAGCTATGGACAGGGAGACATTTGAGTGTGCTCCTGCAGACATGTGGTACTGTGAAGTGGTGGAGCACTGGGGTCCACCCCAAGAGAAAGAAAATGTGTTGACTGAAATGGCGTCACTACGAAGTGCTGTGGAGACTGTAAAGGCCCGAGAGGAAGCAGTATGAGAAGGAGCAGCGGCCTGAGAAGGAACAGCATGAGGAGAAGCAGTGTGGGAGTGCAGGCTGCCAGGTGCCCTGGGGCAGGTGAAGGAAGAGGCCTGAGAAGGAGCGGCAGAAGAAGCAGCAGCACACAGGCTGCCAGGTGCTGGGGGGCTAGACAAGATGTAGTGGAGCCGTCAGCCCCAGAAATGGAGGAGCAGAGGTTTGACAAACAGGTGGGGAATGGAAGCCCTGCTGGTGCTGGAGGTATCAGCTCCTCCTCGGTTGAGACCCCACCTGTTTGAAAGCTGGGGGAAAGCCAGAAGGACTCGGCAACCACGGGTTCTTTCAGGAGAGGTGCAGCCCCCTCCTCAGGTTGTGGAGCACTCCATGCTTTGCTTCTATTCTCAGGCTCAAGCGCAAAAGGAAATATGGTCTGCTTCTAGAAGGAAGAATTTAAAGGGCCCCGTGAAGGTTGCGAGGACCGTGGGTTGGTTTGAAAAGGCAGGAGCAGACAGAGAGAAATTGGACTGGAGCTGTGGCAATTGAGACCGGAGCAGCAGCTCCAGCTGCTGAGGACGAAGCAGAAGGCAGAGATAAAGCAACAAGATCGACCTGTGTGTTTGCAAGACTTTTTGCTGGAGAGGCTGGAGAAAGTGGGTATTGTAAGGCTCACCCATGTGATAATGTCACGTGCTACGTTCACACTATTGGCTAGCTCACTACACGTGTGGGCAATACATGCTATTGATTCTATATAAAGAGCTCTGTCCAGTGATCTGGGTGACACGGTGGCATGGCTGCAAGGCTGCAGGAGGGTGGAGCAGAGGCTGGAGTCATGGCAACGCCGAGGACAGAGGCCTAGAGGCAGAAACCGGCTTGCTGCATGCAGGCTCGCTCTGAGTGGAGATTTTAGTGATTGACCTGCCACCATGGAAATAGAGTTGGGTGTAGCCCTTTCACCCCAAGAATGTTCTGCTGTAATTTATTTGGTCACATGGAATCCATAGTGAACTTGGCTGGCACTGAAACCCATTGGCAAGACATTGACCTTCAGAGAAATTGTGTGACAAACTCGAAGTCACACAGCTTGAAGCAAAGGTTCTTAGGCTGGATTCCAAAGCCCCTTTTAGGTGACCTTACTACAGTGTCTCCCACTAGCAATGAGGAATCCAAGCAACTCAGACTTGGGACTGTTCTGACTTAGCTTTAGCTATTTACAGTTGGTTTTAACAGCAATCCAAATGTTTTCATTAAGTCTTTACTGTCTCAAGACACAGTGCCGATTGTTATGGCAAGTCAGAGATACATTGTCACCCTCAAGGACCCTCAAGGTTCTTATAATCTAGTTAAGGACAAAAGCATGACCACATGAGAAGATAACTGAAAATGGAAGGCAGCCCGTGCCAAGCACTAAGTGGAATATGTAAGTGCTGCAGGGGTTAGAGAAGTGAGAGCCACTGTCAGCGGCAGGTGAGATCGCAGGGAAAGGGATCTGAGAGTGAACGTAGCGCGTGACATTATTACAGCCCGTCAGCCTATTATGGGTGATAGCATGGACCTCACATGTTGCCTACTGACCTGTTTTGTTGGCCTGCATAGTTTTTTGGTTTTTCTTTTTCTTTTTTAACTTTAAGTCAATTCACATAAAAATCTGGGCTTTGGTTTTTCTCAAAAGAAATTTTCAGAAGATCTAAACCAAGCATGTTCACAGAGCGAAAGTCAGAGCCTCTGCTTTCCAATTTGCTGTGGCCTCTGCCCCCCCAGGAGCCACAGCAGCTCTGCTTCTCCCACTTACATGTCTTCCCTGCCTGATGTGCATTTGAGTTTATAACCCCTGATCAAGAGTAGAAAAATGAGACTCAGAGAAGATGAACTAAATTTTCTAAGATTCCAACTAATTAGTACGAGGATGGATTAGACCCAAAGACCCCTATTAATCTAGTTTTCTTTTTAGTAGACCACACTATCATTCATGAGAACCAATTCATATGTTAGTAGAGAATATGGATTTAAAATAGGAATGCAATGAATTCATCATCTAACATCTGTGGGGCCAGATAATGTTTGGAAAGTCAAAATTTTTTAAACTTCCACAAGATAATATTATTCATGTATCAACTATTACGGAACAAGTCCAGCAGGGCTGGGGAAGCACCCTAGATTAAACAAATTAATATTTCTGCCATGTAACGTATGAATGCCGACCCTAAGTATTATGCAGAACCACATATGAATCCAGGTCAGGTTTTGCTATCAACTCAATTCAGACCAGGTCAGGTTTTGCAATACATTTTTTCCATTTCTAAACTTTTAGGATTTCAGACTTGCAGATAAAGGCTTGTGGATAGCTATAGCTATCTTAATACTATTGTGTTTATTGTCTGTTTTTTTTATCTGTAAAATGGGGATAATAATAGTTCCTATTTTGTCAGATTTAATACATGTAAAGAACAGTTCCTGAATCATAGTATAATTTATATAAATAATGGTTATTAGTAGTAGTATTTTCTATTATTGGTATTTTGTTTAAAATATTTATTTTAGAAATCAGGCTCATGATTCATTTTTCTGCAACCACCTCATAAGTATCTATTTTTAAGCACACAGAGGTAATGTGAAAATCATATAAAATACAAATTTCAGTATCCATACATAAAGCTTAATCAAATACAGCCACACTCATTTATTTTCACGTTTTCTACAGCTGTTATAAAGGCAGAGTTGAACAGTTGCAGCAGAGAATGTATGTTCTGCAAAATCTAAGATATTTATGAGTGCCTATTACAGAAAAGTTTGCTAACCCCTGCTCTGATCTATTCTGGTTCACACATTCCCTGGTGCTCTGGGTTTCTCTGACTCCTGAAATGGTTGCCCTTCTCCCATTTCACTCTACCTAGTTTCTGAAGATAACCTTGGATTTTCTTCTATTACCATTTGAGGTATCCTCCTTCTCTGCTGCAGAATTCGATTCTCACCTTTCTTTCCTTATCACTTTCAGTATGGACTTCATATGCTCCCATTTTCAAAGTTCCAGGAGTGGAAATCAGAAGCCTGACCTATGGCTCGTTTAGGGTCGATGTGTAGAGGTAGAGAGTGGAAAACAGAGGTGCGTTTGTTCTGTAATAGTGCAGCCTGCAATTTCAGTTGTTATTTCAAGCATGTTAACACCCCAGCCTAAAATAAGTCTGCTAGATCCCCTTTCAAACATCTGTACTTTCATACCATAGGTATTTTGCCCTCTAGTTTTTCTGTAGATAAAATTGATAACAAACACAAACCTAGGGCAACCTGAATTCTCCATCAGAATGTCTAGAAAAAGCCCTGGTAACTGTTGAGGCTGTATTTTAAAACCATTTCTTACTTAAATGAAGGTAATATGACATGGGAAGGAGAAAATGGTACAGATCACCCAAATAGTTAGGGAGTTTGCCATGCCACTATTACATGGATCTTGGTTTGTATAGACAACACAAGGCCTTTTTATTCCCCCTTTCTTTCAAGTCACTACATTTTGTTTTTTCATACTGCAGTGATTTTAATGGAAAGTTCAGCGTGGGGTAGGCGGAGGTAAATTGAGAAAGGGATTTGAATGATCTAGAGAACTTTGTCCTCATTTCTTTTGGGGAATGTGTACTTTCGAGTCTTTCAGACTGATCTGTATAAAAGAACATTTTACTACTTGTGGGTGTAATTACATAACTGAAAAATGAATATACTAACCAGACTTTAAAAGCTTGCCAACAGTTTAAACTGCAGTAGATCTGCAGCCTCTTCCTGTTCACAGTTCTTTAAGAACGGAGCACCTTAAAGGACTGTCTTAAGCGTGATGTAGGTTTTTCGTATCATCAGTATTGTGTAGCTGGAGTCAGGCAGACTGGATATCCAGTCTTTACTCCTGGCCTGATCCTCAGTGTCCCCATCTGTGAACGACCACTCACAGAGTCATGAAATGACTAAGGAAAATGGTATATATAAACGGCTTCACACAGTATCTCAGGTGTAGTGAGTTTTCCACAGATGATGGCTGTTGAGCCCCCAACTACGGCATGTCAGTCTGGCCAACTGTACTGCCATGTATTATTTCAAATAACTCATGGGTGATTAGATCAATTAAGAGAAGAAGCATCAATGTGTATTTCACTCATGGTTTCATGTGTGCACCTATTTAAAACCATTCTCTATATACCTACTACCTCCAAATAAAGTATTGCCAGAGAATAATTTCCAAGTATTAGATACATAAATATGCAAATTATAATTATTTTCTAATTTGAAACGGAGGAGGGTCTTAGGAGCCATCTCGTTAATAGGCTTCATCTTATTCATGAGGATGCTTAGGAATTTTCTCAAATTCATGCAGCTGGTTCATGGCAGAGTTCAGTTGAGAACAGAGTTTCCTTGAGTTTTAGGCCTCTTCTTTCCACTTCCTAATTCAGATTCTTGCATTTAATTTAATTTCTTTTTAATTGCTTCCTCCTCTTTCACTTGTAAATGTAGAAAACATTCAGACAAATTTTTAAAAACGCTTGCAGTTCCCTAAAAAACACCACATTTACTGAGTAGTTGAAATAGAAGGAGTTCAGTTCTCTAGCAGGTGCCCAGGAGGCTGCAGCACTGGAGTCTCTATTTTTAATTCATTGGAAGGAATGAATTGCATGCTTCAATGGAAGGAAACTAGAAATTGGAATTGCTGTTATTACCACCCACCCCAACATATACACAAATGCACACACACTTTTAACTTCACTACCATGTTCTGTTTAGGTCAAAATCCTTATGGATTATTTTTCCTTTTCTTTTTTTTTTTTGTTGTAAAGTAGTAATGAAGGGGAAAAAGATGGATGTAAAAAACTTCTATTTGCTTTCCTTTTATGAAAGTTGAACTTACTATTTGAGTGATTTAGATAAATGATTATAAAAACTCACTTTGTATAGTCACCTTTATAAATTAATCTGTAGAATGGACACTTCATCCCCATATTTAGCTTAAGAAAACAGCGTCTGAGAGATGAGTGATTTATTAAGGTCGCATACCTACTCAGTTGTTAAACTGGATGTCAGGTTTGCGTCTTTAGGCAACAAGTCAGGGTCATTCTGAGAAGACTGTGGGTCTTTCCGGTATTCATGCATCTTAAACAGCCGTGGAGATAAAGGAGGAGAAGGAGGGAGGCTTGCTCAGCATGAATATGCTGTTTCTCACCAAATATCTTGTCTTGAAAATACTAAATTTTCATTCTTGAGACAGATTATTAAACATTTTCTTTCTAATGCTACACTTTTAATGCACTTTTAATGCAATAATCAAATTATATTTCTTCAGCAAGACTTAATCTTAAAACATTTAATTCAGTAATTGCTACAAATACTGCTTTATGAGTCCCATAATATCTAATTAAATTTACTCACAATAATTACAAACCAACTTGCTAAATAAGAAGTTACCACCTAAACAAATAAACCTTGTAATTTTCTTTCCTCATAACTTGTTTGTTTGTTTCTGTACTTTTTCTAGACTATTATTCTATTCTTTTCACTCAGTTGTGTATAAGTTCCTCATACATAACAGAACAGATGGGGTTTAATTCTCTCAAAAAATATGCCTTTTTGCAATCACATTTTATGGGTTTATAAATTGTCTATAACTCAGAAGCAATGAATGTGGAGCCATTCCTACCTTCCTTTCTTTCTTCTTAAATGTTTCATTTAAACTATTGGTTTCTGGCTTTGTAAATTCCCAGCCTCAAGTCTAGATTTTCTACTAAATTTCTAAATTCAGGTGTCCTGGGTCTGAACCTGTCCTCCGCTGCCATTGTCCTATTTTAGGCATGTAATTGAGTGCCTCATTTGACTTCTAAGAGTTTTTGTTTTCTTGTTAGTAAAAGAAAACTAATAATATCTACTTCAGATATGTATTATATATATATAAAATAGAATAGTGTTCATGAAAACATATAACACATTTAGGTCATATACTAAGTATTACATAAATATTATTGGTAGTTGAATGACTTAAAAAAATCTTCTCCTTTGGAAGAAATCTTTTCCCCTCATACAGATGTGATGAAAATACCATTTGGTCACTCTTTTGTTACTTAAAATTAGAGCCCTTGGGTTCCAATATCACATTTGTAAGAATTAAGGAGAAAAGATGATGCTTTATTTTGGATCCAAAAATAGTGGTAGTTTTGAATAATAGCAGATTTTGAATATTATTTAGGGGTAGTTTTGATATGGGGCAGGTGTCTCCCTGTTATAGATACATTTTTTTTCTTTTTTTTATGTTCTTGGGGTAAAAGGGTTATATTCAACTTTATTTCTACAGTGGCAGGTCAATCACTAAAATCCCGTTCACTCAAAGTGAGTGTTACAGATAAATTTATAGTAATTTATTTATTGTAAAAACGAACAGTTCAGTATTTCTAAGCTATCATTATTATGAATAGACTTGTGGTTGTCAGTTATGGAGATTTCTGGTATTGTTATTGGTGGATTAACAATTTGAACTAACTCTCCCTGTGAGAGTAAGTAGAAAATCTGGGCAAAACAGTTTAAAGATATCAGAGAACTAATCAGCTAGTGGCTACATATAGAGATAAGATCCCTGAGGAGACAAAAACCAACAGATATGTGCCCAAACTTTGGGACCATTTTCTCTTGGTATATTTGCTGGTTTCAGAAGAATCAGCCTGAAATAAAGTTTAATTTCACTTTTGACTGGCTCCCAAGGCTTGGGATAAAAAAATAACTGGAGTCTTGAGTCATAAGAGAAGGGGTCCCAAATAGGCTCTACACCAGCCTTGAAGGTTGGGATCCCAATGAATTTGGCTTAAGACCGACTTCCAAGGGACTACATCTGTGCTTTCAATCGTATCAGTCACTGAAACTGGATTAGGAGATTCTGGATGCCAGTGCCCAGATTTTAGCAGAAAGAAATACACATCTCCAAAAGTAGATACACCACTCTTGGCTTCAAATAATATTTTCAAATTATGTCGACATTTATTTTCAAATGAAATGTTTGGCACACAATAAAAGATTACCAGTACATGAGGAAACAGGACAGTATGAATGAACAGGGGGAAAAAATCAATACAATAAAACATACTTATTAGAATTTCAGATATTGGAGCTAATATACATAGACTTAGGATGTTTCTATATTCAAGAAAGTAAAAGGCAAGATTGAGAATGGGGAAGTGTAAAAAAGGGACAAGATTATAAAATGGACAAAATGGAAATTCTGCAATTGAAAATATATGAGATTAAGAATACACTGAAGAGTTTTTAAGATTAGACACAATTAAAAGAATGTGTTCATTGGAATGTAGATATTGGAATATTGGTCAGAAGAAGCCAAAATGATTATTAAAAAAGATAGAAAGTTCATAATTGATGGTAAAAGATGTTAAAGATTCAGTGAGTAAGCCGGATAGATGCTATAATTAGAGTGTCAGAAGAAAGAATGTGGCAGAAGTAATAGTAGAAAAGATAATGCCTGAGAATTTTCAAAACTGATGGAAAATATTAAACCCCATATTTAAAAAGCCTTATGAACCCCCAGTAGTATATATAAAAAACAACCTAGGCACATTATACTAAAACTGGTGAAAAAAAATTTTTTAAAGCAGTTTAAGATTACAGTTAAATGAACAGTAATTAGACTAACAGCTAACTTCTCAATAGAAACAATGGAAGCGTCTAAACAAATGAATTATTTTTAGTGTGTCAGAAGAAAATAACTTCCAATTTGGTACCATTACCCAATGAAAATATTTTTATAGAATAAAAGAAATATAGATAATTTTAGACAAAAAAAACCCACAATTTATTACCATCAGGAGAAATGAAACAAAAGAAAAATTATCCCAGATGGAAGTACAGAAATATAGGGGAGAATAAAGATAAATAAAGTGATAAAAATATGGTTAAATCTTAATGAATATTGACTTATAAAATAATTCTAGTAATATGTAAATGTTAAAGGAATTAAGAAGCACATGACATTTAAGTTGGGTGGCTATGAAGGCTGTAAATAAAGCTAAATTATTCAGTTACTGGCATTTTTTTAGGAAGACAATAAAGATTGTTAATAAAGTAAGATTTTGATAAGTTAATATTATATTGCTCTTGAGTAAACCATCTCAAAAGTTAATGGAATAAAACAAATATTTTATCATGCTTGCAGAGGCTATGGATGAGGAATTCTGACTGGACAGAGCAAGAACAGCTCATTTTTATTCCAAGAGGTGTAATCCAGGGCCTTTTTCAAAATAAGTCACTCATGTGTTTTGCAAATTGGTGCTGGCTGTTGACTGGGAAGTCAGCTGGGACTGTGTGCCAGGGACTATAGTTCTCCACATAAGCTTCTCCATGGGATTTTGACTTCCTCAAAGCCTAAAGTCTAAGTTCTAAGAAAAAGCATTCTGAAAGATTAAGAAAGAAGCAGATGGCATTTTTACCACCTAGCCCGGAAAGTCACATAGCATCATATCCACTGACTTTATTAATTGAGATGGTCATGGTAGCCTGCCCAAGTTCAAGTGAAGGGATGTAGGCTTATATCCACTGGGGGCTTGGCAAGGTTCTAGAAAAGCATGTGGGATGGGAGATACTGTTGAATCCATCTTTGGGAAATATTATCTCTTATAGTCAGGAGTGTATGTTTTGATCTCTAGAGGAATAAATAGCTAAAATAAGAGGGGAGAAGTAGCTTTTATTTCAGTACCTTATATTTCAGTAGCTTTCTCTTGTACAAGACAAGAAAATAAAAATAATAAATATACTAATTTTTAAAAGACAAGAAAATTAGGAAAAAAGAAATACACATCAGCCAGGACAAATTTAAAGTGAAAAAAATCAACACTATAGATTCAAACACAGATATATCAGAGACTAATGGCAAACCAAAAGACAGATAGTTAGACTTTATTCAAAACAATGCTATAAAAGAGGCACATCTAAAACATGAAGATTCAGAAAGTTTGTAAGTAAAGGGATGGAAAAAGAAGTATCATGAAAATATTAATCAAAACAAAGTATTGTGGCTATATAAGAACTCAGGCATAAAGGATTCTTAAAGATAAAGAGAAATATTTCATAATGATAAAAGTTCCATTTACCAAGTAAATAATTTAAAATTTATATGTACCTAATAACTTAGTTTTAAAATACACAAAACAAAACATATGAACTCAGGAAGAAATATAGAGTTATATTCAGGATGGTAGATGATGAATACATCTTTCTCAGTAAAGAACTAGGAGAAAAAAATCAGTAATGATGTTAGAGATTTAAAAAACACAGCACAGTAGATCTAATGAATATATCTAGAGTACTGCAACCCCAAACTACAGAATACAATACAAATTCTTTACAAGTTTCATGGAACATTTCCAAAATGTGTCCAAATACAGGACAAGTCTCATCAAATTCCAAAGAAGTAAAATTAGAGTATGTTCTCTGATCAGATGAAATTCCACAAGAAATAAATTATGTTAAGATGCCTTGAAAATCCACATACATTTGGAAATTTAGAAGTACATTTCTAATATATCAATCATTTGTAAAATGTGGATATCCTGGGTTATTGGGTTAAATAAACTGTTAAAATTAAGTTATGAGAACTGGGAAAATTTAAACAAACTCAATATTAGGTTATGTTAAGGAATTATTGGGAGTCCTTTTATTTTTAAGCTATTTACAAAAGAAATATTTACCAATGATGTTTAAAATAGTCATGAGAGGGGAGAAGTATATGGGGATGAAGATGAAAAGAAATGCCCATGAATTAATAATTGTTTAGTCTCGGTTATAATCCCAAGGTGGATTCATTAAACTATTACCTCAATTTTTATATGTGTTTGAAATTTTCCATAATGAAAAATTTAAAAAGAATAAACTTGAAATAACCTTAGTCAAAGAAGAAATTTCCATAAAATTATAAAATATTTTAAGCAGAGTGATAATTTAAAATACTATACAAAAATTGTGAATGTAGGAAAGCCAGTTTTTGTAAGAAGTTTATAGTCTTTAATGGGTATATTAGAAAAAAATAAGAGTAGCTGAAAATCACTGATATAACCATTCCTTTCAAGATATTAAACACACACACGCATACACACAGAAAATAGAAAAAGGAAAATAAAGATAAGAATAGAAGTTAATGGCAAGAAACAAATATAAAAATAGAATTAACACAGCCAGAAATTGGTTATATGAAAAAGCTAATAAATGTGCTAACCACTTGGTGAAAATGATCAAGAACAAAAGAGAGAAAAAAAAACAAAGTGAGGAATTAAAAAGAGGCATTACCATAAGACTTTTAGATTATAGTAGGATATTATGAACCTTAAAACAATAAACTTGAAAACTTACATGAAATAGATAAATACTTAAAGAAATACAATTTCTGAAACTGGCACAATAAGAGATAGGAAGCTTGAATTGTCCAGTAACAATGATATCAATTAAATCTATAATTTAAAAATCTTCTCACAAAGTTCCAAGCCCAGATGGCATCACTGAAAATTGTACCTTAATTTCAAAGAATAAATAATGCTAAATTTTCACAAACGCTTCCACAGTTTTGGGGAAAACAGTAAACACTGCAGCTAATTTTAGTGCTTCTTTGATGCTAAAACCCAACAATGGCATAAAAAAATTATAGAATAATAACTCATGAATATAAATTCACATATTCGAATTAGATATTAGCAAACCAAATCTAATAATATATAAGAAAGATAATATATTAAAAAAAGTAATTTCTAATAAAAACAGAAATTGGATAATATTCAAATAGCTAGCCATGGCATTTACCATACCATGATGAAAAAGAAAAATCACATGATCATCTCATTAGATAAAATTAAAAAGTATTAAATAAAATAAACTTCTGTTTATGGTTATAAACCTCCAGCAAACAGGTAAAAATGAACATCCTTCATTAGAGGGAATCCATAAAATGATACAACTAGTGTCATACTTAAGGGTGAAATGTTGAAAATTTCTGTAGATCAGGAACAACCCAAGGATGCCTGTTATCACTGTTTTGCTAATTGAACATTGTTTTGAAGATCCTGGCTATTGAAGTGAGACAAGAGAAAAGAAATCAAATATATAAGAAAATAAATAAAAATAGAATTATATTGTAATGGGGTATGTGGTGGCGACTTGATAATGGGGGGAATCTAGTAACCATAATGTTGCTCATGTAATTGTATATTAATGATACCAAAAAAAAATAGAGTTCTATTTTCAGTCACAGAAGATATAGTTGTATATGTAGAAAAAAATACCATACAATTCACACATTTAACATGAACAATTCAATGGTTTTTAAGATCAAAGAATATTCAATACATTTTTTGGTCATATATAGAATAGATTTTTCTACTTAATATTTTGTTATAAGTATTTTCAAATATACATAAAAGTAGAAATTATATATTTACCCCCTATGTACCTATTTCCTAGATTCAAAAAATTTTTAAACACTTCATCAATTTTATTTCATTTATCTCCCCTATCATTTTACTGATATATTTTAAAACATTTTCCAAGAATTATATAATTTCACCTTCAAATACTAGTTTGTACCTCTAACAGATAAGAACTTCCAAAATATTCTTGATAAAGAACAAAGTGAGAGGTTTTGGTTTTTGAATATTAAGATATATAATAAAGCTAAAGTGATCAGGTCAGAGTGGTATTGATCATAAGATAAAAATATAGACCAATGGGTGAGACTGAAGAACCCAGAAACTGACCAGTGCATTATTGGACACCTGATTAACAACAAAGGCCCTCCAGAGCAGTGGGGAAAGGACCATATTTTCAATGAATGCTGCTGGTCCAATTGGATCTCTATATGGGAAAAATAAGCCTCGAGTCTCGTTTTCACAAAACACACGATAATCAGTTTTATTAGACTGTAGATATGAATGTAAAAGACAAAATAACAAAGCTATAAAAGATAACAAAATATCTTTATAACTTTTGGTTATGAAAAGATTTCTCAAAATACAAAGCACTAATTTACAGAAAAAGGCTGATAAATGGGACTACCACTAAGATGAAGATATTCTATTCATCAAAAGATAGCATTAAGAGAGTGAAAAAAGGAAGTCACAAGTGACAGAAAATATCTGCTATGCATATGTTATGGACTTTGCATATGTTGTGTTTCCCCCAGATCCATATATTGAAGCCCTAACCCCTAGTATAACTCCATTTGGAGCCAGGGCCTTTAAGGAGGTACTTAAATTTAAAGGAGGTCATAAACATGGGCCCTCATATAATAGGACTGGTGTCCTTGTAAGAAGAAGAAAAAGAGACAAGGAGCATACACACAGAAAAACCATGTGAGGGCTCAGTAAGAAGGCATGTTTGCAAGTCAGGAAGATGGGTCTCATAGAAACCAACCCCTTGATCTTGGACTCCCAGCTCCAGAACTATAATAAAGTAAGTTTCTGTTGTTTAAGCCACACAGCCTGTGGTATTCCATTATGGCAGCCCTAGCAGACTAATACAGAATAGAGCCGATAAAGTACATAATGAATTTCTACAAATCACACAACACAGTAGAAAAATGGGCAAGAGATATGAACAGGCACTGCACAAAAAGGAGAGCCAAGTCACCAATAAACAAACAAATAAGGACATTCAACCTCACCAATAATCAGTAATATATTAATTAATTTGTATTAACTTATTAATTATTTTATTAACATTGATAATGAATATGAAATCCATGATTTTATTAAATATTAATATAATTAATATATTTATATTAAGATAGATTGAAAATTGATACATCAAATATTAATATATTAAAATACAAATTAAATATATTTATATAAATATATTAGACCACCCGGAGAGTTAAAATGAGTGATTGCCAATGGCAAATGTTAGTGATGGTGTGGAGCTGTGGGAAGTCCACACACTGCTGATAGGAGTGTCCATAGGCTTAACAACTTTAGAGAAAGTTTGGATTTATCTATCAAAATTAAAGAGGCTCATATACTATGACCTTATAATTCTGCTCGTAGAAATGCATAAAAACATTCATAAGACAGACATGCATAAGAATATTCTGAGTAGTATTATTTGTGATAGCCTCAAACTGGAAACAGCCCAGTGTCTACCAACAGTAGAATGTATAAATAATTAGAGACCTGCAGTAAAGTACTCTACAGCAGTAGTTCTCAACAGGGGGCAATTTGGACCCCAGAGGACATTTGGCAATGTCCAGAGGCATTTCTTTTTTTTTTTTTGTCACAACCAAGTAGGGGGAATGTTACTGACATCTAGTGTGTGGAGGCCAGGGATGCTGCTAAGTTTCCTATGAGGCACAGTGCAGCCCCCTATAACAAAAAATTATTTGCCTAAAATGTCAATAGTGCCAAGGTTGAGAAAACATACCTTATGGTAAAGAAAATGAATGAAGATCAACTATACAAACAATGTGGACGAGTTCTCAAAAATATAATTTTGACTGGAAAAATAAGCCAATCCCAAAAGAATCCATCACTGTATGATTCCGTTTATTAAATTTCACAAAACAATTGAAATTAGGACTTAGGAATACCAGCTAAAACTAAATAGAAAACAAGGAAGTGATTAACATTGAAGTCAGGATTTTAATTACTGACTTCAGGGCAGTGGAAGGAGATGGTAATTTGGATGAAGCACAAGATGGTTCAAAGGTGCTGGCAATATTCTATTTTCTGATTTATGTGAGGGTTACTCAGCTATTCTCACTATGATAATTTTTGAACTTTAGATTTTACTATTTTGTGCAATGCACTTTTTTGCACACAATTTAAAATTCTTAAAACCAAAGTAAAATAAAATAATTATGAAACTATTTTTGGAGAACTCTAGAGAGTAATTTAGACTCTCCATTGTCCTTGCATCCCAAAAGGGATGATAATGTTGAAAGAGAATCTATATGGAGAAGGATGCGTAGATAACATAGAACATTGGGAAAAAAATGTTTAAAGATAATCTATTTCTAAGATTCTCAGAAATTATGTTTCTTATCTTCTTAAGAGTCACATGGCATAAGCAAAAACTTATCAGCACAATGATAAAATGAGGACCATTTAAAATAAAATGTTAAAAGGCCTGGAGATTAGATGGGTTTGATACTCCTCCAACAAAGGAAGAAAAGCCTCTTCTCAACTGTTATGTCTATTTTGTAACCTCCCCAAAATGAGAGTTCAAAAGGAGAGTTGGGTGGTACAAAAAGGAATCAAATCTGCTGTTTAAATGCAGCAGTATGCTGCCATGATAATGTTTCAGCTCTACAACAAACAAGATCATTGACTTCACATGTACCATAGAAGCTGCTACTTTTCTACCACAGTGCTTGTCAGTTGCTGAAAGCACTATTTTCTTCTCTTCCAGCAATGTAAATTGAACTTCTCTTGTTCAGAAGAGTGTCATTCACCTCCTCTGATGTATTCTTCTTACTGTTCCCATTTCAAGCACTATTTTTATAAATTCTACTCCTAACAATGGAAAAGCTTAGAGCCTGGTTGTCTCTGTGTTAAACATTGTAAATTCTAGCTTCTGGAGGTGTATCATTTGTCTTAACCTGTACTATGCTTTTGGGAGGAAGCAAGAAATCATTTTTTTATAGACTCAAATAATCTTAATTTTAGAGAGCCCATGGAAATTATCTAATGCATCAGATGTAACAGATGGATCTCTGACTTGAGTAATACTGGTGTCAGGAACTCATTATCTTACGAAACTCTGCATTTTTGCAAAGCTCCATTTATGAGAAAGTTATCTTCTACATTAAGTTGAAACATGCAACTCTGAATTTTCCACTCATTCTTCCCCTTTGTTCTATCCTTATAATATTTGTGATCATTTTTATTTCCATTTTTCTCAGTAATGAGCATATGCTAACTAGTACACAGATATTGTAAAAGATTCCTTAAAGTCCACAGCTGTGAAGGTTATAGACTTACATTAATTTGATGACTGTTACCACCACAGGATGAATTTCCTATGCCCAAACTATTTCATTTACTGAGAGAGATGCCTACAGTTTCTTTACGCAAAGCCTTATTTTGGCACAAAGGAAAATTATTGTAGATTAGCTCCATCCTCTAAGGAGCTGAATTAAAAATGACTTTCTGTTTCATATTCTTCAAGATCATATTTTCTAGTGACTAAAGCTTTTATCTTCACCAGGATAATAAAATTATTATCAAATAACTTCAAACTATAATCAATTCTGGTTAACTTGGATATTAAGAGGGAAGGAACTTAGAGACAATTTCCAATATTGTTTAGAATAAAATTAGTCAAAATGTAGACCAAATGGAACAACTGTAATTTCATTTACTTAGTAATGCATCCAATATTAAGAACTTAAGAATACATCCATCTGTTGTAAAGACATTGTTGAAATGTATACAAATGATACCCATGTAGCTTAGAAATACAGAATATTACATGCATCTCTTGATTTTAAAATGACTCCTGCAGGTTTTATCAACTGATTTTTTTGTTTGTTTAAAAACACATTAGGCATAAGTATAGAAGCAGCTGTAAGCTCTTTTTTTCTTCTTCTTTTCTTTATTCAACCACCAAATCCTCTCCTTTCCCAGCCCTAATATTTAGGATCCAAGCTCCAGGGATCAACTCTTGCCTGTTTCCCTAACTTTCATCAAATCAATCTTTTCAACTTTTAGCAAAAGTAGGCGGAGAAAAAGTAGGACATGTTATTCTGGCTGTGAAGGGAGAGTAGTGTTCTTGGACAGCATTGGTCAAAGTGTGATTGTAGATGCAGTTCCAAACACTAAATGCTTTTAAATGGATAGGGGGTTGTGATGATTCATAGGAACTTGAAATTTTCCTCACAAAACACTATTGTTATTGTTGTTCTGTGCTGTTGTTGATATTGTTATCAGATCAGAGCTCAGCTACAAACAGGCTCACCTACTCCTGGATGTCAGCTCTTACCAGTGCCTGTTACCTTCTTTCTCCAAAATATTCTCCTAAGGTTAAATTTGACTTGGAAGTTAGGATCATGGATAAAGAAAAGAATAAATTCCTCCAGTCTATGTTTTAATCTTTAATTTCTAAGCATATAGAGAAGTGGGGACAATGTCATGTGTCGTTTGACTCAACACTCATATTTCAAGTGATAAATGAGGATTTAAACGTTTTCTGCTTCTTTCATGAGTAACTGATTCTTCCTTTTTCCAGCACTGGAGTGAAGAGAAGAAGGAACTAGTTTCACACACTTTCAAAAGAAAATTCGAGATTGACCCTGCAGGGCTTTGGGGCCAGATAGCAAGGGGTAGAAACATGGAATCCCAGAAACTTGACTCTGGGGTCGGCGATATTGTACTCCCATTGCACACACACCTCCACACCCTCAAACCTTCTCAGCAGCCTGTTCCACCCTTCTCTATGCTTCATGAAAATGTTTCCCTTTCCCACCTCCTTCCTGCTCCTGTGTGAGTGGAGCCATGACAGGCAGTAGGACTTCCAAATGTGACACTTTCAGTTCTAAGTGAGTGTGTGAATAGGGCTGTGGATCCCTACAGAACTCTGACCTGTATTACTGAGAAGGACCTTGGCCCTGACACAGACAGCCTGGGGCTCACATGTGTTTCTTTTGCTGAGATACAGGAGAGGTATGACATTGGTGAAAGTTCTTTCTCTGAGGATATGTATCATCTGCAAATGTCAAGTGATAATTTGTGCTAGCTACAGGGAATCAGCTCACTGAAAATGGACCACTTCAGAATTGCAGGGGACAGCACATTCTTTATGGGCCTTCTCTTGGGGCCTTGTAGGCCATTCTGAAGGATTTCTTTAGATATTGTTTAAAACAAGATCTGTCAGTTAGAACCCTGCCATTTCTGAAGAAAAAAAACGTGTTGGCAAAAACGTTTAAGAAGCAAGGGACAAGAAACTGTCTACCCAATTCTAAGTGCCCTACTTAAAATAAGAGCAAATGCTTTCATAATACAGTATAAAAAACCTGCTTCTAAAGAATTTTTATATTTGCTATAATCCTCATAATAATTTTACAAGATATTAACCCCAGTTTATTTAACATAGGCCAAGAGAAATTAAGTGACCATCCACATTTATAAAGTGACAGAGTCAGAATTCAAACCCATACCTTCTGGCTCAAGTTCATGCTCTCAACCAATTATGTTCTATTTAGCCAATTACTAAGAAGTTTATTCTGCATACTGCCAAACATTGAAATGTTTGAAAAAACCTGAAGGGTAGGAGTTCTGGATGTTGATATTCTATGGAGATGGTGGGTGGCACAGCATTTGATGGCTCCTTGTTTAGAGGTTTTCTTTCAGTCTAGATGCCCCCTTTGCTGGGCTAAGCTTCCTGAGGTTTATGTAGGTGTGTCAGCTCTCGGTTCTGTCCCTCTGTCATGGAGAGTGCATCATGGAACCAGAACATGTCAATAGGGACCCCATGATGATAGACTGAGGAACAGTAAGAATTTGAAGCCTGTGTGCAGAGAGGGGGAGGGTGTTGCTGATACCCACTTAGCCTTGGTTCTGTAAGCTCTAAAGTTCATCCCAAATGCTTGAGAATCACACACCTTTGACAAAGGCCAGCAGGGGCTACCCCATCAGACTCCCACAGTCCTTGCTGGATCTCCTCCGACTTCTGGCTTGCTCTGAACTCTTGCTTTGTGATGCTGGTTTGATCCTGCCTCTGGTTTTCAGATTAGAATTTGCACTTGTCTCTCCTGCACTTAGAATTTTATCTTTCCCTAAGTGACCCTCTCTTGATGAGAACTTCAGCTCTTCTTACCTTGTAGTGTCTCAGGTAAAATCCTCTCCCTGGTTCTGTTCTTGTACAGCCTTAATACCATTTTTTTCTTGACTATTTTTCCCATTTACTCTTCCAGATAGACGTTAGAGTCCTAGGTTTTGTATCATCTAGTCAAATTTATATTGGAGCTGCTTTGAACTTGTGTATTAATATGGAAAGAGTTGATATATGACTGTAGTTCTGGGCCAAAGGGGTTTTGCTGCTCTGGGAAAGTTCACTCTGTATTTTGTGGGATGAGACTGAACAACAAAAATGGAACATTTTGGGGTAAGAGGTCTTACACCGAACTTTATTCTCATGATGGCAGGTTGAGCACTGGAATCACATCTGCATCTGGAAAGTCTTCATGCAGCATGTCTAAATGTGTCTCTTCCTCCACTTCAGCCTCTGCCCTGAGCACTGAGCAGAGCTCTTTATGTAGCAACACAGGAAGTAATGGATTATTGCCAACCCATGTGCAAGCTTGCATCTGTACAGTAGTCTAAGTATTACATGTGCACAGTGAGCAATTAGATTAGGATCAGGTGAGGATCCCGGCCATGGGACTTGCATTTTCCCTACACTCCACCCCTCCAGGATTTTCAGCTCACAATCTACATGCCCTTACTCTTCCAAAATGGTCCCGTGTGAGAAAGCTGGAACACTGTAACCAGATTCCACACAGCAACAAAGGGTAACAACAAAAATTTTAATATTCAAAACAGTTCTACTCAGATGAGTTCATGACTTGCACTTCCTATGGGAGAAATCAATCTTCTGCAATGGTCCCCTGTACAAGAAAGCTGGAACCTTGTAACAACAAAAATTATAATAATAATAGTCATCTTCAAGCATGATGAGATCAGCTGCCACCAAATTGTCATTCCAGTTGAATTCAAACCAGTCCCAGTTCACAATTTGCACTTTTGATGGGAGGCCTTAGTGGTACTGTTAGGGAGCCCCATGAACAGCCCGCAGGGAGTTTTGTTGGCAGGTTTTTCTGAGTGTGTGTGCAATCCATGAATGTTTAGAGGAGATTAACCTTAAGGGCAATAAGACACATTTTTTAATGACACCAACTTAGGCAAATCTTGCCTATCAGATAGGATACACACAAGAGAGTGGTCCTATGATAGGACAATGGCAGGAGGGATTCCCATCTGCATCCACTATACCATACTTTTACTCCTATCCCTGTGTGGGTTACTAAAGGGTCTATGGTGCATGCACTTGCCATAAAGATAAAACAAAACTTCCTGTTAAGATGCTCTCACCTTCCTGCCATTTAGGGTACACTGCCATGATCTTTAAGGGCCACTCTGCCACTACTCAGGAATACATATGAGGCAAGCCTCCAGACCTTACCCCCAAGGTGCCAGGAGAACCACCCATCACTGGTCCATGTGTCAAAATGTTGAAGGCCACGACCACTGAACAGAGTCTCTGGTGTTTATTGCAGTTGTTGCTGTTAGCATGATATTATTCTGGTGGCCAAACCTCAGCTTCAGTACTTCCTCCTTGGTTTGTATTTGCTGTTGCATAGGGGAGGCTGCAATGTGTGTTAGCATGTCTACAGAACTCAATGCCCCTTTCTAGAACTTATTCAAATGCCGTAGCTCTGTCCTTAAGCAGACTGACCATCCCCATAGGCTATTGGTGTCTGACTTCAGGCCAGACTTTAACAAGCCATTGTACCTGTCTATCATGCCTGCCACAGTAGGGTTATATGGTACATGAAACTTACACTTTATCCCTAAGTGCTGCACCCATTCTTGTAGTACATATCCAGTAAAGTGGGTGCCTTGATCACTTCTGATTACCTGTGGTCAGCCATAGGCTACAAAGAGATGCTCTAGGCCTCTTTGGATCATTTTCTGGTCTGTACCACATGCAGGAAAAACAACCAGAAGTCCAGTAGCCATATCTACACAAGTCATAACATATCAATATCCTTCTGATATGGGCAGAGTTCAATATAGTCTATATGCCACATGACGAGGAGTATCAGCACCTTAGAGAGTGTCTCAGGTTGCTGTGTGACCCTGTGTAAGTCCCTTTTAGAGCATATAATACACTCCTGCCAGGCTCTGCTGACTTCTTCGAAGGTCAAAGGCAGGACTACTGATGGGACACAGTCCACATTGTCTTTTGCCCTATATGCAACAAATGCTGATGTAACCATTAGGCTACATCAGAAACAGTCTTTCCTTCTAGCCGATGTACCTGTTGCAAGTCATCTCCTTCATCATTTCCTAAGGATACCAGTGGCAAATGGCCTGTAACATGATCTATTGTAACTTTTAGTTTGACCAGAAACCCATAAATCTTGCCACAGTTCTTGAAAAGGGTTTGTGACCAACCATCCAAATGGCATGGTACCATGTTGATAGCCACAGACTTAAGCCCCAGTAATGGGCTCTGTAGCCAGCAAGGTGTGGTACATGGGAATCAATTGTCTCCCTATTAAGGTGTACCATACCTCTGTTATTTTCTAAAGTTGTTCCCAGAATCCAATAGGTAGGAAAATTTGTTCAAGCTGCTGCCAGAGACCCCAATCATAACCTTCTTTGATCACATGAACATCCAGCTCACAGGTCTTTGTTGGGTCTGTCACACTCAAGGCCTACACAGCATTGACCACTCATTTTGCAGCTTCAAAAGCAAATGCAGAAAAGATGGTGGTGTGTGAAGTGAGACAGACACCTCCTCCAAAAACCACATATACTTTGAAAATATAGCAAATACAACTAATCCTGAAAGAGCAACAGGAAAGAAGGCTGTGGCAGACTACTTACCCTTGGGGAACAGAGCAGACCTCATGGAAAAGGGTAACATACCAAAACTTTGATATGGTGGGACCCATGCCCTTCCCCCACCCCAGATCACTGGTGGGAGGAAGAGAAATGGAGCAGGGAGGTAGTGGAGGCCTAGGACTGCTGATACCCAGCCCTGAAGATCTGCTTTATGAGCATGAACCTATATTACATGGTGCTGTGGAGATTAGTGGGGTTGGAAAGCTAAGACAGGCAGAATACGTGGAGAGATTGAGATTCTAGACACTTGGGGAGAACAGGTACCCACAACCAGCCACTCTGGGACAAAACAAAGGTGGGCACTCTAAAAGACTTTCTAACTGTGAGAGGGCTGCTAAAAGAGCAAGGATTGCACAGAGCTTGCTGCTCAGGAGAAAGAACAGGTGGACCAAATTGTCCCAGTGCACTCAGCCCAGCAGGTTGGGAACTTTCAGGATCTTCAGGTGCTCCATCTCCCTGGCTGGCAATGCAGCTATGAGGACTTCCACCATGATATGCAGCCTGCCGCTCCTTCCTCCTGTCTGGCAATGGCCATTGCCATTGCTCTAGGCCAGCCAGAGGATGGCCCCGCATTGGAAGATTCAAGTGTGTAGCATAGAGGCCCCTTGCTGCCTGCTTGGCCAACTGGACCTGGCAGTACAGGCAGGCATGTCAGCTGGGAAGCAGAAAAGAGCTCTTTCCTTTTGGTAGGAACCACTCACCTGCAATCCTTGCCATTTCTCTAGGGCTGAGCAGCTGCAGAGAGTAGAGCTGGGCACTAGAGGGTGCCACCTACAAATATGAAATGTCAAATTAACCTGGTTCAAAACAAAATCCTACAAACACCAGAAAGAAGGCCAAGTGAAATTGAACTCACCAATCTTCCTGAAAGAGATTTCAAAAGAAAATCATAAACATGCTCATGGAATACAGAAAAATATTCAAGACCTCAGGAAGGGATTCAAAAATGAGATAAAAACATTGAAACATAGTATCCAAAATAAAACATACAATAGAGGGGTTTAAAAGTAGATTAGATGAAGTAGAGGAGACAGTAAATGAAATAGAAATTAGAGAACAGGAATACAAAGAAGCTAAGGCACAGAGAGATAAAAGGATCCCTAGGAGTGAAAGAATATTGAGAGAACTGTATGACCAATCCAAATAGAAGAATATTTGCATTATAGGGATACCAGAAGAAGAAGAGATAGAAAAATGGACAAAGTGTCTTTGAGGAGGTAATTGCTGAAAATTTCCCCAATCTGGGGAAGGAGATAGCCTCTCAGGCCATGGAGGTACACAGATCTTCCAACACAAGGGACCCAAGGAGGACAACACCAAGACATATAATAATTAAAATGGCAAAGATCAAAGACAAGGACAGAGAATTAAAAACAGCCAGAGAGAGAAAAAAGATCACCTAAAAAGGAAAGCCCATCAGGCTATCATCAGACTTCTCAACAGAAACCTGACAGGCCAGAAGGGAGTGGCATGGTATATTTAATGCAATGAAACAAAAGGCCCATGAGCCAAGAATACTCTAACCAGGAATATTATCATTTAAATTTGAAGATTACCATTAAACAATTTCCAGATAAGCAAAAGTTGAAAGAATTTACCTCCAACAAACCTCTACAGTGTATTTTAGAGGGACTGCTGTAGATGGAAGTGTTCCTAAGGCTAAATAGCTGTCACCAGAGAAAATAAAATCACAGTAAAGAAAGGAGACCAATTAATTACTATGTAAATGAAAAATTAAATCAAGTACCCCCAAAGTCAGTCAAAGGATAGACAAAGAGTACAGAATATGAAACCTAATATATAAAGAATAGAGGGCAAAGAGAAACGAGGAAAGAAAAAAAGGAACCTTTAGATTGTGTTTGTAATAGCATACTAAGTGTGTTAAGTTAGACTGTTAGATAGTAAGGAAGTTAACTTTGAACCTTAGGTAAATAGGAATCTAAAGCTTGCAATGGCAATAAGTACATACCTATCGATAATCATTCTAAATGTAAATGGTCTGAATGCACCAATCAAAAGACATAGAGTCACTGAATGGATAAAAAAACAAGGCCCAACTATATGCTGCCTAAAAGAGACTACTTAAAACCCAAAGAACTACACAGACTAAAAGTCAAAGGATGGAAAAAGATATTTCATACAACTAAAAGGGAGAAAAAAGCAGGAGTTGCAATTCTTGTATCAGATAAAATAAACTTCAAAGAAAGTAACAAAAGACAAAGAAGGACATTCCATAATGATACAGGGGTCCATCCAACAAGAGGATATAACCATTATAATTATCTGTGCACCCAACACAGGACCACCTACATATGTGAAACAAATACTAACAGAATTAAAAGGGGAAATAGAATGCAATGCATTCATTTTGGGAGACTTCAACAAACCACTCACTCCAAAGGACAGATCAACTAGACAGAAAATAAATAAGGACACAGAGGTACTGAAAAACACATTAGAACAGATGGACCTAACAGACATCTAAAGAACTCTCCACCCGAAAGCAGCAGGATAGACATTCTTCTCAAGTGCACATGGAACATTTTCAAGAATAGATCATATTCTAGGCCACAAAAAGAGCCTCAGTAAATTCAAAATGATTGAAATTGTACCAACCAGCTTCTCAGACCATAAAGGTATAAAAGTAGAAATAAATTATGCAAAGAAAATGAAAAATCCCACAAACACATGGAGGCTTAAGAACATGCTCCTAAATAACCAATGGATCAATGACCAAATAAAAACAGAGATCAAGCAATTTATGGAGACAAGTGAAAACAATAATTCAACACTGCAAAATCTGTGGGATGCAACAAAGGCCGTGCTAAGAGGAAAGTATACTGCAATACAGGCCTACCTCAGGAAAGAAGAACAATCCCATATAAACAGTCTAAACTCACAATTAATGAAACTAGAAAAATAAGAACAAATGAGGCCCAAAGTCAGAAGAAGACGGACATAATAAAGATTAGAGCATCAATATATAAAATTGACAAGAATAAAACAATAGAATCAATGAAAGCAGGAAGTAGTCCTTAGAGAAAATAAACAAAATAGATAAACTCTAACCAGACTTAAAAAGAAAAAAAGAGTCTACACACATAAACAGAATCAGAAATGAGAAAGGAAAAATCACTAGTCACCCCAGGAATACAAAGAATTATTAGAGAAATCTATGAAAAATTATATACTAACAAACTGGATAACCTAGAAGAAATGGACAACTTTCTAGAAAAATACAACCTTCCAAGGCTCACCCAGGAAGAAACAGAAAATCTGAATAGACTAATTACCAGCAAGGAAATTGAATTGGTAATCAAAAAACTACCTAAGAACAAAATTCCTGAATCAGATGGCTTCACCGCTGAATTTTATCAAACATCTAGTGAAGACCTAATACCCATCCTCCTTAAAGTTTTCCAAAAAGTAGAAGAGGAGGGAATACTCCCAAACTCATTCTCTGAGGCCAACATCACTCTAATACCAAAACCAGGCAAAGACACCACAAAAAAATAAAATTACAGACCAATATCCCTGATGAACATGGATGCAAAAATTCTCAATAAAATAATAGTAAACCGAATTCAAAAATACATCAAAAAGATCATCCATCATGATCAAGTTTGATTTATTCTAGCAATGCAAGGATGGTACAATATTCAAAAATCCATCAACATCATAAACTACATCAAAAGAAAGATGGAAAAAAAAACACATAATCATCTCCATAGATGCAGAAATAGCATTCGACAAAATTCAACATCCATTCATGATAACAGCTCTCAACAAAATGGGCATAGAGGACAAGTACCTCAACATAATAAAGTCCATATATGACAAAGCAGTAGCCAAAATCATACTTAACAGTGAGAAGCTGAATCCTTTCCTTTAAGATTGGGAGCAAGATAAGGATGCCCATTGTCCCCACTTTTATTCAACATGGTTCTGGAGGTCCTAGCCACAGCAGTCAGACAACATAAATAAATAAAAGGCATCCAGATTGGTAAGGAAGAATTTTAACTCTCATTGTTTGCAGATGACATATTGTTCATAAAAAACCCTAAAGAATCCATTCCAAAACTACCAGAACTAATCATTGAATTCAGCGAGGTTGCAGGATTCAAAATTAATACACAGAAATCTGTTGCATTTCTATATACTAATAATGAACTAGCAGAAAGAGAAATCAGGCAAACAATTCCATTAACAATTGCATCAAAAAGAATAAAATAACTAGGAATAAACCTAACCAAGGAGGTGAAAGACCTATACCCTGAAAAGTACAAGACGCTCATGAGAGAAATTAAAGAAGACACCAATAAATGGAAATAAATACCGTGTTCATGGATAGGAAGAATTAATGTTGTCAAAATGTCCATCCTGCTTAAAGCAATCTACAGATCAATGCCATCCCTATCAAAATATCAATGGCATTTTTCCACGAACTAGAGCAAACAGTTCTAAAATTCACATGGAACCATAAAAGACCCCGAATAGCCAAAGCAATCTTGAGAAGGAATAATAAAGCTTTTGGATTATGCTCCCTGACTTCAAGCTCTACTATAAAGCCACTGTAATCAAGACACTTTGCTGTTGGTACAGGAACAGACCCATAGATCAATGGAACAGAATAGAGAGCCCAGGTATATATCCAAGCATATATGGTCAATTAATATATGATAAAGGAGCCATGTATATACAATGGGGAAATGACAGCCTCTTCAACAGCTGGTGTTGGCAAAACTGGACAGCTACATGCAAGAGAATGAAACTGGATTATTGTCTATCCCCATATGCAAAAGTAAACTTGAAATCGATCAAAGACTTGAAGGTAATTCATGAAACCATAAAACTCTTAGAAGACGATATAGGCAAAAATCTCCTGAATATAAACATGAGCAACTTTTTTCTGAATGCATCTCCTTGAGCAAGGGAAACAAAAGGAAAAATGAATACTTGGGGCCACATCAAGCTAAAAATCTTCAGTACAACAAAGGACACCATCAGTACAACATAAAGGCATCCTGTTGTATGGGAGAATATATTCATAAATGACATATCTAACAGGGGGTTAACATCCAAATTATATAAAGAACTCACATGCTTCAACATCCAAAAATCAAATAACCCTATTAAAAATGAGCAGAGGCTGTGAACAGACAATTCTCCAAAGAAGAAACTCAGATGGCCAACAGGCACATGAAAAGACGTTTAACATCGCAAATTATCAGGGAAATGCTAATTAAACCACAATGAGGTATCACCCCACACCAGTTAGGATGGCCAACATCAAAAGACTAGGAACAACATAATGCTGTCTATGATGTGAATAAAGGGGAACTCTTCTACACTGATGGGAATGCAAATTAGCTCAACCATTGTGGAAAGCAATATGGAGGTTCCTCAAAAACTAAAACTAGAAATACCATTTGACCCAGGAATTCCACTCCTCGGAATTTACTCCAAGAAAACAAGTTCTCAGATTCAAAAAGACATATTACCCCTATGTTTATTGCATCACTATTTACAATAGCCAAGATATGGAAGCAACCCTAGTGTACATTAGTAAATGAGTGAATAAAGAAGATGTGGTACATATACACAATGGAATACTATTCAACCATAAGAAGAAAACAAATCCTATCACTTGCAACAACATGGATGGAGCTAGAGGGTATTATCATCAGTGAAATAAACCAGGCAGAGAAAGACAAGTACCAAATGATTTCTGTCATCTGTAGAGTGTAACAATGAAGCGAAACTGAAGGAACAGAAGAGCAGCAGACTCACAGACTGCAAGAAAGGACTAGTGGTTACCAAAGGTTGGGATGGGGGAGGTGGGTGGGAGGGAGGGAGAAGGGGATTGAGAGGTAGTAAGATTGGTACACATGGTGTGTGGGGTGGTCATGGGGTAGATAGTGTGGCATAGAGAAGACAAGTAATGACTCTGTAGCATCTTACTGCACTGATCTACAGTGACTTCAATGGAGTATGGGGGGCACTTCATAATATGGGTGAATGTAGTAACCACAATGTTTTTTATGTGACACCTTCATAAGAGTGTATATCAGTGATTCCTTAATAAAAAATAAAAATAAAAAAAGCAAATGCACATGTCTTATCCCTGTCTCACCTGACACCCTTTTTTACTAAATGGTATAAGGACTTCAGAATTTTTGCCAAGTGCAGGATAAACACTCTCCAGTAGCCTCAAAAACTCTAAAGCTCCTGTAATAATACCACATTTGTCTGTAATAGAATCAGAAGTAAGCATAAAATCATATACAGTATTAAACTCCCTATTCCCAAAGAGGTTTGTGCTTGTTTTGTTCTGATAAGCTTACTCCTGTATCCATCTAAAGCAGGAGGGACCCCAGGAAACCACTCAGGTTTACCATGAATCAGTGAGCATTCAGCTCCTGTGTCTACCAGAGCCAGGACATGTTGTATGTTCACTGGGAAACAGTGAATTGATATTTCAACATGTATCTTTCAGTCCCCACCTGGTCCCCCAAGGTGGGTGCCTTGACCCTCCCCTCAGTCAAACCATATAACCCAATCATTTTCCTGTGAGGGATAAGCTAGGTGAGTCCACTCTCCAACAGGAAGTCTTACAGATGCACAGGCCGGACTTGTGGCTTTGTCTCCAGCTCCTATTTCTTGATACTTGCCTTAGCTAATGGCCAAACCTGCTGCTCTGGCTTCAGTTTTTGCCGCAGCTCCTGAAAGATTTTACTTGAATTCCCATCCAGTTCCTGTTTGTCTGTTCCTGCCTTTATCAAATCAACCCACATCTGGGTCCTCGTGATCTTCATGCAGCCCTTTAAATTCTTTCTCTGAGTAGTGGACCACACTCCCCTCCATGCCCACATCGCTTCAATTTCCCCCTAATCTGCCACAGTATGGGTAATCTCATTTATGAGTTGCCCTAAGTGAGTGGCAAGAATGGCCATTAAGAGCTCAGACGAGGGAGCCATTTGCAGCACCATATCCCACATCCCCGCCATAAACAGATCCTCATCCAAGCCATGATTTACTGGGTTATAAATGGCCTTTATCATGCCCAACTTCTGTAACACCTGTTGGAGCTCAGCATACATTTTCCATCTAAAGGGGAAAGATGGTAAATCACCCTGATTGGGCCACACAGTGCCAAGTGTGGCCATAAGCTACTGGAGAAGGAGTGGTTGCCTGAGGCCTGTTATGCATTTTGTAATCACTGCCACAAGGCAGAACGGATTATCTGGGAAACTAGCTTTCCCATTTCTAACCTGCACATAATAATCTTATCCACTTCTGCATCCCAAAGGTGCAGGAGCCAGGCTGATATGGACTCCAAGGGTTTCTGCCAAAACAAGGAGCCCAAATCCATGAGATCCACCTGTGTATAGAGGCGGACCATGGAGTTCATCACCTGGGACAGGGTTGCACCCTTCCCCAGAGGAAACTGTGGTTGCTGCATCTTTATTTTCTTAACTACTACCAGGTTGGATTTCACTCTGCCTCATTCTCCACACCCCCTTGTCCTTCTCTGATTTATCCTCTACTGCTTCCGGAGCTTATGGCACCATTACATCCTTTATTTCCTCCATAGCACCTTGCAGACTGCGTTCCCATGCTGCTTCTCATGCCACCATTACATCCATTACCTTCTCTATAACACCTTGCAATGACTCCATCTCAGTGATCAACAAACCTTTTACCTCCTACAGCACCTCACAGCCTGCATTCTTGTGTTGCCTCTTCTCGTGCTTGTTGCAGGAGCGCATCCTTCTCTTTTAATGGCCTTTCTTAACACTGTGAGAAATAGCCTACCCATGGCTCCCACAACCATATGGGCATCCTGTTTCTTTAAGAATTTCCCCATCTTGAGAGGGCCTCCACAACTGCCCCAGGCATTACCTCCACCCCTTCCTAGTCCTTGGGGAGGGCCCAATTTCTCTAGAAAGATCACCACCTCGGACCATATACTCAGTGGGGGACACTCAAGTATCTCTTTATTCATAGAAGCATCCTGCAGTATTTTCCCTTCCATAGGGGCAGCCCACTGAAGCACCCCTCCTATGAAGGCAGCTTACTCCATTTTTCATTCTGCAGTGACTCCTGCCAAAATGTAGCTCCAGGCTGGAAGGGATTCTCAGCTCTGGGCAAGTTTACTCTGGATTTATTGTGACCGAATAATGACAAAGAGCATTGCTGGCAGGGAGGGGGTGTGAGGGTGGCGGGAAGGTCTATACCAAGCTTTATTCTCATGATGGCATATCTTGCACTAGAACCACATTCACATCTGGCAAGTCTTCATAACAGAGACTCTACCTCTGCCTCCTCTGTGGCCTCTGCCCAGAGCACTGGGCAGAGCTCTTTATATAGCCACATAGGCAATAATGGCTTATTACCAATGTGTGCAAGCATGCACCTGCACAGTAGGCTAAGTATTACATCATTGCATGTGCACAGTGAGTAAATTAGGATCAGATGAGGATCCTGGCCATGGAACTTCCATTGTCCCTAAAATGATATATTGTATATATTCTCTATCCCTACTGTTTTGTGTTTTTATACTTACTTGAGATTTGTTTTCTATTTCTTTGTAATTTTGTAGGTTTTAATTGTAGTTCCTGTATATTTACTGATATGTTTATTTGTATAGGTCTTTTTTTTTTTCTCCTTTGGGGAACTTTTTCAGTATCTTTTCTATCTGCAGTATTTTTTCTGGATATTGTTAGTATATTGAGAGGCTATCAATGTTTGAATATTTATTTTGTAACTTGTCCTCTTTCTGAAACCTTTATTGAATCTTAGTTTTAGTGTTCTCATCACTGGCAAGCTTTGCTTATTATACCCAACCCATGTTTCTTTCCCTAGACATCAGAAAGTTGGTATCAATATTGATTGTATTACATTCAAATTTTTTGTACTTCTTAGATTTAAGATTCTGTTACAGAGCCTGTCTCTTAGGATCTGAGGACAGGGCTGTTATATCTTTTTAATCTCTTTCTCCCACATTCCCACCCTTTGAAGCCCTGGCTGTGATTTGCCTGCCTCACTGGCAGGGGCTGAGATCCCAGAAAGCCCCCCTACTGAGACAGTGCAGGTTAGAGGGCTGCCTGAACAAATAATTCAAGGGTGACATGGTATGGTATCATGGAGTCAGGTATTTAACAAGATTTGTTTTTATTGTGAACTTCCATAATTTCAAATCATTGGGTTGATAGCATCACAATATATTTTCATTCCACAATTATTTATAGAACATGGCTATCATTTTTTAAAAAAGTAATAGAGTAAACTATCAACGTTTTATATCTACATCTGGTATTATGTAGCTCTTCACATGTTATTCCATGTATGCTCACAGCAACACAGTATGGTGGTGGTATGATCCCTCTTTTAAACTGTGCCTTCAAGAGGTTTACTCACTTGCTCAAGGAAACACATTTAGTGTTGGAGCCAAGATTTGAACCTGGAAAAATCCTTCCTCTTAATCTCCAAGAACACTGCTAGTTGCTAGTGATGTAAAGAAGTAGAAAAGAAGTATTCAATATCCTCAGTATATTTAGGTCTATTGGGGAGGTAGACATTCAAATAATTAATATATAATATATACTGTGAACATTCTGTAAATGGAAGCATATTTAAGGTGTAATGGGATTATAGAGGACATAGTTCCGTGCAACATCACAAGTTTGCTTTTTAATGTGGATTTTGATATTACTTCATTGGAGGCCTCAACAGAGAATAGTTTTTAAATTTCCAAATATATTATGTATGACAATCCTAGAGAAAATTTTTTTTTGCTTAAAAAATAACTATCTGACAGTATCTTCCTCTCAGAGAAAGGTAATGCAATCTTAGAAGAATCTCCTTGCTTCTAAAATTAAAGTATCCCAGTTTATTCTCATCTCCGTCCATTCATGCCCTATGCTGCTGTGTTCCTTAGGGTCACGTCCTATTCTGCATCTACTCTTGATTACCAGTCCTACTCCAAATTCCATTTATGCTGCTATTATTCATCCCTAAAGCTGTGTTTACAGGATGCTAAAAATTATAAGTAAAATGTTTTTAAAAAACATGTCAGTCTTGGCTATTTTGACAAAAATATCAAAAGCTGTTTCCAAACAAATACTTGAATCAGTAAAATATGCTAAACCTATTTATTTCTTTTTGCATAGAAAAAAATGACTGAATTAATTTTTCACATTCCTCAGAGCACTTTAGCTTATATCCATTTATGTAGATATGGCTAAGGGGCTAATCTAGGCGTGTTTGCTCTGCGTCAGTCTTACTCTTCAAATTGTACTTTATTTTTACGTAAAGGTGTAATTTGATAACTAGGAACCAATAAAAAGCATGGGTTATAGTCTTTGCCAAGCTGGGTATTAATGATGCTCCCTTGAAGTAAACAGTTTAATGAGAACAACTTTTATTTTAAAAAGGTTTTATTTTAAGATTTTATACATTATCAGTGGATAATTACCAAATGTTATAGAGGGGGCTAGAGTGGTCTGACTTAGTGTGATCTTAAAGTCCCAGCTGCTCTGAAATTCATAACTGTATTTCCACTGAGGCCACACATCCTGTGGTCTATGTCAGTTAATGACTGAGTAGGGCAGAGATGCTAATGCAGACCTGCTTTCTGGGTGAGGTAGGACTCCTTTAATGGGTGACTTTGATGTAAGGACTCCCTAAAGGTTTTGCCAAACTGTCTTGAAACTACACACTGGAGGTGCATTTTCTATTCCATGGTACTAAATTAGTGCTAAGCAACCTTCTCTGCAGTAAGCAACCTTCTCTGCTTTTGGAATGTGGGAATAGATGACACCTGTTCAGCAGAGTATATTCAAAATGTGGTGCAAGTACCAGCAGCATCCTCACCTGGGGGCCTGTATAAATGCTGAATCTCAGCTCCCATCCAAGACCTACTGAATCATTCTGCAGTTTAACCTAGTCCCCCGGTGATCTGTATTCACAGTAACTTCTGAGAAGCACTAGCCTAGAGTACGCAGATGAAACAGGTAAGAGGTTTTCCTATATTAACATTCTGTTACAACTTAGTTATTTTTATTCAACAAATTTTTATTGAGTACTCTTAAGGAAGACATATTCAAAAGGCTTAATTAGGGCCTGCAGGGGAGCTTGAACAAGCTCATGCATAAAGAAAATGCAAAGAATAAAATTAAAATGCTGAGTGGTACAGTTATGTAGGATTTTAGAGGATGAAAGATTATTTTTTGGCGAGCTATTTAGAAAGGAAATTATTTGAATTGAGCTTGAAAGACACATGGCATTTGGCCAAGTGAGTTGAGGAATTTTTTTTTTAAGTGGAGGGATTAGAGTAAATAAAGGTACAGAGGAGGCAAATGTGCAGAGAAGCTATATTTGACTGGAAGAGAAGGTATGGGAAGACAGTACTGGGGGACTGAGGAAGATAGTCAGTGCCTTGAAGGTGAGTCAGAGTTTATACTCCTTTAGAAGTGAAGTGAGGTTACCCTGGTGATATGTGAAATTATTCTCCCTGCTACTCTCCAGAAGCTATCAGTGTGTTAGAGGGGTAGCTTGAGACTTTAATTCAGTTCTGAGATTAAAATCTGACTGGAGAAGAAAGTATAAATCTGGAGATGAGGGTTGGTTTGGGCTAGGTCAGTAATTTGAGGATGGGTTACATGATATATGATGCTGTTCATTTCTCTATTTGAACAAATAATCTGTGATAAATCAAGAATTATGCTCTCAAGTACTTCCAGGGAAATTGTAAGGACGGGACACAGTTTGACATCCTGCTTTGAAAAAATTCCAGCTTTCTGCCCCTTCAAGGGAAAACTCTAGTTGTCTATACTTACAATCTCCCACTCTTCAGCTCTCCTTTTTCAGCATGGATAAAGCCCCATTCTGATACAATCTCTATTCAGTTGTCGGTCTTTAAACATAGTCTGATTAAGATAATTTCCTGCTTTAAGCTTTTAAAATCACTATAGAATAAGCAGCATTTGCTTACCATTGCCAAAAATTTAGCATTGTCTGGCTCCTGCCTTCCTCCCCAACCTGGTCTTCAGACTTTTCCACCCCCATTCACTGTACTCCAGTCTTCCAGGCCAGAGGCAGAATAAAACACACAGTAAGAGAGATCTAGGCTTAAAAAATCTTTGTGTATTTCTCTGTATACATATATGGATATAAGTACATTTTTTACTATCTAGAAGGATATGTGATAAATTGATAATTTTGGTTATTTTTGGTAGGGAGGAAGATTAATATGGAGAGGGGAAAACTTTATATGTGTTTTATCTTTAGTGTTTATCTCTTTTATCTGTAATGGTTGAATCCAATTATCCACCTGTTCAGGAAAAGTTCACTCATGTGTTTCTCCTTAGCTCTCACACTACCACACTTCACATCTGGTCACTAAATACGTGTGATATTTTCCCACACATCAAGCAGTTTTCTGAGATACCAGCTGGGCACCTTATAAATTGATTTGAATTCTGAGACTATTTACCTGGAGTTAGCATCAGACTTGACAAGTTAAGGGCTTGTCCCGCAAGACTGCCCCCACCTTACATGCCAATCCCAAGTCCCAAGTTGTTACCTGTACTTTTTGACAGACCAGCTATAAATTGGGGTTCCCACAACTCCCTCTTTGGATTCAATAACTTTCTAGAATGGCTCACAGAGAGCAGGGAAATACATTTTGTAGTTTATTATGAAGATATAATAAAGGATATGAATGAACAGCCAGATGAAGATATATATTATCTGAGGGTCCTGAGTGCAGGAGTTCTATCCTGGTGGAGTTGGAATGTACAGCCCTCCTGGCATGTAGATGTGTTCACCAACCCGGAATCTCCCTAAGCTCTGTATTGTTGGGATTTTTATGGAGGTTTCATCACTTAGGCATGATTGATCTTTAACTAACTCTCCAGCCCTCTCCCTTTCCTGGGGGATTGGGACCAGGGGCTGAAAGTTCCAAACTTCTAATCACAGCTTGGTCTTTCTGGTGACCAAACCCCATTCTGAAGCTCTCCAGGAGCCCACCCAGAGTCACCCTATTAGAGCAAAAGATACTCCTATCACCTAGGAAATTCTAAGGAATTTAGGGTCTCTGTGTCAAGAATCAGGATCAAAGACCAAATAGTTGAATAAAAGATGTTCCTAATACTCTTATCACTTAGGAAATTGCAAGGGTTTTAGGAGCTCTGTGCCAGGAACCAGGGAAAGATATGTGTGTAAATATATATATATATATATATGAGTAAGTTAGTAGGGCTTCTGCTATGTTCTGCCTGGAAAGCAATCCATTTATATATATATATATAAAATAATTTTATACCACTTTAAAAATAAATTTGTGTATTGTATCACTTGGTGATTTTTAAATCAGATTTATAAGAAATCTCAGGATACAGCCTTCCCCTTTTCCAGTCATCCAAGTAGAGATAATTGGATCCTTCCTCTTCTTTATTCTCATACTAGTTTGGTTATAGCTCTATTCTAACTTTGCATTCATTCTACAAATATTTATGGAGGATCTAGTATATATGTAGATGGCTCATAGAGTCATTGCCCTTTCCCTGAAGAAGCTCACTTAGCATAATTTCTTTGGTGTCTTTTCTCTGTTAAAATGATCTATTTTACCACATGTTCTATTTGTTAGTTTGCTTCATTTTCACAATATAATTTAGAGGTCTTTCTATTACAGGAGATATAGATCTACCTCATTCCTACCAATATGTGAGAAAACTGGTTGTTATAATGGAAAACTTGCAACAACTATATGTAAGAAGATTGTGAGATGCTGATAAATTACTTTGATGTTTTTGTGTAGTTTGATGACTTTCAGAAAAATTTTCATTTTTCCTTTCTTTTATCTTATAGAGGAATCTCAGACCCAGAGTAATGGATTGCTTTCTAGGGAGAACATATTAGAAGCCCCTACTAACTTACTCATTTTGACAGCAAATTCTAAGAGTAGACCCAGAGGGAACTGTGGCCTCAAGTTTATCTAGCAGTTCATCTACCTGTTCACCTTCTTGGTCTACAAAGGATTTGAAATGGTTAATTGTATCTAGTAATGAGAATGATATTCTTAGATGACTGGTAAACCATCTCTAAGAGGAATTCATCAAAATAACATTGAGATCACTGTTGGAATAACTAGTTTGCAAAATGAGTATTGTGAAGGAGACAACATTTATTTGTATGTAGAGACACTAATGTTTCATTAAGAAATAAGTAAGTATCCTCCTGTAGAGCCATATATCATATATGCTAAATAACTATAAAATTTTCTCTGCCATATTGGTTCAACTTTGCACTTGTACAGAACAACAGTCAAGTGTGTTTTTACCAATACAGAGGTCAGTAACAAATTACGTGGTCTCAGGCAGAGGGGCCTGGGAAGGTCCTTCCAGGGATAGCTGGGCATGGTGACTCCCTTTATACCTTCTTTTCCTTCCTCCCAACTTTCTGGAACTGCAGGAAGTACCAGATCTTCAATATTCATTTATTCTCACATCTCCATGTTCTTGCCAAGGATAAAATACTATATTTTGATTTCACATGGGTTTATTTCTTTAGATTATAAAGAAAAGAGCAGCACACCAGATTGATAGATATAAATATTATAAAGAATTATACTTTTTCAAATCATATCACAGCTGGCAAGTTATATACACTGTTGAACCTTTCCATAGACACATTTTAAAAAACATTTTACCAGAAAACATTTTCAACCAAGAAATTCAGTGTTTTCTTTCAGAGCATAGTTTCATATGTAATGATCTTATGGGTCAACAGAATTTGAAATAGTTCAAGATATAAGTATGACCACAATTGTTCCTTTAACTTGGGGCTGTTAATTTGTTTCCATTGTTCTTTTTTGTTCTCTTGATTTTTAGTTATTTGGTCCTGTCTCCTAGCATGCTTGGTAGTTTTTGATTGAATCATAGTTACTGTGTATGAAAGATTTCACAGGTTCTGATGATCTTATTTTTCCCCACCAACAACTCATTCTTCTTTCAGGATACAATTAAAATAGGTTCAGATCTCTTTGCTGCATTAGAAATTGGTCTATTTCCAATTTTATCCTACTTTTAGAGTAGATTCCTTCAGGGATTTCATTAGAAAGCCTGGGGCCTTTAGTAGCTGTCTTAGTCAGGTTGGGCTTCAGTGACTATGACTGGGTAATTGAACAACAAACATTTATTTCTCACAGTTGTGGAGAATGGAAGTCCAAGATCAAGGTGCTGGAAGAGTTGGTGTTTGAGAAGCCAGTTCCTTGTTCAAAGATGACCATCTTTTTCCTGTGTCTTCACATGGTGGAGAGCAGAGTGCAGAAGTGCATTCTTTCTTGACTCTTGTAAGGACACTAACCCCATTCATGAGGACTCCATCCATATAGCTTAATCTAATCCTAATTTTTTTCCAAAGGCTCTACCTCAAAATACCAGCATGTTGGTAGGTGAATTTTAACATAGGAATTTTGAGGGGCCACAAACATTCAGTCTATAACAGCAGTGTTCCTTTCCCTTGAAGGCTCCAGAATTTTATCTACCCAGAATCACTGATGTTCTGAAATACCTACTTAGTTGTTTAGTCTCTTTGCAGTTGCTTTCTATCTGGTTCCTTGGTGTCTCACCCACACATGTGCAATTTAGGGATTGGCATATGCCTCTAGGGGAAATTGTATATGGAATTTTAGGCTTCCTGTAATGTTTTTCCTTCTGTTTGGAATCTTGTCCCTTCAAATCCCAATACTTTGGTCATTTTCTAATGCATTCATAAAATTCCTTATTCTTTAAAGCCCAGATTTTATACTTGTCCTTGGTGGGAAGGGTAGTCTGATATATTAGCTACTCTGTCACAGGCAGAGATAAAACTTTTCTGTTTCAAATGCAAAAATCAAATCACATTACTCTCCTGCTTTAAACTTTACAACAACTGCCCACTGCAATTAGTATAAAATACAAACTCCACACCATGCCTTAAAATACTGTAAACAATCTGCCAAAAGGCATATAGTAGTGAGTGACTAAATTGGCTTAAAACTAGGGTCTTAATTCCCAGTGCAAGGTTGCGCAATTTTGTATCTTAAGGGTTCTTTACTAATTGTAAAGAAGGCAAACATTTCGTTTGGTGGGTTGAATGAGATTCCTTCCTGCCCCCTGGTTTATTTACCTTTGACATCTCCTTTTAAAATTTCCTCTACATTTCTCTGTATCCCTATTCTTGTATGCTAAGAACAAGAACCTCAGGGGTGCTCAGGCAGTCCTGGTGAGTCTTGACTGATGGGGAAAAAATATAAGGAAGAAAATCTGATTGGTTCCTCTGGACATCAGCATTCTCTGTTGTTGTCATAGTACTGGTGTCACTGTTGAAAATAAGAGATCCCTTAGCCAAATTCAGTACTTGTCTCTTTCTGGAAGCCTGTTGATGGCATTAGCAGATCAGTGCTCTTAGCCATTACACCTGTTGTTTTGGAAGGCAGGCAGAGTCTGTCCTCTGTGACTAAAGTTCATGGTCTGGCAGTTTCTCAGGGTGCAAATCTGAGAGAGAAAGCCTTTCTTTCCAAAATATTTTGCTCAGCATTTGTCACTTCATGACCATCACAGATCTGAAGTCCATCCATTATGGCTACTTGATGACTTGTTCACACACACAGATAGACACATACTCATCATAACAGATTCATACATAAGCTCACATACACAGAGACACAGACATGCACGTGTGCAATCACACACGCACACACACACACACACAAAGAAACACCTACACTCACCCTCTTCTTAGGGCTGCACCAGGGTGACTGAGCAGAGCCCAGTCTGGGCTTACCTTCTTAGATCCAAAGCTCACTCTATTTCCTGAAACAAGGTGAATAATATTTCTTCTAAGAAGAAGCCATACCTGCTGGTATATGGAACATTTTTAGTTTATAAAGTATATTTAAATTAATTATGTTATTTGAAAGTACAATAGTATTTTTCTTTTATAGATTAAAAAACAAAACAAAGCCCAAGGACATACCACTTTTACATGACAAACCTCTCTTTGTCCTATCTTATATTTTCCCCAATTTAGGGTGTTGTTTTTAAAATATTACAAATTATCTTGATATAAAAAATATCCAGACATAAAAATGTGAGCGAATAGTGTAACAAATACCCATGCATCCACCACCCAGTTTAAGAAATAAAATACTGCAAATAGAATTGAACCCCATGTTTGTCTTTTTTTAATCCGCCTTCATCTCTCCCCTCCTGGTAAATAACCAGTATTCTGTATCTAGCATTTCTCCTCTCTTACATATCTTTAAATTTTCACTACAAATGTATATATTTCCAAATAATGTCTAGTGCACCTTCTTAAAGTTTCACAACTTTTCTGTCTCAGTTTCCTCATTTATAAAATGGGAATATAATAATACCTACTTTATTAGGTTGTCGAGAGCATAAATGGTTTAGTATCTATTAAAAAATACTTAACATACAGTGAGATTTTGTTAAATAAGTTTCAAAACCCTCTTATGTATTGTGTTTCACAACTTATTTTTTTTCACTGAACTATATGTGTATGAAATTCATGCATTCCAACACATGCAGTCCTAATTTATTAATTTCCTCTACTTTCTAGCAGGCCACTTTTTATTGCAATTATATTAGGTTTTTTATACTTTTTTTTCTATTTAAAATAATGCTACTTACAAACAGTCTTGTGCATGTCTCCAGGGAAGAGAACCTATAAGGAATATATAGAAGAATGTGGTTGCTCAGTCATGGAAATGCCCATGTCCCACCTAACCTGATCTTGCCAAATTGTTTCCCCGAGTTCTTCTACCCAGGCACACTATACTGGAAGCATGTAAAAGGCGTAAGTAGACGCCATATCTCTGCTAACATTTTATATAATTTTCTAATTTCTGCCATTCTGAGAGAATTGGCATATTCATATATTGGCGATTCATATATTTTGTCCTTTTTTCTAGCGGACTAGTTGTCCTTTCATCTCTCAGTTGTAGTCATTCTTCATATACCTTATATTCTAATCCTTTGTCATTTCATTTGGCTAATTATAACTTTGCACAGTCTGTGACTTATTTTTTTTACCTTTTAAGGGTGACTTATTATAAGTTTTACATTTAGCATAGTAAAAATTAACATTTCCTTTCTTTATGAAATGAGGTTTTTTTTGAAGAAAATTTTCCCTGCCCTGAGGACATATAGTCTCTTAAATTTTCTTCTGAAAGTTTTATAATTTTATTTCTTATAGTTAGTTCTCCAATTTGTCTGGAATTTTAAGAAGAATAACATGAACTAGAAATAAAGTTGTATTTTTTCATGTGTCTATAATTATTCTGATACAATTTGTTCAACCTTCCACTCTTTCCCCACTAATTTGTGATGCTACCTCTGTCTTATACTAATATATGCACTCTTGAGCACATACATATATGTATATGCAGGGTCTATTGGAGGCTGTTTTTCTGTTCTGTTGGGGAATATATATATACCCCATATAGACATAATTATACCTCAGTGAATAAATGTCAGGAGACTTCGCTAGTAAGTTATATACTAAGAACTAGGAATCTCTACACCAAGTTCACAATCTTAATTACTTTATCTCTGTATTCAGTATTCTATGAAGTAATATTTACTATAGTTGCCATTGTTTTGTTGGGCATTTTCAGTCCCTTGTTCTTTCAATAGAACATCAAATTTCATAGAGCATCAAATTGAAGAATCTGCTTTAACTCTATGAAAAACTCCATGAATATCTTGATTGCCATATTATTTCTATCACTCTATGGTGTTCTTTTTGTACAATAAAACTTTTTATCTATTTTTTTTCTCAGATTTATGACTATATGATTTTAGTTTCCTCAAGAAGGTCCATTTTGTATCTGGATTTGTGTTTCTTTAATTTATCCAGTAAGTGGTAAGGCCACTGACAACTGGCTTAAAATAGAGGTACTGGTTTGAGAATTCAGGCAACCAGAACAACTACTGCCAGCAGCCCTTTAGAATTAATTAAAAAGTTAAGGACATAATTATACCTCAATGAATAAATGTCAGGAGACTTTGCTAGTGAGTTATATACTAAGAACTAGTAATCTCTTATTATAAGTCAGGCTCTTTCTTTGCTACAATAACATACAGTGGGATGCAGCTCAAAGAACACCGATTTTGCAATCACTTGCATGTACTTCAGACCCATATTTTGCAATTTGTTGGTTAATAGGGAATCACTTATTTGAGCTTAGGTTTTCTCATATGTAAATGAAGATAATATGTGGCTTACAAGATTTGGGTAAAAATAAATGAGATAAGAAATTGGAAATAGCATATTACCCAGTATATCATAAAATGTATAACAAAATAGTAATTTCCTTCCTCTCTAGAAAAACTAATGTCGGGGTGTCTTACTCAAAGCTTTACTGTGAAGCAAGAAAAAAACATTGTAGGTGTTATAAGTAATGAAGCAGAGGCTGGATTAATTCTTAATGGCTAAATGAGGATGATTTCTTTAATACTATGCAAAAATTTTAAATGAAATAAGACAGGCTTTGAATAAGATGTTCATTCCCTGGAATCCTGGCTTTACTATTTACTAGGTACCTGATCTGGAGGAATCAGTTGGTGTTACAGAGTTAATTCCTTTAAGGTCTTTATAAACATTAGAGATGGTAAATTCAAACTTCCCATTGCACTGCCTGCTACAGAGTTAACTGCTTACTAATTAGTAGCCATTATCATATTATAGGGTTGAGCTTTCAAATGCATTGGCTGGCATAATTAGAGGAGGAACTTCTACACTTTCCTAGCTGCTTGAGAACAAGCTCATTAAGATACATGTCAATAAAAATAACTCGTATTTTGCTCTTCAATAAATTGATCCCTAACACGTGAAAATTTTCATGGTACTTTCCACAGAGTCATCATTCAATATGTGCACATAGAATAAGTGGGATAACAGAAAATAGATGTTTCTTTATTCCCATTATTGTTGTCAGATGTATCTTATTGCCAAACCATAATCCCATCAGGCCTCCTGCAAAGATTAACAAATAAATCTCAATAAAATATGTTCAGCGCTGGGATTGTAATGGCAGAGAACAAAGGAGAGCACATCCTGGAAGCCCTCTGTGTGTTCAGGTGTAGAATTCTAATGGACAAAGCATCATCAAAAGAACTCAAGAGAGGAACCTGGACACATTTTCATAATCTCTTCCACAAAAAAGCAAAGGGAATTAAACTTTTAAAATTCTGCCATAGGTTTTTCGCTTTTGGCAAAGCTTGAGAAACACGAAGAAAACCACATCAGACACATCATAAGTGAATTGCTCAACACAGATAACACACTTTTTGATAGGTTAATTTAATTGTGTTTTGTATTTAATAGAGTAAGTAGTGATTGGGGGAAGAGTATAAACAGTAGAACCGGTAGTGTTTTTCTAGCCCAATCCACACCGTTAGGTCCTTCTTCCCTCTCTGTCAGCATCCCAGGACCCGTAATTCCCCGCACATTCTCCGTGGCGCTGAGCGACCCGCACCCGGCGTGCACGCACCTGCTGCTGACCTGGGCTCCCGCGCCCCGGGGCCCCGGCCCGGCGAGATCTCCTCTTGGCTCGCGGGCCGCACCTGTGTGTAGCTTCACTGATGGGAAGCACGGTGGGTGGAGAAACCGAGACAGGCCAGGGGACCCTGAGGAGCGTAAAGCCAGTTGAGCGCCGGCTGTGAGATGAGGGAGCTCTTGGAGAAGAGGAGGTGGAGACTGGGGTGAGCCAGGGGGCCTCGCACAGCACAAAGGGAACAGTGAGCAGACTTGCCGGCAGCAGCGACAGGTCCGGAAGCTGTGTTGTCCCAAGCAGCCCCTGGGGTAGCCTCCGCACCTCCAGAGGGGCGGGCAGGTAAGCTCCAGGCCTGGAGGGAGGCATGAAAGCCCGTCTTCTCTACACCGGTCCCCCACACGACCCTGAAGTGCCCTAAATGGCTTTGAGTTTCATCTGGGACTGGCCTCCCTGGCAGGGGAGTGAGATCCAAGGGCCCCTGGATAGGCCCTCCTTGCACAGCGCACGCGCCTATTTGCTGATGACAGAAATGATCTAACTAGCAAATAAGACCTTTCATTTCCATACTTACACGATTGAAATTATCATACAAAGAAGGAAAGATTCCTGACTCCAAATGTATTCATAATAATGTGCAAGTGGCAGGTGAGACTTGTTTCAGTACCGACTGAGGTTAGGAAAAGACACAGCTGCCTAATTTAGAAAAGTGCCCTGAAATGGGAGGCTGTGATATCCCCAGCCTGGCTACTTTCTCCTGGGCTCTGTCTACCCGAAATCAATCTCAGACGGAGAGAAATGGCTGGTGTGGAGTTCACGGCGTGGGCTGCGGCGGTGGTGGCTGTAGCAAGGGCCCCTGCTTGAATGATCTCATCACATGAGATGGCACTTGGGTCTTTTGTGTAGAAATATTTCACAAGTCTCTATACAGCAAAATACTTGCAAGTATTGAGTGACTCAAAAGATGTTTACTATTCATGGAAATGAACTCAGAGAATAAATATGCTTACACCAAAAAGGGACAGACATAAATGTGAGGTTTTCTTTAATTATACCGGTTCCCTAGTTAAATATAATGGACACTATTTCTCTGAGTCCACAGAATCCTTTCCAGACTGACAACCTTTCCCTTTGACTCAACCTCTTCCTTATCTTCTCGGCCTCCCCTGCCAGCAATGTGGGGTGACCTCATTCTCAAGTCTGTTTGCCAAGTTGTGCAGGCTTCGAAGTCTTTTGCACTGGTGGCACACAGATTTTTCAGCCTTCTTAAACGATCTAAAATACACACAACTGTGGTTAGAAATTGTGACTAAGTCACTAAATGAGTAGATTTTTTTTTAATCCATGGCAAATATGTTTGAAAGCTATCCAGTTGTTCCCTCCTTCCCTTCCTAATGAGGACACTGAAAGAGTATAAGAGGCCACTGAGACACTCTGGAGTGTCCCTTACATTTACATAGCCTTTTAATGTTCTTTAATGTACTTTCACATTTATTGTCTCATTTTACTGAGTGCCAGAAAAGTAGGGAGGGCACATGTTATAGTCTCATTCAACAGATCTGAGAGGTAAAACACGACACAGGTTTTGCCTTGGTCAGAGTGAATCAGGAGCAGACCTGGATCTAGAAGCGAGGTCAGCCTCCTCGGTGGTCTCCTGACCCAGGCGTTCTGCACCTTCAGAACCCTGTAACTAGGCCTGCCGAGCTCACCTGAATCTCACGGGCCTGGCCTGCAGGTGAGATTTGGAGGCAACCCCTTCCTTGGGCATGTCAGTCAGAGCCAGTACCCATCTTCTTTGCCAGGTGGGCTGGGTGTACATAACCAAGTGCAGCCCTGAGCCCAGGACTAGGGGCGGTAGGAGCTAATCAGATTTGTGTTTTTTCATATAGCTGCCTTATGTTCTTAAGCTGGTACTTGTGTTAAACAATATTTTCAAAATAAGTATCAGCAATAGACAGATGTTCTAAGTATTATTACTAATTAGAAGCCTAGTGTATTGAGGTAATTTGGATCAGAACCCCACGCTTCACTTACAGGGGGCTTGCTGAAGATTTTCTAGTGAGGCTGGCTGGGTCAGGCCCTTTGTTCCTCTGTGACCTTTGTTTTCTGTGTCTTGATCAATACTTTTCTGTCTCTGTGTGTGTACATGTGTATAAAGGGGTGTGGGGGGGTCGAAAAAGGTGGGTGTATATGTGTAGATTCTCTACAACATAGCCAGTTCCTGAATATTCTATTACAAGGACCTTGCTGTCCTGGCTACAAACCTTACACATTCACTCTCTTTCTCCTCAACTCCAGGAAGTTTTCGTCTCAGATCATTGGTTTTATTGGTTATAGCAGCCTCCCGTTCCCTTCTTTTCTTTTCAACAAGAAGCTGTTTATCTCTCAAGAAATTTTATAGTTTAGGTGGGAAAGATCTGGCTCCCTGCAGAGCCCTGAGAGGAAGATCCAAGCACAATACCCTTTAGATCCATCCATATTGTCACAAATGACAAGATTTCACTTTTTCATAGATGCATAATACTTCACTGTTTTATTTGGGTAAATACTCAGAAGTGGAATGCCTTGGTTGTATGGTGGTTCTTTTTTTAATTTAAATTTGAATATTAATTTAGATCTGCATTTTCCTGATGATTAATGATGATGGATGAGTGTCTTTTCATGTGTTTGTTGACTCTGTATGTCTTTTTTTGGAGAAATGTCTATTCAGTTCTTTTTTTTTTTCTTTTGGTATAATCTACAGTTACATGTGCAACATTATGGTTGCTAAACTCCCCAGTCTATTCAGTTCTTATGTCCATTTTTAATTGGATTTTTTTATTTTGAGTTGCATGAGTTCTTTGGATTTTAATCCTACATATATATAATTTGCAAATACTTTCTTCCATAGGTTGTCTTTTCATTTGTTCATCATTTCTTTTGTTGCACAGAAGCTTTTTAATCTAATGAAGTCACACTCTATTTTGTTGCTTGTGCTTTGGTGTCATATCCAAAAACATCAGTGCCAAGACCCACGTAAAGAAGCTTTATTCCTTTGTTTTCTATGGTTTTATGGTTTCTGGTCTTTAAGTCTTTAATCCATTTTGAATTAATTTTTGTGAGTGGTGTAAGGTATGGGTCTAGCTTCATTGTTTTATATGTGAATATCCAGGTTTCCCAGCACCCATTTATTGAAGAGAATATCTTTTTCCACTTAGTATTCTTGGCTCCCTTATCAAATATTAGTTGGCCCTATATGAGTATTTATTTCTGGGCTCTCTATTATATTGGCCTCTGGTCTGTTTTTATGCCAGTACCTTACTGTTTTGATTACTATAGTTTAAAAATATAGTTTGAAATTGATGTGTGATTGCTCCAGCAATGTTCTTTCTTAGGATTGCTCTATTTGGGGTCTTTTGTGTTTCCATACAAATTTTAGGATTTGTTTTTCTACTTCTGTAAAAGAACAAATATTAAAAGCAGCCAGAGGGTAAAGACCCCAGCAGACTCATATTCCCAAGAAATGTTAAAGGAAGTCTTTCATGAAGCAAGAAAACCATACCACTTAGAAATATATAAATTCACTCAAAGGAATGAAGGTTGCTGGAGATGTCAACTATATGGGAAACATGCAAGATACTGTCTCTGCTCACTGGGGGTTGAAACATACTAAGAAAGCAAAATCTGAGTTGAACAATTTATCATTCATCAAAGCCTGCCTAATTAGATTATTATAATTATATATATATAATATAAAAGTATATATGTAATTATATAATTATATATAATACAAAGTTATATATGTATATAAAGAATGTATTGTTTTAATCAATATCCTAAAAGACTTTTAATGAAATTAGAGTAAGCCTTACCTCTGTATCCTCAGAATTTTACTTCACAGCAAATTTCAAAAGTGTCTTAGTTTCTGGGTTTACTTCCTTATGTCAAAATAAAGTGCTTATACTGCCATTCCTTGGTTCTAATTATCTGTTAGGTTTTTGTAGTAGGTGTGTATTAAACTCTTCATCTTTCTCCTCTACGTGCCTTCACACTGCTCTATATTTCACTTTTCCTATTGAAATAGTTCTTGTTTGTTTACTATGACTATGTACATATTTTTTACTGCAGACCCAATGGAAACTTCTATTAAGTTTACTTACTTGAACCTTTTTTATTTTCCCTAGAAATATTGATTGCCTTGTTGCTTCATTTGCTTGATTTTCTATGATGATATATTTTTCCTACATGTGCTATGACACCTATCAGTCAAATATTATTTCCCAAACATATAGTGCTCTTAATATATTGTGTCAAGCCTCCTCCCCACCACCTCCACCTTTGAGCCCTCAAGCCTCAGGCTTGGTACAGGGCTTATTACTCTGGGTGCCTGTCTGATTCCTCTTCCTGGGACTTCCATTGGCAGTCATTCTGGAACTCCCCTTCAGTGTCCTTATATGCTGCCTGGATTCTATCTCTGGGAGTTGCCTCTTTGTTCCTGAGAAAGTAACTCCCTGAGAAAGAATCCATATAACACAGGCTTCATTACCTTTTTTAGCATATTTATATTTTGAAATGTCTTTGTCCATAGTAACTCTTTAAAAATTCTCTTGAATCAGTTTAATTTCCACAAATTTCTTTGTTTTTCTCTATGGAGTACTTTTCACTTGAGGTTGGACTTCCAGAATTGATTGAAGTATTTTATCTGTTCTGTTTTCTTTCCCTTTTTCTTTCTGCTCTGACTTCTGAGAGATTTTCAGAACTATTTTCTCAACATTTTAATTGAATAGTTTTATTTTCAGCTATCAGATTTTTAATATGAGTTCTTATTTTCTGATAGTTACGTTTTATAGCATTTTATTTTACGATGCAATCTAGTTTCTTATCTCTCTAAAGAAGTTAAATATACAGATTCTTTTGAAAAATTTATGCTTCTTTTCCACATATTGACTATGGATCAGTTGCGTTCATCTTCTGAATTGTTTGTGTCCACGTTTCATTAGCCGTTTGTCCTTTATTGTCTTGTAATCCTTTTCTATAGGTTCATATGTAAGAATGAGGCACAGAGAAGATGGATGTAAGTTCTGTGTACTTGGGTGGGGATTGATAACTGGATGGTTACACTGTAGGGTAATAGGGTGACAAACCTGAATTTTCACTAGTGTGTATGCATACAAGTGTTGCAAATGCCACTTTCTGGGCAAGTTGTCTCTGAGGCTCTGCTTTGTCCAGAAGAAAAGCTTCCAGTTCTTCTAACCGAAGGGCATATATCTGCTCCTGTGGTTCTAGGAGCAGAGTGAGCAAGGGGTGTGATAGTTGAATAGTTCCTACATAGAATTTTATTTATTTTGCTGATTTTATATCATTGCCACCATTTACCTGGAGTTTCTGTGTCCAAACTCTCTCTGATCTGATTTCTCACGAGAATAAACTTTGTGTCTCCTTCCTACGGCAGTGACAGCTTGACTATGCTTGACAGTGAAAAAGACCTGGAGGTGCTAATTCTGTATTCAGATGATCAGCCATTCATTTGCTTCCAGCCCCCTTATTCTGGTTCATAGTCCTTACCCCTGATGCCTCAGAGGCTGGACTCGCTCAAGGCTACTTAGGATACGAGTAAATTTACTTCTTGTAGTAACTACATGCTTTAGGCTCTTCCTGTTGATTCTTGATCCAAAGGGCTTTATATATTTTAGTCTTTCATTATTTTTTGTGGAGTCAGAAGAGGCAGACAAGATACATTTTTTGGTCAATTAAGTTTAAACAAAAATTCCATGTGAGTTTTAAATCCTTTGGTGATTAAGGAATAGAAAGCTTTAAATCAAACAACACTGTCTACAACATATGATAGAAAATACTTCTACCAGTTTGATGAAATCCAGAGGCAGGAAAACCATACTGACTGTTAACAGAAATCATAAAAATTCCGAATTATGGCAGTAATAGGACTGGATAGACGAGTATGAGTGTAAGAGGGCTTTGGGAGGTGGTTTCAACCATACTTAGAATATGGGGGTTAGTGACTTGTTGAATATGGGGGATGAATGGAATAAAAAATCTAGATGACTTCAAGGCCTTTGACTTCATGACTGTTTAAAAGATGGGAATGACTTCCACCCAAAGACAATGCAAGAGGAAGTTTGGCAGAGGAATAGATCAGTTCTATTTGAAACTTACTGAATTTCAGATGCCTGGGGCTCACCCAAGCAGAGTTATTCACTAAGTAGATCTGCTTTTGAAGTTTGAAAAGCAGTGACTGCAATATGTACTAGAGTCATCCTCAATGGTATAGTTTTAAAGAGCTCTAGTAATTCTGTCTTTTGGTAGAGCAGTATTTCTAGATGTCTTGACTCATTCAGCAGATGTGAGTTATATAGTGATTCTATTTCACAACAATCTGCCTATTAGAAATGAGAAAGAATGTTAGGACTTCTGAGACTCATGTTTGTAGAAGTAGGAGATGATATATAGAGAGCAGTATCTGAAGCCCGGAGTGTAGGTTTGTGAAGGCAGATAATTTCCTTTCTTATAAAAATGAATCATTACTGATCCTCAAATCACCTTGAAGAGAATATGTATTAAAACAAGAACTTGAACTACCCCAATGATCACCTAAACTCCTCTAAACCTTAAAAAATCACAAGTAAGAATACTTTCAAATTTGCTATGAAAAAGTGTTTTAGATTTGAGAATTTACACAGAATGAATTGCAATGAACTTGCTCAGAATAAAAAAATCATTTCACACATATTTTGTTCACACTTATTTTCTTCTTTAGTTTTAGCAAAATAGTCATCCCTTCTCCTTTTGTTAAGTACAATTAATCCTTTATTTTCTGGTCCATGTGTTAACTCTTCGTATCACCTTACCTACCAAATTTTTCTCCAATTGTTCTAATTTTCCATTCTTCTTTTGAAAGACACTTAATAGATACCTATTTGTCTTAAACTGACCAAAATGTCAAATAAGCCCATATATTTAATGGCAATTGGAAAAAGTGAAAGTTGAATCAAGGTTGGTGCAGGCAGTCACACTCAGGCGAGACAGAAAAAGTACTTTCCTTGTTAGAGTTTTCAGACTAAGTTCCACACATCAGAATATTGGATCAATCAGTACTCTTGTTCAGATATGTTCCTATATTGTGTGTAATGAAAGATACTTTGAGAGTGAAGTTGCATTCCTGCAAACAAATTCTCCTAATTAGTTTTCAGGCTAACTACTTCAAATAGGTTAGTATGCAGCAGACATCCTTTGACCGTGTTGAAATTTGTTTAGAACAATATGTTAGAAAAATGCATTATTACAACACATATTTTGATATGAAAATTGTGACTAATATTTTAATTTATTTATTTTGAATCTTAATCCCATATTGCAATTAGATGTCTGAGCTATTGTCTGAATTTTGTTATTAATATTTCAATAATTAAATTTTCAATAATTGAGTGGAATGAGGCTGAAAATAGGGACTACCTCAGTACAGAGGTGAAAAATGACTATAAGAGAAAAGGACTTTTATTTGTATTTAAAGGATGATCATTCAAATATAAATATGAACATTTCCAAGATTGTTTAATGTAGCTTCTGACACCCATGTAGTACTTTTGTGTATTGATTTACACAGGTAGGTGCCAGGTATGGAATTAGAATGTATAGTCTGTTATAAAGATGACCTGGTTCCCATATTTGAAGGAGTTCACCATCTGTGGGAGAGACAGTCTTCAAAATTTACAGTATTAATTCAACTTTGGAATGCAGCTGAGAACAGAGGCAGAACTGGCCTTTATTGGCACTGCTTCTTTCCTACAGAATAAGAACTCAGCTGTTAGTTTAAAGGGAATTAGTGTGATAGGCAACATTTAAGGGAAGTAAAGTCTTCTCTCAAGCTCTTATATTTAATAGTATTATTACTTTGGGATGGTTTTCCTGTTCACTTCTAAGGAGACATGGAAACAGATTAGATCATCTCTTAAGGTCTTTTCATTTTCATTCCAGGATTACATAAAAAAGGGCAAAAGTATCCTTTGAAATGAAACTTCCATTAGAAGATTTGAGTTGAGAGAATTGAAATTTTAATCCTTTATACAAAAAATTACTGAAAACTGTCATGAGCAAAGGCAAGAAAGTGACAGTTTCTGTGGCTTTGATACCATACATAGTAAAACTGGAAAAAAACATTCAAGAATTTTTCGAGTGTCTAATGAAACATAAGGATTTTCTGGTTTTCTGTTTTGTAGGAGTGACTGTTTTTGGTTCTGTAGCAAATATAGTGCTTGACAATTGAATTGCTGTTATTTCAACAAAAAGTATTTTACTAAAAAATCCTTTTATTTAAAATATGAAACAATGTAGGTCAAAAATTATCCTGTATTATAATCAAATTATAGTATTGTAATATTTTATTTCAAGTCTCAAATTATACCAAGTTGCCTTAAATTTTTTTCGCCATAACATATAGATTTACCTCCAAAACTAGGTATGAATTACTGATCAAAGGAAAGGGGTTCTTTTCTAAGCTGTCACTTGAAATTTTTCCTCCATTTCTACTATTTTGTCTGAAAAATAGGGACATAGATTAAAAAGAGGTAAAGATGTACAGTCATCTGAATTTCTCTTCATGGGCTGATTTAGTAATTGCAAGAGAAGGAGTCTTCTATGGGGTATATTACATATTTGAGCAACTCTCTAGACAGAGGCACTCCTCAGAAAACTCAGAGGAGGAAGCAGTCCATGTAGCTGTTCTATCTTGAGTAGTTTGCTTCTATTCATTCAGCTGGGAAGAATTCTGATGTATGGAGTGAGTCAAAACCTGGAAAATGGGTACAAACTTTCAGATCCTTTACCTAAAGTTGGGTTCATATACTCTCCACCTGCCCGTGGGGATATTCCACTCACCTTTTCTATCTTCTATACCCGCTGCATCAACAGATGTTTTCCTGTTTAGGATTGAAAATGTTTTTCATCTGTGGCTGTCCCAGCCTACAACTATGTTTTACAAAACTCCAAGCTAAAAATAGAAACTTCTCTTGAAACAGAAGAGAAGTTTTTATAAACTGTATTTTCTGACTAATACAAAAACTTTTGTGCATAGTAATCTTCATTCAGAATAATCAACACCTTATAGGCTCTGTTTATACAGCCCTTCTTGATAAGAGGTGGATTTATTATGAAATAGTGTGGGTTGTGAGTTAAAGGGTTGGGGGTATTCAAGAATACTCCCTCTCCCCCTTCAAATTATGTTCAGATGGGCTGTGACAACCCATTCTCCATCAAAGTCACTTTGCTTGGTGGCACCACCATCTTCCTTGGGCACCAGCAGGGAAGGGGGTTATTCTACACATATTTCTAAATACCATTGCAGGTCCTTCTGTTGAAAGTAGAAATAGCAATAGAAAATTCTTAACCTGGGAAATTCTACAAAAGACAGCACTTTTCAAAGACGCTGTAGAAGGAAGAAGAGAAAAAAATATTGTCATTCCATTAGTTAGGTGGAATGAGATCTGAATGCAGAATCAACTCCTGTGTCTTCAGTGTACGCGTGGGAAGTGAGATTGCTTTCCATGTTTTGAAGACGTGATGATACTACAGGAATAAAACAGAGCATTTTGTAGTAGTTCATTTCAAAATGATTAAAAGAAGCTTCCACTCATTAGGAAAAAATATAATTGAAAGTTATTTGAACATTATAGCTCTAGCCATATGACATCTTTTTGTGAAAATTAATGATTGTTTTCCAAATCATTAAAAGGAGAGCCTGGAATAAAGATCAAAGTTGGTTTTTGTGAATTTTCATCCTCATGAGCTTTGATACTTAATATAATTATCCCCCTTGTTAGTGATTTCCTTGAAGAGATCAGCCTCAGGAATGACTTCCATCAGAGATCACTAAGCCGACAAACAGAAATGGAAACCTGATGACTTAGTCCTCCTGCACCTTCAGACAAGAGTAAACAGTTGCTTTCCAAAAGCTCACACACCGTTACACTTTCTTGAACACGTAATGCTTATTTACAGGGTTCTCACTAGGTTAAGTGAATCCTCAAGTTATGCCCATACCAGTAGATGATGACTCTTTCTCATCCAGCTGTTAGAGAAGTGTATGATACAGACTGTAAAGTTTAAGGGAGCAAATTTACCTTCTCTTTCCTCCCTGAATTTACACCAGAATTGCTGTGTTGGAAAATTAAATATAAGTTTCCATTCACTTCCAACTTGACACTTGGAGGAACATCCTCCTGTTTATATGGTATGTCAAGATGGACATTAGAAATCACAGGCTCCCACATATCTTCCTTAGCAACTTCCTATTCTGAGACTTCTGTATATCAAACCTGTTGAAATAGGAGAACAATGTATGTGACCTTGCTAGAAATGACTTTTATTTCCTTATAAAAAATATAATGAATGCCTAAAATTAGTGGTTTTGTCCTTCTCTTCACGAGAAATGTTTTTGTAAACAGAGTCTTATTTGGAACCCCAATTATAAAGCAGATAAAATCAGAACTACTGTACATAATTCAGAGGTGATGTGCGCAGAGTCTGGCCTGCCAAGCTCCTTCTTCATGCCGTGAGCCTTCCGGGGGACCCTAGGGCGTCTCAGAACACGCTTTATAAAACACTAGGCAATATGATCTCTACAAGCTCTTTAGTTCCTAGATACTATGATTCCAACAAGTACTTACTGTTTCCTTCTTACTTGCTCTGTATACCCTGCCATACCTAATGTGTAATTCACCGGAGAGGTCCCTGTCATCAGCGGATGGTATGAGTTGGGCAAATGGAAAGCCAAATACTTGGGAACACTTGGGGGCCAGTCATGAGAGGCAGAGAGGAGTGTTGTTTGGTGGTGAATAGGGGGGTATGAAAGGGGATATTGCTCGTCCTTCAAGGTTATTTGGCTCTCTAATCTCACCCTTTTCTTTCCCTACAGACAATTATTATTAAAAAATTCATATCCTTTCAGGCTATGTTATCATAATTTTACTATCAATAAATACTATAAAAGTAGAGATTTGTGATTTAAAAATATTTATATAAATGATTCTATACTAATTCTGCAATTTTTTAAACTCAATGTTATGATTTTGAAAAATATTCACTTTGCATATTGGTCTAATTCATTCATGTTAATGTATTTCACCATATGAATATACGAAATGTATCCATTACCTATTTTTTTTTAGTAAGGTATTATTGATATACACTCTTATGAAGGTTTCACATGAAAAACAATGTGGTTACTACATTAACCCATATTATCGTGTCCCCCCATACCCCATTGCAGTCACTGTCCATCAGTGTAGTAAGATGCCACAGAGTCACTATTTGCCTTCTCTGTGCTACACTGTCTTCCCCATGATACCCCCACACCATGTATGCCAATCATAATACCCCTCAATCCCATTCTCCCTGCCTCCCCACCTGCCCTCCCTACCCCTCCCCTTTGGTAACTGCTAGTCCCTTCTTGGAGTCAGTGAGTCTGCTGCTGTTTTATTCCTTCAATTTTGCTTCATTGTTTTACTCCACAAATGAGGGAACTCATTTAGTACTTGTCTTTCTCCTCCTGGCTTATTTCACTGAGCATAATATCCTCCAGCTCCATCCATGTTTTTACAAATGGTGGGATTTGTTTTCTTCTTATGGCTGAATAATATTCCATTGTGTATATGTACCACATCTTCTTTATCCATTCATCTACTGATGGACACTTAGGTTGCTTCCATATCTTGGCTATTGTAAATAGTGCTACAATGAACATAGGGGTGCATATGTCTTTTTGAATCTGAAAACTTGTATTCTTTGGGTAAATTCCTAGGAGTGGAATTCCTGGGTCAAATGGTATTTCTATTTTTAGTTTTTTGAGGAACCTCCATATTGCTTTCCACAATGGTTGAACTAGCTTACATTCCCACCAGCAGTGTAGGAGGGTTCCCCTTTCTCCACATCCTCACCAGTATTTGTTGTTCTTAGTATTTTTGATTCTGGCCATCCTCATTGGTGTGAGGTGATATCTCATTGTGGTTTTAATCTGCATTTCTCTGATGATTAGGGATGTGGAGCCTCTTTTCATGTGCCTGTTGGCCATCTGAATTTCTTCTTTGGAGAATTGTCTGTCATATCCTCTGCCCATTTTTTAATGGTGTATCCATTACCTGTTAATAGGCATTTATACTGTCATATTTTTTTCCTTTGCAGATAATGTGGTAAACATCATTCTACATGAAATCTGATATATATGTGCAAGAGTTTGTATTGCATACCTAGACACAGAATTGTTGGGCAATAGGGTGAGCAAATTTCAACCTTAATAGAAATTGTGATTTTGTTCTCCAAAATGGTCATATAAATTTTTACTACCAACAGCACTTCATGAAGGTTTCCATTTATAATGTGGCAGTCTCAGATATTTTTATTTCAATGGTTGTTAAATGATATAACGCTGCTCTATTGATTTGCACAATTCTCAAAGCTGAAGAGTTTGATAATCCTTTCCTATGTTTGTTAATTCAGATTTCCTCTTAATAAATTGCCTGTTGAAATGCATTTCTTAGTTTTCTACTGGACTATTTTTCTTCAAAATCTTTTTTTGTGGATCCTAAGCTAATCCTCTATCTGTTATATATAAGTATCTTCTCCAGTTCTTTTGTTATTTGTTTTACTTTTGATGTGATAAATTTATCAATCTCATCCTTTATGATTTATGGTTTCCTGTGTTGCATCTAAAACTTTATCTTGTGTTAAAAATATAAAGACACACTTACAAATATTTAAAGTTGTGTTCACATTTAGGTTTTAATGCACCAAAAATGTATTCAATGTGCATGATTTTAGAAATGAATCTAATTTTTCTTTGACTTTTTCCATGTAGAAAACCAGTTACGCCAACCTCATTAATTTCTCATGGATTTGTACTATTTCTTTTATATAAGCCCCCGTGTATATGTGTGTTTTCACGTATTTTTGGGCTCTTTGATTCTAATGACTTATCTGTTCTATGACAATACCATACTGTCCTGATTATCATAGCTTTTGAATTCCCCTTGATATTTGGTAGGACAGTTTTGCACTTCCTTTCCTCCTTTTCACAGTGTTGTCTTGGATACCCTTGGCCTTTAATTGTTTACATAAATTTTAGATTAGTTTTGTTGATGTCTATGACAAAATCTCATTATGGTATTGATTCTAAGTGCACTACCTTTACATATTAATTTTAGGAGACTTTAGATAAGGAGTTTTCTTATAAAATAATGCAGTTTTATATTATGTCTTTTATCTCTTTCAAAAATTTTTTAAATAATTTTCTTCGTAAAGGTTTTGTACTTGTTAGATTTTTATTATGTACATAATATTACCCTTGTATTATTGTGAATGGTATTTGTTGGTAGGTTGTTTCCTAAGTGGTTCTCATTAACGTATAGCCATAGTATTTAATTTTGCATGTGGATCTTACAGAGTGACCCTAATGAGCTTTCTTAATAGTTTTAATTGCTCATAGAATCTTTTCTATTTTTATGTACCAGTAATGTATTGAAATAAAGACTATGATTTTTTTTTCTTACTGAATTAGTTGGGTCTTTGGAATACTGTGTTAAACTGTAGAAATTGTAGCAGACGTATGTACCTTATTCCTGACCTAACGTTTTATCATTTATGTATGGTGTGCTGTGTTTTTAATACACATCTTATCAAAGTGAAGAAATTGCTGAAGATTCTTGGTTTAAGTTGATTTTGTTTTGAGTCATTAGGCTTTTGGTAATTATTCATAAATTATTTTATTAAATACAGTTTACTGTACAAATGAGGAAATTTTGTGTTTTCTTTCAACTTGTTAACATGGTAAATTGTACTGATGGACTTTTAGAATCAACTTCACTGAGGAATAGCTATATATATATATATATATACACACACACATATATAATATATCCTTTTTAAATGCACAGTTTCATATATTTGACTGTTGCACACACCCATATAACCCCCTTCACAATGAGGATAGAGAAAATGTTCATCATCACAAAGTTTCCTCGTGCCGCTTTGCAGTGAGTTCCCCCAACCTGCTGTGCTAGGCACCTGTTGATCTGATTTTAGTTACTATAAATTGATTTTTTTGGTGTTAAGCTGGAATGGAATGGAATACTACAGACTTAAAAAAATTTTTTTTGCATCTGGCTTCTCTCACTCAACATAGTATTTTTGAAACCCATCCACATGTTAGTGTGTAGCAGTGATGTGTACTGCTTGTTCTATGGATATAGAAAATTTGTTTCTACATTCTTCTGTGGGTTGGTATTATTGTTGTTTCCAACATTTAGTTATTACTTAAATAGCTGCTATGAATCTTTGTGTTTAAGTCTTTGTGTGTACATGTTTTCACTTTTCTTGTAGTAGAAGATCTGGGTCATATGGAAGTATATCTTTAAATTTTTAAGAAATAACCAATTTTCCAATGTTGATTGTAGCATTTTACATAGTCACCTGCAGTATAAGCAAGTTGAGTTGTTTCACATACTTATTATCAGTCTTTAATTTTTGGCCATTCTATAATGTATATCATAGAATCTCAGTGTGGTTTTTAATTTTATTTATTTTATGTAAAAAAGATTATGTATGCACGGGGTGTTGAAAGAAAGTACAGAGGTCACATGAACCCTTCAACTCAGTCTCCACCAATAGTTACATCTTAAATAATTAGAGTACAATATCAAAACCAGGAATTTGACCTTGGTGCCACATGTGTGTTTAGTGTTGTCATTTTGTCACATGTAGCTTGTGTATTGACGACTAAAATCAAGATTCTGAACTATTCAATCCTTAAACAGATTTCTCCCTCATGCTATCCCTTTTTGGTCATTTTTATTCATCCCTCCCCACCTTAACCATTTATAACCCCTGGAAACCACTAATCTATTTTCCATCTATATACTTTTGTCATTTCAAGAACAGTATATAAAGGGAACCATATAATACCTGTGGATTTTTTTCACTTAGCATAATGCCCTTGAGTTTTAAGTTGTTGTCTGTAACAATACTTTATTTTTATTGAGCAGTAGTCTATGATATGGATGTATCTCAATTTGTTCAACTATGTACTTAGTCACATTTGTTTCTAGTTTAAGGCTATTAAAACTATTATGAACACTCATTTATAAATTTTTGTGTGGAGATGTTTTATTTATCTAGGATAAATGTCAAGGAGTGCAATTTATGATTGTACTGTAAGTATATATTTACTTTTATAAGAAGCTGCCAAATTATTTTCCAGAGTTATTATTTTATATTCCCACCAACAATGTATGAAAGACCCAATTTCAATGCATCCTCTCCAGCATTTGGTATTATCACTTTTTAAAATTGACATATAGTTGACACAATATTAGTTTCAGATGTATAATATAGTGATTCAATATTAATACACATTGCAAAATGCTTACCACAATGAATGTAGTAACAATCTGTCATCATACCAAGTTATAACAATATTGTTGACATATTCCTCATGCTGCATCTTTACTCCTGTGACTCATTTTATAACTGGAAGTGTATTTAATCCCCTTCATCTATTTCACTTACCCTCAGCCCTCCTCTCCTCTGGAAGCCACCAGTTTATTCTCTGTGTTTTTGAGTCTGTTTCTCAGTTATCTATTTCATTTTATTTTTTTAGATTCTACATATAAGTGAAATCATATGGTATTTGTCTTTCTCTGTTGGACTTATTTAACTTAGCATAATACTCTCTTTGTCTATCCATGTAGTCCCAAACATCAAGAGTTCAGTCTTCTTTATGGCTGAATAATATTCCTTGTGTATATATACCACCTCTTTTTTACCTATTCTTCTATTGATGGACAATTAGGTTGCTTCCATATCTTGGCTATTGTAAATAAAGCTCTGATAAACATAAGGGTGAATACCTTTTCAAATTGGTGTTTTCATTTTGTTCTGGTAAATGCTTATAGGTAAGGTTATCATTTTGTATGGTATTGCCATTTTTAATTTTTTGAGGAACCTCTATACTGTTTCTTACAGTGGCTGCAGCAGTTACATTCTCACCAGCAGTGCATAAGAGTTCCCTGTTCTCCACATCCTTGCCAACACTTGCTTTATTGATTTTAGCCATTCTGACTGGTGTGAGGTGATATCTCATTGTGGTTTCAATTTGCATTTCCCTGATGATTAGAAATGGGGAAAATCTTTTCATGTGTCTCTTAGCCATTTGTAAGTCTTTTTTAGAAAAATGAAAAATGTCTATTCAAGTCCCCTGCCAATTTTTAAACTGGATTATTTGTCTTTTTTGGTGTTATGTTTTATGAGTTCTTTATATAGTTTAGATATTAACTCATTGTTGACTATATCATTTGTGAATATACTGTACCATTTAGTTGGTTGCTTTTTTTGTTTTGTTAATGGATTCCTTCACTGGTCAGATGTTTTTTAGTTTGATGTAGACCCACTTGTTTGTTTTTGCTTTTGTTTCCCTTGCCTGAAAAATTGTGTCCAGAAAATAATTCTTAAGGCCAATGTCCCAAGGTTGACCGCCCATGTTTTCTTCCAGGAGTTTTATGGTTTCAGGTATTATCTGTGATCTGTATCAAGTCTACTTTTTTTATATGGTGTAAGGAAATGGTCCAGTTTTACTTATTTTGCATATACCTGTCCAGTTTTCCCACCATTTATTGGAGACTATCCTTTCCTCATTGTATAGTCTTGCCTCCTTTGTTGTAGATTAATTGACCACACAATCATGGGTTTATTTCTGGGCTCTCTATTCTGTTCCATTGATCTGTGTCTTTTTTTTTTTTTTTTTGGTGCTGGTATCATATTATTTTGATTACTATGGCTTTGTTGTAGAGTTTGAAATCAGGAAGCATCATTACCTCCATCTTTGTTCTTCTTAAGATTGCTTTGGATATTCAGGATCTTTTATGGTTCCATACAAATTTAAGAATTCTAGTGACTGACCTGCCACTGTGGAAAGACATTTGGGTATAACCTCTTTCACCCCAAGAACGTTCTACTGTCATTTCTTTGGTCTCATTGAATCCATAGTGAATATATCTATTCTGTAAAAAATGCCCCTGGTATTTGGATAGGGATTGCATTGAATCTGTAGATTGCTTTGGGTAGTATGGACATTTCAACAATATTTTTCCAATCCATGAGCATGGCATATTTATTTATGTCATTTTCTATTTCTTTTATCAATATCTTATATATTTCAAATACAGGTCTTTCACTTTCTCAATTAAAATTATCCTAAGTATTTTATACTTTCTGATACAATTGTAAATAGGATTGTTTTCTTAATTTCTCTTTCTGATAGTTCATTTTTAATATATAAAGACACAATAGATTTCTGTATATTGTTATTACATCCTGCCACTTTACTGATTCATTTATTCTAATAGCTTTTTTGTGGAATCTTTAAGGTTTTCTCTATATATTCTATTATGTCATCTCCAAGTAGTGATGATTTTACTTCTTCCTTACCAATATAAATGCCTTTTCTTTTTCTTTTCTGAGTACTGTGGCTAGGATTTCTAGTACCATGTTGAACAAGAATGGTAAAAGTGGACATCTGTATACACTGAGAACCACAGTAGATAGTGTTATAATTTTTCAACTATCAAAAATAATGCAGAAAACTCGAGGAGAAGGAAAGTGTATCGTATTCACCCATAGTTTTGCTTTTAACATTTTTAAATACATATTTGCTCTTAACTTCTCTCTTGTTTTTGGATGTCCCAAGAATGTTGCTTTTGTCATTTCCTTTCTATTTAGAAAGTTTCCTTTAGCCATTTAGAGTAGGTTGATTGGCTACAATGTCTCCTAGTTTTTCTTCATCTGAGAATGTCTTGATTTCTTTTTCATACCTGAAGATATATTTGTACCAGATATGGAATCCTAGATTGATAATTTCTTCTTTCAACACTTAAAAAGAATTATACCATTTCCTTCTGACCTGTATGGTTTCTGATAAGCAATATTCAAATTGTTTTCAGAGTAGATAATGTGCCATTTCTTTCTGGATGATTTCCACATTTTTTTTTTTTTTTTGCTTTTAGTTTTCAGACATTTGTGATGTGTCTTGATATGAATTTCTTTTGGTATGTCCTGTTTATGGTTCACTCAGCTTCTTCTGTAGGTTTCTGTTTTGGTTTATTTAATTTTTGCCAACCTTGGGGAATTTTTCAGTCTTCCTTTTCATTGAGTACATTTTCAGCCCTGTTATATACTGAATGCGGTGTCCTCCCAAAATTCACATGTGGAAACACTAACTCCCAGTGTGATGATGGTATTTGGAGGTGAGGCTTTTGGGAGTTGATTAGATTTAAATGAAGCCATGAGGGTGGGACCCCATGGTAGGATCAGTGTCCTTATGAGAAGAAAAACCAGAGTCCACTTTCTATCTGTCACATGAGGAGATGGTGAAAAGGTGGACATCTGCAAGCCAGGAAGTTTTCTTAACTCTTACCAAGAGCTAAATCTGATGGCCCTTGATCTTGGACTTTCCAGCCTCTAGAACTGTAAGAAGTAATTGGCTGTTGCTTAACCATCCAGTCTATGGAATTTTGTTACAGCAGCTCAAGCATACTCATACAATCCCACTCCTCATTTTCTTGTCCTTCTGATACTCCAATGAGGTGAATATTAGATTTTTATATAACCATAATCCCACATGTTCCTGAGGCTGTTTGTTTATTTTCTCAGCCTTTGTAGGTTCAGACTATATCATTTCGAGTGCTCTAGCTTCAAGTTCACTGATTAGTTTTCTCTCAAATGGATGTTGAACCTATCCATTGGGCATTTTATTTCAGTTGTGTTTTTTAATTCTAAAATTTCCATTTTTTATATCTTCAATTTCTTTGATAAGACTGTATACCTTTTACTAAAAATTGCTATTTTTTCATTGGTCTCAGACATATTAACAATTGTTGAAACATTTTATATTGGATGTTTTAAAATCCTTGTCAGGTAATTCTAACATCTATATTATCTGTTGTCTTTCCTCATTCACTATGAGGCTTTTGATATGACAAATGATTTTTGATGGAAACCTGGACATTTTGGGTATTATGTCAGAAGTCTTTGGATCTTATTTAAATCTTGTATTTTAGACGATTTATCTGACACTTCTCCAGTGGTTGAATGGGAGCTCTGATTAATTTCTGCCAGGTGGAGGTGGAAGTCCAGGTTCTCTATACAGTTCTCATACGTACTTAGGGGGAGGGACTTCTTGTTACTGTGGGTATGACTGGGAGTTGAGGCTTCCCACTAGGTCTCTGCTTATACCACCCTAGCTTAGAGGGGACTGGGTGCCTAATTGCTGCTTCCTATATGGCCAGCACTGACATTGTGGAGGTGATCTTGTCACTTTTGGGCAGTGGTGAAAGTCTTGACTTTCCAGTAGGCTTCCTGTAACCCCACTCCAGTGAGGAGGGGAAGTGTGCCTCATTGCCACTTATTTTTGGGAGAAGTTAGGCTTCCTGTGTGGTTTCCAGCTCCTCACTTGGCCTTCTATGACAGCACCCCAGCCAATGTGGGGGTTTTGCAGCACCTTGTTACAGCCCGGTAAAGGTAGAAGTCTGGGCACTACTAGAAGTCTAGATCTTTGCTGATAGGAGTGGGAATGGACACAGGTTTTTCTGTGATGTTTGGCTAGAGCAGGTTGATTATTGTCTAAAGGTTTTCGGTATTGCTAGCCTATTTCTTGGTCCTTCTGCTAGAGAGAGTAGGCTGCCTTGAGGATTTTTCTTGTCTTTATCATTGACATTTATGGGTTGCTGCCTTCTCCAATAATCAGTTTGGGGTGTTTGAGGCAAACGGAAAACCCAGGGAACTCACCACCATTTTATACTTTTAGTCCAAAGTCCAAAGTATATATATAATGCCCAAAGTTATGTGTGTGTGTGTGTGTGTGTGTGTGTAAAGTATATATATACACACTTCAGTCCAAAGTATATATACATATATATATATATGTATGTTTTATATGTAATACCCAAAGTTTTTAGTTGTATTTAATGAAAGTTATAGGGAAAGTATGTCTATGCATTTTTCTAAGAAGTAAAAGTCCAAATGATTTTTATATTGTTAAAGCACTATTTTATTTCAGGGATAAACCCAACTTGAATAAATACATACATTCATGCAAACTGTTGGGTCGAGTTAAAATATATTATTTAGGATTTTGCTTTTGAGTTCATTTATGATACTGACATATAATCTCATTATGTACTATCATTTTCTGATTTCAAAGTCAAGCTTGTACTATCCTTAGAAAGTTAGCTGGGTACATTTCCTTCTGTTTCCATTCTATGTGTCTATCTTATCTTTTTTAGTCAAGATTGGTATTAATTTCAAATAGACTTGATAAAACTTAACCTTTAAAATAATCTGATATTTCTTGGGGAGATTTTTGCACTGATTCAAGTTCCTTAGTAGTTGGTTTGTTTAGTTTTAAATTATTTTTGCATCAACTTTGGTAACTTTTATCTTTTAGAAAATGTGCACTTTGGTAGTTAATGTTTTTAGAAAATTACCCATTTAGGTTTTAGCATTAATTCACATAAGTATATTTGTAGCATATTCTTAAACTTTTTGAAAATCCCCGCTGCATCTTCAGCTATATCCCTTGTGCATAATAATATCATAAGTGTATTCTCTTTTCTTAATCAGTCTTGCTAAACATTCATGCTTTTATTAAATTTTTAAAAAATCAATCTTTTTTCATACCAATTTTTCACAAAATAATTTCACATCATTTTTACCTTTTTTTCTTTACTATCCTGATTTTTTACTTTCTTTGGGCTTATGATTCTTGTTTTCAGCTTCTTGAGTGGCATTTTTACCTTGTCTATTTACTTTTTGAATATACTTAATATACTTTTAAGTCTGTAAACTCCCATCAGATTTACATCAGATTTATCCCACAAGTATACGTGTGCACATGTGTATCTTTGTGTACATTTAATCTTAGTTTAATTCTAAATATTTCATAATTTTCACTGTTTTTTTCCTCTGTAAATCATATTAGGGAATGTTTATAATATTCCAAACATGGTTTTTGTTTTATTTATTGTTTAAGTTGCCAACCCATTATTTCTTATTTCATTGGTCTTTATGATATGACTTCAATGGAATATGTTGAGGTATCTTTTGTGTCCAAATGCATTATAAATCTTAATAGTATTTTATATGAAAAGAATAAATATATGTCATTTTGTGAAATCTGTACCCATACTTGGTACAGGCCTGAGATTCCATTTTTCCTGGGTGATTTTTTCCATTCTATGTGCCTAGGTGGATAGGAAGCTTTCTTGTTTTTTCTCCATTCTCATAGGTAATTTTTATCTAATGCATTTGTATTGTATGAGTGTATTACATTGTACTGATTGCAGTAACATTTATCTTTATTATCAAGTGTTATATCCCTGCTACCATGCCAAGCACTTTAGGGGACACTTAACCAATGTTTACTGAATGAATCGTTACAAAATCCTTGTGAGCAAATTTGGCTCTTACTTTATTCACTATTATATTTGAGTTGCTTCTTTATTTGTAGTGATTGGAGGAATACTTTTGGGTTTATTTTTTTTTTTGAGCTTAGACATGCTTTAAAGTTTCATATTGTTACCTAGCATTTGTGCATGTGTATGGAATTGTGGTATAGTTGGGTGAGAAAGCAGTATCCTTTCATATCATTTTGTTCTGCCTTATAGTCCAGAGGACTGGCCTGGATTTTTAAAAACAAGTAATAAAATTCTGATCATGTTACTGTCTCACTTGAAAATAATCTACATTGTAATTAAGGTATAAATTCTTTAGTAGGATGTATAAAGGCTGTCATGCTATGAACCCTGTTCAGCTACCTTTCATTTCTTAAAGTTCTTCACCGTCACACTCCTATGTTTCAGTTCCTAATACTCTATACTCTTCCTAATTTCAACGACTTTGCAAATTCTTTTCCGTCTGCCAAGAATGCCTTCACTCATCTGTTGACTACCCAGTCATATAAATCATCTCCCCCATGAATTATTCTCAAACCCAGTGTTCTCTCTGGCTGCAGAATTTGGAGATCTTTTCTCTGTGCTCCTGTAACAATTCGTTCATATCTTCTTATATGTTGTATTGTCATTGTGCTACAATTTTTCAGGTTTCCCTCCCAGCCTATAAGTGAACAACAAAAAAATGTGACATATTAGCATTAATCTCTCATTCAGCTTCCACCCTGTTGCATCCAGAATTACAAGTGAAATGTGCACCACAGCAAAGTGCTTTCTCTGCCGTGGCAGCATCTAATAAATATTGATACCTTATAAGACAGTTGAGAGGATTCAATAAAAAAGCAGATAAAGTGCTTCGAAAAATATCACACATAGTAGGTACCCTGTGAAGGTTAATGACAACTCAATCCTCTGATGACATCATAGCTTTTTTCTCCATTTTCAGCTCCCATCTCATGACTTTCAGGGATATTTTACATGTTTTTAAAGTCATAGGTGTTTTGATATGGTGATAAAGCAAGGCTACTTCTGAAGCAGATAGTGAACAGTATTGCCATGGGGGGGTTATATTAGCATTAAAGGACTTTAGAGCAAAGAAGATTAAGTCAATTCCTAAAATAGATAAGACTCTAGAACTGTAATTCTTTACAAACTTAGATCTCTTCCATCCAAACGGCCTTCAAAAAGCATGTTGTAAGGGTAAAATATCAAGAGAGGAAAACAGAACAGATTTTTAAAATCTTTATTATAAAAATAATGTTTTCACAATTTTCTATCTCAAATTGAGGCACTAGCTGCCTCATAGTATTTAACTCACGATATTTATTTTTGGTAACTTGTGAGTTAAATATTCCTTGTCATACTGAAGATTCATTACACATACGAAAACAACTGTAGGATTTGGAGCTAGAAGCTTTAGACAGATCTTGGTCAAACCTTCTTTCACTTACATGTGAAGGAAAATGGAGGGCTAAGGAGGATACATGTTGCTGTAGATCTCAATCAGATTTCCTTCTTGGGGATCCTCACACAAGAACCCCTGTGTTTAATATTCAGGAGACATGCTTATTATGTGCATTCCTATAAGCTTAGGGATTTTAGTTTGTTCGCTTTCCAGGCAGTATGGTTGAATAGTATAGTGATGTTTACCTAGTGAATATTTTATGTCTTAAAACAATTTGAAATAGTTTATGGAATTTTGAGACTAAAAAATTTAGTCATTCATTTTAATCCCATTTATAGAGGAGTTTTCATTATGAAGTAGATGGATGTATCATGGTCCTATATTAATGACATTAAGTCACTGAACTGCAGAATGACCTTTTTGTGAAATGACATGACTTCTAAGGCAAGGAGCATTGGGAGCAGCATTACAGACAATATCCAGCATGTAATTAGAGGTTTAATCAGAATTTGGCTAAGCAAAATAACTGTACATAGAATAAAAGGCAATTCCTCAGGAAATGAAGCCATCATGAGTGAGTGTGTGTATTTATTACATATATATGTAATATATATAATATATGTATATATAACATGTATAATATACATATGTCTCTATATTATATGTAATACTTCCTACATTTTTACAGTCTTTCAAATTCATTTATTTTAATGGTCACAAATTATTTTATCAAGGTCATAGAACATTAATTTTCAACCTATCCATACTTCTATACTTGATCAATTATATTTTCAAATTTTTTATGTAAATATAAAACAATGCAGATTTTTACACATGGTTTTTTTATTGAAGTATTGTTGATATCCAATATTACATTGGTTTTAAGTATACAACAGTGGCTCGGCAATTATATACATTGCTAAGTGCTCAGCGAGGTACGTGTAGTTACCGTCTGTCTGTCAACACACAAAAACATTAGAATATTATTGATTATATTCCCTATGCTGTACTTCCATCCCCATGACTAATTTATTTTATAATTGGAAGTTTGTACCTCTTTAGTCCCTTCACATATTTCCCCCATCCCCCCGAGCCCTCTCCCCTATGGACACACCAGTCTGTTCTTTGGATTTTTCTCAGTATTTAAAATTATATCAGTTTTCTAGGGCTGGTGTAGCAAAGTACTATAAACTGAATGACTATGAACAATAGAGATTTATTGTCTCACATTTCTGGAAGCGAAAAGTTTGAGATGAGGGTATCTCAGCATGGCAATGCTCCCTCTGAAAATGTCAGGAAAGGTTCTATCCAGGCCTCTGTCCTAGCTTCTGGTAGGCAGTTCCACAGCTTGGGTACCGTAACTCCAACCTTTACATGATGTGTTTTTTGTGAGTGTATCTGTCTCCAGATCCTCCTTTTCATAAGGATACCAGTCATATTGGATTGGGGACCATCCTACTCCCATAGGTTATGTAAGGTTAGGACCTCAACATATCAATTTGGGGGGAAAAAATTCAATACAAAACAAAAATAAATTCCTTAACTTCAGAAAAGGGATTTCTTGACCAAAACAAAGTCCAGTGTTAGATATCACTAAAAGGTTTCTGAAAGTTTTAATTGAAGTTTTCAAAGTTATTAACCATACATCACAGTGTCTGATTCATGACACCCTCAAAAGCATTGGGGATTTTTTTTAATATAATTAAAATATCATTATCCTAGTCTTTGTTAATTTTGTAATCATGATTAGGCATAGTTTTAACCAATTGAATCATTTTTCATGCTTATTTACCACTGTTGCATTCTAATTTGTGAATTCTCTAGTCACATTCTCAACCATTTATTGGGATTAGAATAATTTCTTATTGACATGTAAGAGTTCTTTTTGTACTGAGCATATTAATTTACATGTTTTTATTATGTAAATTTTATTTTTCTTTTTAATTGTTTTTATATACAAAAGTACTAAATGGACATAACAACTTTATCAAAACTTTGTGGTACTTCTAAATTCAACATATTTTCTCATTCCATGGGGTTAATAAATATTCCTTTTTATTTTACTTATTTATTTTATATGTAATTATTTTTACATGTGTAACTTCATGGAATATGTGTGAGATGAGGATAAAAATGAATATTACAATACTTAATTTATGTTCTAAGTATCATTTATTAGTACTTCTCTTTGTTTTGATAACAATATGCCTTTCTTTTACATTGGATTTGTAAGTATAAGGATTACTTAGCTATATTTTGTTTCACTAATCTTCTAATGTTTCTGGCATCATGTTTTAGGTATTATAGATTTTTAATATTTGTATAAACTCTCCTTATAATTCTCCTTTTAAAAAACTTAGATGTTTTCACTTATTAATCCAATTATGTTTGAAATTAGGATACTTTCAAGTTACAACTTACCATTAGGATTTTAACTGTTTAATCTATAGATCTATTAGAAAATAATTCATAATGAATGAATGAAATATTGAATGAATCAGATGAAAAAGTTGAAGTATATTATCAGATTTAGCAGCTGAAAAATAATTGACTTTGTTAGGATTTCCTTTATTCAGTGGAAACCAGTTACCAGTGAGAGACAATGTCAGTATTGGATATTTAAAATCAGATCTCATGTCATTGTTTTCCCAGCTAGTTATTGTTAGTATGCAGGAGATAACTTTTTATTGTTACTATTTGGTTTGTGTGTTGATTATATATATTCACTTTGCTACCTATTTTATTAACCCAGATAGGCTTCTAGGTGATTTTGTTTTTTCGGAGTTTAAAATTATAATTCCTGAAAAAAAAACCTTTGTATCTTGCCTTCTAACATTTTTTTTTTCTGTTACATGTTTTAATATATTGTCAGAATTTCAGAAATAAGTTAAAACGAAGGTGGTGGACATTTGTGTTTTGCTTTTAATGATAATGGGATGCCCTAATATTTCACACTAAAGTTGTTAACTCTGAAAGTAAGATGTATTTTAACACATTAAATATAAGGAAGATGCATTGCAATAGTATTTTAAGTACATATAATAGTTATTTAGAAGCTTTTGAAGTTTTACCAAATGACTTTTTGGTATCTATTGAAATGCAGATACATATTTCTGACCAATTGATATTCATATCAAATTATTTTATGCTTTTAAGTCATAGTTGTGATTACATCTTCATGGATATATCATTCAAATATAATGATGAATTTTCTATATTTTAAAATATGTATTTTAAAATATTTATGGCCATAAATAAGATTGGCCTTTTATTACTTTGTTGCCCTTTGCTATGTTTTATATTCAAAAGTATAACTTTGAGATATTATAAAATCTCTAAAATATTGCATGAAAGTATTTAATTAATCAAACCATACTTAGAGTCAAGAAAACAAATACATTTCAGATTCTCATCAATAAAGATCATAACCGAGCTCCATGACCTTGGACAAATCTTTCTCTCTCTGGGGCTCCTCTATAAAAATGAGGGGTTTGGACCACATGAATCCCAAGGTTACTCTAGCTTTAGCTTTCCTGGTAACTTATATTCATAGAGAAGTCCCTCCAGCTTTATACTAATAAGACATGCTGAATTAATAAGTTAAAGATCAGTAGTACTATCTGAGATGGAATGGACTGTGCCTGGATGACCCTGGCAGATTTAGATTTGAGTTTAAAAAAAATCATTCGTTCATTGTTCATCTACATGTTCCCATGAGCAGTGGAAACAGAAATGTTGACCCTGTGTTTTTCCTTAAATTGCCTAGAGAGCTGGGTGCCAGCTACCTCTCTGTGTCATTCAATTCATTTGAAACACTGGATCTAAAGAGCAGCAAATGAAGGCTCAGGATGCCTGGATCTGTGTCCTACTTCTGCTATTTACTGGTTTTATGATCTTAAGTCGTTTAACCCTTCAGGCATCAGTTTTCTCACATGCAAGGTGGAGTATATTTAATATTCTAGCTCTCAAGTTCTATGACATGAGAAGCCATAAATAAATAATCCCTTAATAAAACATCTTTAATATAGTCATCTGAGGTTTATTTTCACATGGATTTATAGCAACGGATCCTCTCAACTACTTTTGGAGGCAAATAGGCAAAGTATTAGTGACCTTATTGCAGGTGGGTCTAGACTCTAGACTGCAGAGGGTTTGGTAGTTTGCCCAGTGTGCTTGTAAGTGGCAGGGCCCCAGATGAAACCTAGGACTTCTGATTCTTCAACTGTGTTCTCTTCTTTATATGACACTTTGCCTTTCATTAAATCCCGTATTCACCCTTTGATACTTTTCAAGTATTCTGGCACATTTTCTGGCATACTTTTAAAATTGTGAGGACCAACTGTCCCTTGGGGTTCAGCATTGAAATTCTGTTCATTTTTTTAATGATTTTTAAACAATGTAACATAGTAACACTTTGATCGTGTATAAGTTTAAATGATTTCTTGAAAAGTACTCCATCTAACATTTATCCCTTCTTTTCCTGATTCTCTTTCAGATAGCAGTTCTGTGGATGAAAAGGTTTTAAATCATACTTTTTCTTCCCTCCTGAGGGATCTTGTCTTTTGTACATGTTTGTTTGTGACATATTAGACCTGTTTTGGTTCCTATGTTTTAGCTGTGAAATGTGCATGTTACCCAGCTTTTCATTCTTTGGTTGTCCTTTAAGTGTGCCCCCGATATGTTGCATTTCTGAAAAGGTTACACCTTGCCAGCTGCGCTTACTTTAGCTTAACACGTGCCAACCTAGGGGTCTGCTACGGTCAAACTCAGCATCTGTTGTTAAGTCTGGCTGATCATGATCTCCCTGACTGATTTAATATCTTCACCATCCATACCAAGTTTTAAGGGCAAATAGTATTTGGAATATATTTTCCTGGACTCTGCCGTGCTTTTGTTAAAATGCTGACAGCTGATTTCAAAACTTCCGCTCACAAAAACACAGTCGCTTTGACTTGGAGCTGACCCTGCTTAGCATCTGTCATAGTAGGTGTTAGATGTCTAGTGCAGTGACCCTTGTCCCAAACTCACATATATGCAGTTACTGTATGCTAAAAGCCTGTTTGTTTTGTTTTGTTTTTTTCTCATTTTTCATTTAAGGCTCGAATAGTAAGTGGCAATGATTTGGATGCTTCCAAATTCTCTGCACTCCAGGCGTTTGGTGGGTAAGTACACTCATAGCCTTTCTAATTCATTCCGTTCACCAATGGTACTTGGCTGTGCTTTCAACATGCATTTTGAATGCAGGGTGTTGCATGATGTTGCTTTCTTTCCCCCACAATAAAGTAGCTTTCATGGTGTTTCTTTAAAAATATATAGATGTATATCTGTGTAATTATGTATACATGTATCTGTATATAAAGAAGAAAGTTCAAGTCATCTAACCAGAGAAGCCATTAACATTATCATTCCAAGCACAATACATATAATTTTGCATAAATGAATTCATATAAATATGATTAATACTATCTTTAATCTGCTTGTTTGCACTTTATGATATGTGCATGAATGTCTATGCTAGTAAGTCAAGGTAATCATTATTTTTTATAGTTGCTTTTACTGAGTGGATAAAAGTATTTAAATTTAATCACAAAAATAATGTATGAATTGTATTCTCCATGTAAAATACTCAATTTTAAAGCAAAGGATCTCCTTTAAGGCCCATAGCTACACTTTGATAATTAGTTTAGCATGTATATTCATAGGTCTTTTTCTGTGTGCTTGCACACATCCCTATGTTCATATAAAATAAGTAGTTTTGTGTTATGTATCTGTGTGTATTTAGCACAAACTGCAACATTCTATATGTAAATAAATATGAACTTAGCACTGACTTTGTAGCAAGTACTGTTAAAATCTTTCATATATAATGACTCATTTGATCCTTACAGTGGCCCTACAAGGTAGGTACTGTTTTATCTCCATTTTGCAAATGAGAAAGCCAATGTATGAAACGGCTTAAAAAAAAAACTTCCTCTTTCTACAACTAGTTAAATGGCAAAATCAGTATTCAAAAAGTCTAGTTCCTGTCCAGTATTTCATCACTATGTTCTGCTGTATCTGCAACTTTCTTTTTCTTTTTTCCACTTAACGTGCCTTGAAAAACTTTCCACTGCATTGTTTATGAGTGATGCAAATATTTCAAAACAGTCATGTAATATTTACTTGTTCATTCTTCTATTAACCAATTTTCAAGAGTGTCTTCAAAAAGATCGCTGTGGATTAGCCATAGAAAATTGAGGTAATAAATAGGTTACTCTCTCTTACCTACCCCACACCTACAGTCTCTTTCAGTTTATTACAAAATGGTAACTTTTCATTCATTTTGTCAAGTTATCATAAATTAGAATTTAACTTCATTATTTTCTAATTATGAAAAAAATGTATGTCATGATCTTGGAGGCTTATCTGAGTTTTTGATCTTATAGCTTCTGCATCTCCTCCCTGCCCACAGCATCCATGACTTCATAACAACTTGCCTTCCTAACTCATGTCTGAATGTGGACTTTTAGCACTGTCAAAACAACAGAGTTAATCCACATCCCAGTTTTTGTTAAGTGCAAGCTGTGTAAAGTTTAGCTAAAATAGGTCATCTTTGGATTTGAATACACCCCATCCACTTCATTTTTACAGAAACTGCCTATTTTAAGGACTTTCTGAGGGATTTGGGGATTATGATAGTATGGGAAAGGGGTGATAATTTTCAGTCATCAAGAGTTGCCATTATCTGAATGTTTATTTCCTCTTGAAGAACCTGAAGCATACATTTAAATATAAGCCTTCAACCACAAACTCTTTCAGAAAGATTTTATTTTACTTCTCCTATAAATATTTTTAAATACATTTTTAATAAAATGAAATATTATTGTTAACTCTTCATATTAGACTTTCTCCTGGGAAACTGAGACTGGAGCAGACTTTCAAAACAGGGAGACATTACTTCTTCATGACAATGCTGCTAATCCTTCACTCCACCTTCAACATCCCTCATCACGTCAGAGCCCAACCACATTCATCCTTCCTCCCACTTTCTCAAGCATCAGTGAAAGAACAATCTGTACATACTGAAACCAGATAACAAGAGTTAACAGTGCTGGTCTCTGATTTCTGCTTATCTCCGTACATGTCTTGTAAGTGTTGCCCGAAAAGACATGCCAAACTTCATCCTGTTTTTTCCCATTTATCACAATGAAAAAGTTCAGTTTCAAGAAAAGTAATTGAGAGAGGAGAGAGAAAAGGTGAACAGAAAAAGGGATGAGAAAGAAGGCTAAAAGGATGCATGTTTCAGTGAAATCATTATATTTAACATTTTATATCTCCTAGTGTTTTTATAGAGTTTGGTAACTTGCCATATAGGTGAGCTAAGTCCAACCAGAAGCACACATCAAGATGGTATTAGAAGTACAAGAGCTTTTGGTGTTGAGTCACAGGGGCACATCTCAGAGATAAAGTGGAGACACTTTATTGCAAGAGTAGGCAAGGTAAGCCTTTGGACTATGATATGAATCTAACATCTGTGACAGAGAGGAAAAGAAAGCAGGCCTGGGTATAAAAAGCATTGAACTGACTACACTAGGCTACAACAAAGTGCTAGTCAGACCGTGGGGAGTCCCAGAGAAAAGGTTGCCTGTTAGAGGACTCCTCCGTAGGGCATGAGTGGCCAGATATATTACCTCCACCACATTCAGTCATTCTTTGGGAGTAGCTCGGAAGAGTGTTTTTTGGGGTGCATGCTGCAGTGGTTCTGGAAATGTGGTAGCGGAATGACATCATCCAGCTCCACGTCTCTTAGCAGGGTTTCTCTGCTGGATATCTGAGTAATACATGTCCACGGCTACCCTGCACCTGATAAGTCAGTATGACAAAACTCCTTTTATAAATGATAGTGAATGAAGTCACGCAAGTACCTTCTCCAAATATGAATCACCTTTTAAATTAGAATGACACTCCTTTGTTGCTTTGATTGCATATGACTTAGGTTCACCCTTTCCTGGACATTTGTAGTCCGAGTTCCATTGGTTGCATGATAAGAAGCATTTTAGTCAACTGAGAAGCATTTATTTTTTCTTTCTACGCAAGGAACCAGGCTTGTCTGCACCAGAATTCAGGAAAAGTCTATAAAACAGTGGTGAGGAGAAGGAGAAAGGCAGATAGTTTGATAGAAGAGATATTCATTTATTTCCTTTCTTCTCTAGCAATCTAAGTTATCTGTAGGATAGTTATGGAACTAAGATCCTTGAACCTCTGTGAAGGAAGGTTTATCCCCAGTCAAGGTTCTGAACTAGGCTATGGCTGTTTTTCTTAACTCCAGAATCTGCTGATGGCTTTCCAACCACTACCAGAATTTTTGAACCTTATCAGGAAATAGGTGATCTTAGAGAGAGGTGAGAAAAATGGAGAGAGATATTGAGGGGCAGCACACTAAAGATTGTCAAGTAGAAAAAGAGAAGCTTGCCTTTTAACTTATTTTCAAATAGATACAATCGTAAATACATAAATAAAATTTTTGCCCAGATTTTAAAGGTTGCTCGATTATTGCCATGAACATATCACTGGATGAATGTGAAGAAGCCATTTATCAGCCAGAGTTCTGAACAAGTCCTTTGTTCTTAAATTAACTTGATTAAACAGTGATTATTGTAAAACCTTACATGAGCTAGGTTGTACAATATATGGATATAGCTTTTTAATATACTCTTGATATTTCTGTCATGGTTCTGATATTGCTTTTTTTTATAGAAAAATTTTGGAAGTTACATACTTCCAATAGGGTGTCTTCATGCCCTGTTACCCACTCCTGTCTTGGCCTTTGTGTTTAAGCAGGGCCTAAAAATCAGCCATTTAACATAGAAGCTAAGGTCATTTTTCCTCTTCAGGGGCTCTTTGCCCATTTCTTCTCATAGCAGCAGTCTTTTTCTCTGGTAACAGAACTTTCACTTTTTTCCCCATCCAGACCATTGATCAGATTCTTTCCTATACCCTCAAGTAACCTCCCTACTTCTCAAGGAAAGGGCCAGAAATTCTCCTAAGCCTGGGCAACGGCTGTCTCTACTGCTACAATGTCTTTCCTAGCGCAGTGGTTTGTCCTACACAAACATCCTGTCGTGCTTTGAACCAAGTGTGCTGAGTATTAAGAAAATTACAGCCCCTGTATAACAGTTGGCTTTAATCACAGTAGCAGGTTACCCTCTGGAGGAAATTGTCTTTGTTTTTCTTTGACTTTTCAGTTGTTTTTATAGAAGAGTTCCTTTCCTGTCTTGCCAATGGTTTTCAGCCCTGGGGAAGTTCACTATGGATTCAATGAGACCAAAGAAATGACAGTAGAACGTTCTTGGGGTGAAAGAGGTTATACCCAACTTTCTTTCCACAGTGGCAGGTCAGTCACTAGAATTCTTTCCACTCAGAGCGAGTCTGCACGCAGCAAGCCGGTCTCTGCCTCTGGGCCTTTCTGCCCTGACAGCCGTCCCAGTCTCTGTCCTCGGTGCTGCCACCACTCCAGCCTCTGCTCTGCTCTCCTGCAACCTTACAGCTGTACCACCATGTTGTGCAGAGCACTGGGCGGAGCTCTTTATATAGAGTCAATAACAACGTATTGCCCATATATGTGTAGTGAGCTAGCCAACCAGGCCCAGGTGAGGATCCTGGCCACAGGAACCTTCACTGTATCCACGTTTCCCTCTAGGGCATTTGGCACAGCATTCACTATTATCTCCCTTTTCTTCTATGTTCGTACTTGTGTCATTTCTATGGTACATAAGAATTTAAATTGCATAATCTAACAAGATTGATATTGTCCAACTTGATTTTAAATGCTTTAAGTCACAGAATTTGTATTTTCCACTTATTTTTCTTTCCATAAAGGTTGTCATAGTGCCTTGCCCATATGAGAACCTCATTCATGAATTGATATGGTTCTAGGATGGCAGTTTCTTAGATCAATTGGTTAGAATTACTTCTTAGGAGATTCAGATGTAACTGCAATTTATGGAAAAAAAAAATCCTAAAACAATTAATGTATTCAGGATGAGAGACACATGAGAAGTAATGTGAGTTTTAAAAGCAGCTGAATCCTCCCCAAACTCAGTATTACTAAGCCCTTACAGAAAAAAAAAAATCAAGGGAATTTTTCACATCAGATATAACCACAGCTGATCAAGAGGCCACTTTGCTTTTGATTGTGAATCCTTTTTCTCTACTTTAGAGAAACTTTTGAAGATTGTGTTGAGCATATCTATAAAAATATTACTCTAATTATGTGAAGGTATAAATTTTATCCTTTCATTCTCCTATGTGAGAACCTTAACACTTTAAAACACCTTAGATATAAATTCATAATGCATTAAAAATTTCTTATCAGCTTCATTATTACTTCTTTAAGAAGGAGACCTTTTGCAATTAATAATTGAATGACATTTTTTACCTTGCTCTTTCTAAAAGTAATAAAGAAAGTGTCTTGCTTAATTCATTACAGGATGAATAAAACCTGGCATCTCTAAGCTAATATCAGACACAATCAGTATGGGTAGTTGTGTCGGCTAGGAAAGCATCTCATGTGAAGGTTGTGCAAGTCCCAACCCTACCACACTCTCAATTGTACCAGGCCCACTCATCCTCAGCGCTCTGCCTACAGTTTTCCCACTTGCCAGAAGAGCAGACACATTATATTCTATATGCCAAGGTTTGGTCTAGACAGAAAGCCTCTTAATTAGGAAAACAGCAATAAGGCCATCAAATTTCTGAAACCCATGTATCAAGAACTGTTTGCTAAGCCTGTGGCCAGAAAAAAAACCTGCCTATCTAATCTCGGCTTATCAACAGCAGTCAGCTCTCTAGTTAAGGGTCAGTTGAATGTTTTACTAGGCCCTCTTGGAAATTACTCAGGAAACACTTGATATCTTTACTTACAAAGTCCTGGGCTAATTAGAATGCATTTTGATATTAGCCACAGAGACCAGCCACAAGGCTTACTCCAATGGGTGGATCGACAAGACATCAAGAGTATACATGGACCCTTAGGGAATACACTTTGGCACAGTATCTATGGAAGTAAGATCAAAGTTACTAATGACAATCTAAAGTAGCCTTATAAATATCATAGTTTTCATGGAGTGGATTATAAATTTATTTTAGGCATATTTTTTTCCTACAAAGATAGAGGCAAAGAATTTATAGTATTTACTTGAAGGATTAATGAGGCTGTTACTTACCTCAAGCTAACATTAGCTTATAGTTCACCAAGTTAGAGATTGACACCTTTTTAATCTCATATTCTGACCTGAGTTTATAGCTTAACATTCCCCCTTGCTTAGTAATGGTCTATAAACACAAAAAGGATATTTGAGTATTATCCACAGTCAATCCAGGGATACTGTGTAAGACTTCCCTCTAGCAATGATATTATTGAACAGATTCCTCTATTCTCACATCCACGAGAAACCTGATATCTGATAGAGGCCATTTCCTGTGCTTAGAAGGCTGAGCATAGGTAATTCTCCCAAATCCCATTTTTACTTCTGTTATCTAATAGTACTTCAGAATATGGAACCTCAGGATCATCCTGGGTTGCAGGAAAAGGCATCCCTAGATTTTACCTTTTTCATAAAGCCACTATTTTCTTCTTAAGGAAGATAGGTTTCCATTTTAGACCCAGAGAATGCCTATGACCCTTGTCCATATCCACCTGGAATGTAGATAATGTCTTCATTTCAGGGAAGGAAAACACAACCACTGGCAACTCTGACAACTATCCTTTAGCCAGTTTCTGGCACTGCTGCCTCCGTAATTGTCGCTCACAGCCTTGCGTGGCTCCTCAGAAAGGCCTAGTTTTCATTTTATCTTTAGGTGACTGCTAATCAAACCAAGAAGCCTGCAGTTCTCTGGTTTCCATGAGCACTAATTCCACCTCCTACTATGTGAGACAAATGAATCCCAAATCATGCACTTTCGAGACACTAGTATTTGGTAAGGACACTTCAATTAGCAAGAGAGGTTGAATCATACACATGACCCTTGAGGCTGAATGCTTTCTCGAACAGAAAAATAAGGCCACTAACATGTGTTTAAACATGGTGCTACTTCTACCTCCTTACTTTCATGACTCCCAAGATTTCTCTCCTCACCAAGGCTCCACCTCAGAAAACCAAAATACCTCTCAAGCCAGGGTTTGTCATACTTACTTCTGACTCTGAGCATCACAGCAGGACCCATATAGTTAATGCAGCACCTGTGGGGGACAGTCCAGCTCAGAAAATTAAATTCCTAGTTAAGAAACACGAGGAGAGCATATTTGTTGGAGAAAAAATAATTCTATGTAAAAGCACATTTTTCTAAAGACTTTTCTATATTCAATTTGCTTTTTGAACATTTATATATTACTATACATTTTTAGTTCTTTACAACAGATCTTTAATCATGACCTCCAAGTCTCTGGCTTGACTTAAATTTATCAGAAAATCAATTAATCTTTAGGGATACACCATACAGAATCAGGTTTCATCTAATGCTTTCCAGATATTCAATGTGTTTGAGAAGTACCAAACTAAAATCACTGATACATCCTTTATGAGGAAAATATTCAACCAGTCAGCCTTAAAACAGTGGCTTTCTAGTAACTATGGAAAATATCATCTGTTACATTGAGAAAAATCTCTTATATTAGAAAATCACCAGTTATTAGTCAAAAAACATTGAAAATAATCCTACTAGATAAAATGGCAATTAAAATGAATAAATTGTTCCCAAACCCACTGATTTTTTGCAAAATGTAATTGATATGGCTGTTGAGTATATCTAACATATATAAAACATTTTAGAAAAAAGAGGAACACTGAACTTGATCATTATTTCCCAATAAAGCAAACATCAAATAGATAAATACCAGAGTCCATGAAAGTAGGTAATTTAGGTTTTTCTCTTATATGCAGATTATGTTGCAAACAATAAAATAATCACTGCTACCAAATGGTATGCTTCTATGACCTATCATTAGTTACACCTTACTCATTTAAAGTAACAGTTTTGCTTAATCCGCAATACTCTGTTTAAGTGTTAAACAATTTACTGTCAGAGCTACAACGGTTCTCAGATATGCCCATTTATAAACTGAAGACTAGTAGGTTAATATCGTTCTTGGATTTTAGTCTTCCTTAGCATGTAGAAACAGTACACAATAGGCTGATATAAAGAAATATTTCAGATGTCATTTTTAAAATGGCAATAATGTCTCAAATTCATAATTATTATAACTAATACTTCTTGAAATGCTACAGTATAGCAGACCCATATCTAACCATTATTTATGTAACCATTACATATCTCCTTTAATCCTCACCACAACTTTCTGAGGCAGATGTTATAATTCCACTTATCCAATAAGGTAACTGAGGCTTGGAGACAATAAGCATGGTCAAGGTCAAACAGTGACTAAGCATTAGGGCTGACATCTGAGCTCAGTCTACCTGACTTCAGGGCTTGATGGCCCTATTATGCCAAATGGATGTAATTTGCAAATAAATGACACTTATTTCTAGATAAATTATTTTTATTATATACTATATTCTTAATATTTCATTATATATTAGTCTCACAAGATTTTAGAAGAGGTGTACCAAATAACTATTATAGATATATTTCAGTCTAGATTCCAGAAAAGCATTTTCTAAGGATTTTCAGAATATTACCTAGATGAATTCATAATAGAATGAATGACTGGACCCAAAGTATGATAATTTGTGAATGACTTTGTATTGAAGGAGGCTGTTAGAATAGGGCTTCAGGAACTGCCCTTAGATTATTTTTAATTGAAATAGATAGGAATATAAAAGGTCTGTTTATAGGCTTTGAGGGGGACATAAGGCTGGGGAAAATAACTAATGTATTAGATTGTAGAATTAATATCCAAAGGTTTAGCATACTACAACTAACAAGATGAAGTATAGTATGTCAGTCAGGATGAGCTAGGTGTGGTACTGCAAAAAACAGCTACCAGATTTCAGTGAATTAAACAAAGAAAGTTTTTTTCTCACCTATGCTACACTTCAGTGCCTACAGATACGGGGGAGGAGGATGCACTGTGCCCTTCATAGTTCCTCAGGGAACCGGCTGGCCGAGGTTGGCCTCAACATATGCCTTCATGATTATACTGGAGAGAAATTAGAATGTGGCAAACTGGTCTCTTAAAACTTCTTCAGAGATGTGATATGCCTCCTTTCTGTTCATATGACAATGGGCAAATCACAGGGCAATAACTAGGCTTAAAGGAGGGTTGAAGTTCCATCATGTGTCTGAAGGGAGAAAATAACTGAAATGTTTCTGAACAGTCCTAATTATCATAATTAGGGATAAATGTAAGTCATAAACTCAGACACCATAGAAGACAGGAAATAGTTAAATGTCAACACATGAAAAAATTTAAAGTATTCATTGCATCTAATGGCAAATTAAGATTGTGGTGATAGTGCAGTGGACCTGCAAGGAAAGCTCTCCTAGTGCACTGAGAGAGGTGCAGAGATGCAGGGTAGGGGCAGGAAATTCTGCTGCTTATCGGGCGTGGCCGCTTCTCAGGGTCACTCTCCTCAGTCAGACAGAGCACAGGAGAACAGGGTGTAGGTGGAAGAGAAAGCTCGTAGGTCAAACAGACTGAAACAGGATCTCAAATCATATCATATGATAAAACACCAAAGAACCAGGGGTGGTGAGTCTGGCAAAGAGAAGGTTCAGGTGAGAATATTTAGAGGTCTTCAAATATTTAAGAGATTAAGTGTAGAAAGGGATTAAATTGTCTTGAGGGTCCCAGCAGGAAGAACTGGGGTCTTTGGAAAAATCCTACATGGACAGACTTCTGCTCAATATGAGGAGACATTTCCAACAATAAGAGCTGTCTGTCTCTGTAAAAACTATGTTCTCCATTTCTAGAGATATTTAAATAGCTTGGATGATCATTTGTTAGAAATGTTGTCAAGGAAATGTAAATATCAGATGCTTGAATCTATAAAGCCTCTTCCAATCTTAAGATTCTCTTCTAGTATTCTATCCTAACCTAATATAATCGCTGTATCATATAGAGGTTGCTGTGTAACAAACCACTCTAAAACTCAGTGGCTTTGAACAATGAATCTACTGATCTTGTCTGCGCTCACTTAGGCATGTGTGGACAGGGGCTGGTTTCACATGTTTGTAGGTAGGTGTCACCTATTGTCCGAGCAGCAGAGGGGATTCGGCTATGTGTCACACTTGTAGAAGCATGCAAGCCCAGTAAGGCTGGAACTGGCAACCATTATTTTTGCTACCTTTTGTTGTCTAAAACTAGTCATAAATCCAGATTAGATTCAACAAACATGGAAAGAGACCCTGTCTCCTTACGGGAGGAGTGAAGAACTGAGGACATTTTTTATGATCTACCATAATCATGTATTTCTATAATTAAATATTCTTCAAAATTATTTCTCAAAATTTGAAGGAAATAAAATGTTATTTCATATACTTAACCTTTGCTTACAAGATGATATCCTATGTACCTGGAATAGTAAAGAAAAATTAAAACTGCTACAAAAGCATCAGAATCTCATTTTTGTTATTTACCCAATTATCTCAGCTACAGTACAGGGCAAAGGCTGATTTACTGTCTAGTGGCAAAAGGGCTCTGAAAACTTAAGAAAGGAAGATATTTCTGATCTGGAGTTATCAGGGCAGACTTTATAGAGAAGATGGAAATGAATTGGGATTTGAAGTTTGGATACAATTTGGTTATAATTTGTATATGTGAATATAGAAAAAAGGCAGAACATGAAGCAATATGAAAACTTGAATAGCATCACAGATAAGAAAATATATTGGACAATAATGTGTCAGAGTATATGAAGGAGAGAAATGAAAGATTTGTTTGGACAAGTAAGCTAAAACATTAAATTTCCTAACTAAAGAAATTAAGGACATTAATCTTTTGAATAATATATCTATACCTTTGACTACATCTTGTGAAAATGACTTATGTGTTCTGGGAACAGAGTGGTGACCAATAACTAGTGGATGATTATAACAATACGAGAGACAAAGCTATGAATTTGTATTCACAAGATGGTAACATTTTTGTTAACCAGAACAGTCATCTACCAAAAGTACAAGAAACTTAATTTTTAGAGAGACATTAGTCCCTAAAAGCGAGTGCACTCAGGCATAGCAGACATCTCTTTTGCTTTGAGTACTCCTACATAACTCTGTCAACCATAGTAAACGTCACTGTAACTCCTACTCATTATCTTGATTTTTAGACTCTAATATCCCAGGTAGGAAAGACCAAAGCATGAGATTGGTAGAAGCTATGACTGCTGAGAACGATTCGAGTACAATTGTTTACACAAGGTGACACCACCTGCCACATCGTCTTTACCTATAAACATCCCTTCAGGAAACAACACTTGATATATTTTTTCCAGAGTCAGAGTGACAACAACAGAATCTCATATTTTAGAAAATTCCCCAAGTTCGGTGATAAGTGCATTTATTTTTTATTAAGTGTGGGAAATACCAAAGCTGTGGAGCAGGAGTGAATGAAACCATAGATTGTGTACAACAGAGGACCCTATCTGAGTCAGAGCTGAGACTGAATATTTTTACCTAGCAGACATAATAGAAAAATTAAAAGCTTTGCTCCTGCTGGACAGTGGCAGGGTTTCCTGGGGCGGAGGACGTTTGCAGGGCACAGTACTTTCTGTTCTAAAACTGGGAAAGTCCTGAGCAAACCAAGATTAGTTAGCCACCCTAGGGGTCTGGAGGACTTTGGCTGCCCTCGGTAACCACTTTGTCATGATCAGCACACCATGACACATATGCAGCTCACCGAAAGCTCTCATCCAGAGGTTTAAGTTAGGCAGTATACTTCTATCTATTCAGATCTACTTCTCTGGGCTTCTGCCTTGGAAAATGCTTTGCTTCAAGCATGGTAAAGTGATTGCCAACTTCAGTTCTCTACTTGGTTCATTTCAATAGACATGATTGTTTGCTCCTTGAAAATACAAAGGTTGTGACTCAAGAAACCTGAGTCCATCTCCAGAAAGACAAATGAACAGGAAAAAGAAGGGCCTTAAGATGTAAGAGATAGAATAGAGAGTCCATTTCTGAACTGAACTGAATAGTGAGGAGAAACGTGGGCAGAACAGAAATGTGTTCTATCGCACCTCTGAGGAAGCAACGATACGTAGAACTCAGAAGGGCCACCTCACTTTTCCAAAAGCTTTCACGTTTGAACATGTGGCAAATGCTGACAGACTTCTTCCCTTGCACTGTATGTTACAGTGTTTGCTTTTATTAGCTAGATACTAGCTTCATCATCTCAACACTGATAAGCCTTTCCTTCCTACTTCTGCAAGTGGGGCCTGGGCAGGGTTGATTTTACACATTGGCAGGAAGGGCAAACTCCTTGGGATCAGAGCTAAAGACATCTTACCACTGTTCCGAAACTTGGCATTTCCTGCATCACACCATTAACCAGCTCCCTAATGGCAAAGTGTCTTACTTATTATACTTCAGCTATTTCATAGTCACTTTTGAACAGCCTACAAGAGAACTGTCTAGTTAGTGAACGTGCTGATATAATCATTTCCAAATTTCTGTAGCATCCAGATTCTTCTGTGACCACTGAACCAGGCAGAATGAACATAGTAAAAATCTGACACAATATAGATATCAGTAGATTGAGTGGAGAGGGAAAACTAAGGAAGGAGGACTGCATGATGTCAAAGTCAAGCCAGCACCTCTGAGGGCACTGCAAGTGTAAAGCACCGTTTATTCCATGTATTTTTTTTTCCTAGAGGATCCAGAAGTGTGAGGTTGTCTCTCTGTTCTGCGTATGTAGCTGACAGGATAGTTAAGTGGATAATTACAATGTTATGTGAATTATAAGGGACCCTAAGAAGCAGGAAAGAAAAACCATGAGGCCAAAATGTAGGTGAAGAATCGTGTGTTAAATTTAAGGCCCTGCTTCTGGCATGGACAATGACTTGGATGTGGGAATTAGTGATGCAGTATGATAGGTGAATAAAGTTCCTGAGGGGATTGTTGGGATATGTGGATTTTGAAGGTAGGTCAGTGCCAGATAGGGAAGGGCTTTGAAGCTTCTTTGAAGCTAAGAAGCATGGGGTTTTTGTTTGTGTCCTAATAACCTGCTTTTCTAATGCAAAATGCCATCATCATCGTGGCAGCGGTGTGATAGAAAAAGTATCATTATCTTGTGGGCAGGGGAAGAGCCATGGGTACTTTCCTCTCGTTAAAATAGTGGCATATCATCTGTATCCTGTCCTTCCTTTACTAAAACTAACCAGGAGCCAGGGAAGGCACTGGAACAGCAAGTTTTAAAAAGTTAAATCTTCACTGTATGAAGATTGAGGTGTATATAATACACACTGAAAATCAGTCAATTGGAAGACGTTTGGAATATTATTAACCAAAAGAGAATACAAGAACTACTTTATCAGAATAAATGATGACTTTAGCTTTAAACATCTTCAACTTGGGGAAAATATGAAATGGGCAGTCAGATAGAAATGCCAGGAAGATCACTAGGAATGAGGGACTGGGTCATGGACAAAAGTTTAGGACTGGTATTTAGACCTGAGATTCAGTCCCACAGAAGTTGGTAGGTAGACAGAGAGGCACAGATAGAGAAACCGAAGTTGAATGGCAGTGAAAGAGAGAGACATTGCTAAACACTCAGCGATGTACTTCTTTCCTTCCTCTCCCAACAAACAGTCATGACGCATGCTTCCGGTGGTGACTTGTCGGTCCTTAGGCTATCCTTGACCTGCTTGTGTTCCAGGGCTAACTTACAAGTATCTAGAATCATTTGTCCTCTTTTCTGATTTAGAAATGGAATTCATGAACTTTAAATCCTGGTGTAAGATTCTGACATCTAGAATTAAATTCTAGCTGCATAGCTATTCAGTATAATCATGGGCAAGTTGCCTAATTTCTCCAAAATTATAATTTTTCTCATATATATATATATATATATATATATAGGGAATAATCACAATTTTACCTCATTCCACTGCTTTATCATTTGAATTAACATATGTAAACATTTCAGTGTGTAGCACATAGAAAACAAATGTTCGCTGCAAGTCTTTCATTAATTTCATATGCTTCAATATCTATGAGAGCCTTTTAGTAGTTTTGATTTTGAAGATCAAATTATTTTAACGAGAACATAAGTCCTCACACCAGTGAATACCTTCTGTAATGTGAAAATCCCTGCATCTGTACATTCAGATTAGATTACGATACATCAATCTAAGATGGGCTAAGAAAAGCCAATGTAGGTAACAGGAAAGCCCCACAATTAGAAGAGCTCAGCTAGTCCACACTCAGTGGGTTGCTGTAAATAAGTCTTTGATCTGTACTTAATCTCTGGGTCATTTTATAAACTGAATAATAAACAGGAACAAACAATTTGGGCCTAGAAAGTAGCAGTCTTGGGCAACATTAGTCATAAAGCCATGGCTTGCTTTCTGGCAACATGCTGCTAGTTTGACGTTGGTATAAGACTTCCTGAGGCCAATGGTTTTGTCCAGGGACACTGCTGATGGCCAATTTAAATATTTATTAAATATTTCAATTAACTGAGAGAATTAATAACACTGCCATGATTTCTCTTATAAGGAAAATAAACATCTCAATATTTATTTTGGTAAATTCAAAGTTGTTTTCCTTTTGCTCTGGTATTTTTTTGTTTTGCTTTGTATTGGATATAGTAGCCTTTTGTCAATTATTGTTAGAGGTGTGGCTTTTTCTGAGCAACTCCCTATCTGTGCCAGAGGGATCTGTGATTCTGCTTAAGCACAGATTCGAAGCTGGTCATCCAAAATTCTCATTTCCATGCTGCCTTGCTTTCTAGTTATTAGGAAATCACATGTGTTACAGTCATATTGTTGTTTATAAATGTGTGTGTGTGTGTGTGTGTGTGTGTGAGGATGTGTCTATTGTTCAAGATATTTTTTTCTGTGTAGCAGCTAATAATTTATAATTCCAGAAGGGCTCAGGTGAGCCCAGAAAAATGATTCAAATATAATCCTTGGTAATTTCATTAGAAAGGCAAACTCATTCATTTACTGTTTGGTTCACTCTAGGGCTCATCCCTGGTAATTACAGAATCTACAGAGCTGAGTCCCTTGTTCTGAAGTCCCTTGCCGTTATGAAATCATGGGTAGAAAATCCAAAAGGCATTCAGGACCACCTGAGCCAGGCTTTGTAGTCAGAGATATTTGAGCTATTGTAACCTCATGCTAGCAGGTCTCTGGCAAGAATATTCCAAAACCTCTCTCCCTTTAAACACATTCTGATATTTTATCACCTTCACTATTAGAATGAAGGATCATTTTGTCAAAGCCAGAGTACTGCTTTTAAATTAATTTCTCTTATGTTGTCTGTTGTGTTAGGCCAGTTTCAGAAAACAGACATTTATTTCCCTGGTTATTAGTTAGAAAGATCTGGAATCTCTGGACTCACTCTTCCAACTACCTCTTTCCATTACATACAGTGCATGCTGGTTTATATTCTGGTTAGCATGCTTTTTAGTTTCCACAATTAATTCATTATATGTCTAATCTTACAGAGCTGTGTTTTTAAAAATTCTCATCTGAGTTTAAAATAATTCCTCAAATAATCCCTTATTCAAATTCAGCTAGATTAAGCATGAGGGGGAACCTAGAGAAAACAGTTGTTGAACAATCCAAGTCAGTGAGTTGAATTTTAATTTTTCAAACTACATTCTCTGAACAAGTTAGAGAAAAGACCTCTAGATAAAGGGAAGTTAGGTCATATTTTAGGATTTCCCCCTCCCACTCCCTGTAGCAGAACAATGGTCCTGCAAAGATGTTCACATCCTGATCCATGAAACCGGTGCATATATATTACCTTCCTTTGGAAAAGGAACTTTGTGATTAAAGTCAGGATCTTGAAATAGGGAGATTACCCTGGATTACCTGATGGACCCTCATAAAAGGGGCAAAAGAGTCTGACACAGAGAAAGATGTGATGAAGGAAAGCAAGCAGAGGTCAGAATGTTGCAACCCACAAATAGGTTTCTGTATCTGGATAATAATTACAAAATTATTTACCACATCAGGATTGTAAAATGATTTTCTTCTAGTCCTCTTAAGGCAAATATTAGTAGCTTCAGTCTATATTAATTTATTTGAATGTATGGTATGAGAGACAGGAAAAAATTTCCAATTACTTGTGTAATGACTTAATAACGTTTATTGAAGAACATATTATATCTCCAGATATTTGGGATTTGAGTATTTATCACATGCTCAATCATGTGTATGTATAACCAAATATGGTTACTTTTGGAGTTTTGACTTTCACTTTTTAAGGCCATTTTCTGGAACTTTTCAAACTAACTATAAGGAATTAGACAAGAAAAAAATGGCATGAAGATTGGGAAGGAAGAAATAAAACTATTCATTTGTAAAGGGAATGATTATGTAGAAAAACACAGAGCGTCTACAAAGCAATTACTGTAACTAATAGTGAAGATACAAAAGTAGTAAGGAATTAAAGTTACTATAACCAATGTCCATTTTATTTTTACATACTGTAATCAAACTATTATAAGAGGAAAGTTTAAAAATTTTCAACAAATAGCATCAATATGCATAAACATATGGAATAAGTTTTAGAGCATGTGCCAGATTTGTGGCCAAACAAAGCACAAACATGGCTGAGAGAAGTTAAAGATCTAAGCAAATGAATATGCCATATTTGTGGATTAAAAAAAGTAAAATTGTTAAAATGTCAGTTTTCTCTAATCTGATCTCTAGTCAATCCCAGTCATAATCCTAGAAGTTTTTTTAAAAGAAATTGACAAGCTAATTCTAAAATTCACATGTAAATGTAAAGGACTTCACTATTCAAAGCGGTCTTGACAAAGAGCATGTCTGAGAACATACATTACCTGATTTCAATATAAAATATAAAGCTATGGTAATCAGTGGAAACTGGCATAAGAATGAAAAATGTATCAGTGGAATGCATAGGGTCCAGAAATAAGCCTGCATAAATATGGTTGTTTGATTTTCCACAAAGGTAACAAAATAGTCCAATGGGATAAAGTCTTCTCAACAAAAAACTCTAGAATAATTGAATATCCATATTGGGGAAAATACGGAATCTTAACCTTTAACTCACACCATACACAAAAATAATTTAAAATCTATCATATTGCTTAAACATAACATTAAAATAAACTTTCAGAGGAAAACATTGAAGAATATATTTCTTGTTTTTAGTTCACAGAGAGTGGTAACTATTAAAAAATTGATAAATTAGACTTCAACAAAATTTTCAAGAAATGACATCACTAAGAAATAGAACAGACATGTCATGTATCGAGAAGAAATGTTAAAATACACGTCTGACAAAGGACTGGTATGCAGGTCATACAAAAAATTCCTACAACTCAATAATAAAAAGTTAACCCAACAAAAAATGAGCAGAAGATTTCAACACTTAACAAAAGAACATACAGGAGTAGCCAATATGTACATGGAAAAAGGCACATCATTTCCTTCAAGAAAATGTAAATTAAAACCCCTGTGTACCATCAAACACACCCAATAAACTGGTTAAAATTAAAACAGTAGCACCGAATTTTGGCAAAGATGTGAAGCAACCAGAACTCTCCTATGAGTAATGGGAACTCTCCTGGACAGTGGGATGGATATATGGGTTGATGTGTGATAAAGCAATGACAGTAAAATGGTTAACAGTAAAATCTAGGTGGTGAGCATAGGATATTCCCTTAGATTTTTCTTTCAACTTTACTGAATGTTTAAAATTTTTCATCATAAAATATTGGGAGAGTGTAGCTTTAAAACATATCTAAACATAAAATTTACAGTCAATTCCCAATTCCTCTTCTTTAAAAATTCTTGGCTATTTTCACTTGCTTATCATTCTTAAAAATAACCTTTTTAGATTTGTTTGGACTTTTGTTTCATAGATAAGGGTAATGATTTCCAAAAGCACTAAGCTGAAATATATTTATATAGTTCTGATTTTATATTTACAGTATTTGTTGCTAGGTGTAAATATTTTTGGTTCCTTGTGTAGTTGGGATCTCATATTCATTTTTATTCGAATTAGTTCTTGTGAATAGAAATGCTCTTCTATGTAAGAGTTTTCAACTTCAAATTTCATATACTCCAAAGCAAAAGTGTGTCCCTCTGCTCATTAACATCCAGTGGAGAATTTTTGTCTGCAGTCAATTCATTCTTGGACAGTTCAGGGTATGGCCGGCTTCCTGTGCTTGATTATTTTTGAGGTAGTTTATAAATACTGTAACCCCCGCATGTCCATTCAACAGCAGTGAGAGTGCCAAAAACATTACGAATTTTAGAAAGCAGAGTTCTAGGATTAAATTGGAAACAAAAGTAGAAAAAATAAAAGAAGTTTCAAAATAAAATCGAGTTATACGTGCATATGGGATATTGTTTTGACAAGCCACATGTTTGGAAGGACATCAGAGAATCTTGCAGTGTGTAGCAAGTGCTGAACTTCTTCCAAAATATGCGATTTTCTCTATGTATAAAAACTATTGTTTCTTTTTAGCATTTTGCATATTACTGGCCCCTTATTTTGCTCCCTTGTTGATTTCAACAGTTACTCAATTGACTATTGGTGTTTCCAGGGCATTCTGTGTAAATAATGGTACCCCATTGCATTTAGAATTAAAATCCAATACACTGAGCATGACCCGGAAAGCCCAGGCTGTTCCCCGGCCTCATCTCATGTCCCTGTTTTCTTCACTCACCCTGCTGCTCACCATTCTGGCCAATTTTGTTTCCTCAAATATGATGGATATTTCCAGAATTAGGGCTTTGCACTTGCTGTTCTCATTGCCTCCTGTGGTCCTTGAATACTTTTTACCTGTCCTCACTAACTCATGTCCATACCTTAGCTCTCTGCTTATGGGATCCTCTTCCAAAGCTTTCCCTATGCCCTATAGTTTATATTAAGTACCCCTGTCCTTTCTCAAAGTGGCCAGTGCTTTTCCTTCAAGGAACATTTCAGTTTGTGAATCTATATCTTTTATGTGATAATGTGTTTGATATCTATCTCCCCTCCTACAAGGTTGTAAGATTCATATTGGCAAGGACGTTATCTTTTATTTTTTCAATCACTGAACTCTTTCACCTAGCACGTTATATGTAGTAGGAGCTCCACAAATACTACTTAGAAAATTGAATTCCATCAAAATAGGTTCCTGTTTCCTTCCGATAAGACCTTGCTTTCACCTGTCTGTTTAGAGGGAAAGTAGAAAAAGCTTATCTTTATCATGATACTCATGTCTGATAGTGACTTAATAGATTTCTACTTGAAAACCATTTGTATTGAGGAATATACAACATGTTAATGGGATAGAGAGTTTTTCTAGCGATGGAATTCTTAGACATTAAATAACAGGGTGCTAAGAGGAGAAAACTAGGGAAAACAAAATCATTTAGCTCATAGTCACACAGGTGATTATCAATTCCAAGTTCCACATTTGGCAAAAGACAATATCTCCTAATATGTAAATAGTATGGAGGAAATATAAATGTTTAAAAGGAGATGTTCTGTATATTCTGGGGGATTTCAAAAATGCTATTGTTATTATAGTAGTACTGAGAAACCTTTTAGATGAAAAGCAGTGGTAAGGGTTTTCAATTGCCTTTTTTTTTCTAAAATGTCTTATTTTTTTGAGAGATAGTAATTTCATTTGGACAAGTTATAGGATTTTATCATGTATAATGTGTATCCTGCACTGGACCCTAGAGATGGTGATTGGAAGGCCCAGTGCTCTGCTAGTGAGAGCTCCTCGGTGACACTGCACAGGTGATCCTTTTCACTAGGTGCTTTTTAACAATAAAGACACCTCAGTTCAGGAATCCCATTCTTTCACAAATACCTCATGAGTAATCTGGCCTAACCTTATGTAAAAAAAAACCTGGAAGGATACTTGAAGAGTATCTACCTAAAGACAGAAGACAGTTTCAGTCAGGATCTGAACTGGAGACAGATGGCATTGCAAAACAGGATAATTAAGACTTATTTACAAAGGAACTATTGACAAAGTGAGGATATAGGAAAACCATGAGGAGGGACATATAAATTATATTACAGGAAAATTAAACCTATTTTAAATGTACAATTTAATGTGTTTTTTCAAATGAACACATTCTTGTGTAAACGGCAGTATTTCCTTTCCACCACTTACATTCTTGCTGCAGCAGAAACTAACTTACCAGGGAAAGCAAACTGTTGATCAGCTTTTTTTTTTGGGTGGGGGGGTGAAAGGGTTATACCCAACTTTATTTCCAGGTGGCAGGTCAGTCACTAAAATCCCGTTCACTCAGAGCGAGTCTGTATGCAGCAAACCAGTCTCTGCCTCTGGGCCCCTCTGTCTGCACAGCCATCCTCTGGGCCTCTCTGCACAGCCGTCCCACACAGCTGTCCTCTGGGCCTCTCTGCACAGTCGTCCTGCACAGCTATCCCACACAGCCATCCTCTGGGCCTCTGTCCTCAGCGTTGCCACCACTCCAGACTAAAAGGGGAAAAAATCTTCAAAACAAGCACAAGAGGAATACAATCCAAGGCGGCCAATCTTGCATCAATAGCAGCATCTCATTTGCTCTACTAGCACCCATAAAAACAGTGAGCCAAAGATTCACAGTTCTGAGTTGAGTCTCCCTTGATGTCAAAAGAATCTTCTTTCCTGCTCACCTAACCAGCTATAGTCATTAAAGTCGCTTAACTTAGAACCTGGTTATTTCAATAAGACATGCAAATGCTAGGTCATCAATTAAGTTATTATAACTCTTCCTTTATGCCATTTATTTTTAAGTGATATTTGCATTTGAAACTCCTAAATCCCATTTCTCAGCTTTTCTTTATATGGAATTCCAAGTTGTTAATACAAACAAAATATTACTTAATATCTAGACCAATGTTTGATACTTCAGTATAGGATTCCCTGGCAAATCTGACAGCACATAGCTGAGGCTAGAGACATAAGGGCATCTCAGCCTCCCTAGAAAGTCTGAATAAATATTGGAATGATACCATTAATTTATTGACTTCAGAAAACAGTCATCTTGGGCATTCAAGTGAAGACAGCATGAGAGTACCAGCTGGGTTGGACTTGAAACTACCAAACCACCAACTTTTATAAAGTAGAAATTTGGTGGGGGTTGGGGGAGAGTGAAAGACAGGAGGAAAAGGAGAAGGGAAGGGAGAGTAAGACTGGGAGAGTACTTGAGTCTGTAATCAATACATGGAAGCCATATTTTAAAGGAAGATGATCCTAAGCTTTTATAACATAGCTGATCTGATATCTGGAACTTGAACAATTAGAATAAGATTCTTTCCTCTTGTGAAAAAATGAGGATGGAGTTGAAAAGCAAGGAAGTCAGAGGAAAAGAGGTACCCTGTCCCCCAAAACCCTCTTGGGGTCTGAGAACTCTTATTATTACACAAATGATATGTGGAAGCTGAGAGGAAAAATTAAAAAATGTTGCAGTAATGTCACACTGCTTCAAAATTCAAATCCACGATCAGTGGACTCATCTGATTAATTAGGGGTATTAATCATGAGGTACAATCTACATAATAGTTATGAGCGGTAAGATCACATTCGTGGTATACCATGGTAGGAAATTTAAAAAACTGAATCTCACCCTTCACCTTAGTTTGTTTTAAAAACACTACTGTTAGTGCCTAAAATAATGTGTCTGCCATATATATCTACATAGTGATTTTCTTACCCCACCCCATAGACAAACTGTCTTCCCTTTAGATTCGGTGTAGATGCCCATTCTTTTCTCTGCTTTTGTTTTTATAATATCCTTCATTTCAACCTCATAGAATCAAGATGAAACACTTACGAGAGAATCTGAAGGGATGGGCAATTTAACATTCTTTCTTAGCCACAGTCTTCAAAGTTGTAGATTTTTTTTCCTCTATTGAATTTTATGACTGCTATTTCCAATCATGTATATGGAGTGTTTCCCACTTTCTAGTAGCATCTCTAAATCACACTGTGGACTGGTAGCTTCTGGCAGATAAGAGCCAATCCCAGTGAAGGTACTGGAATCATTATCTTTTGTCAAAGAGACTGTATGTCTTTTTTTTTAATTAAGGTATTATTGATATACATTCTTATGAAAGTTTCACGTGAAAAAACAATGTGGTTACTACATTTACCCATATTATCTAATCCCCACCCATACCCCAATGCAGTCACTGTCCATCAGTGTAGCAAGATGCCACAGATTCACTATTTGCCTTCTCTGTGCTACACTGTCATCCCCTTGATCTCCCACACCATGTGTACCAAACATAATACCCTTCAATCCCCTTCTCCCACCCTCCCACACCCCTCCTCTTTGGTAACCACTAGTTCCTTCTTGGAGTCTCTGAGTCTGCTGCTATTTTGTTCCTTCAGTTTTGCTTCGTTGCCATACTCCACAAATGAGAGAAATCATTTGGCACTTGTCTTTCTCTGCCTGGCTTATCCTCCAGCTCCATCCATGTTTCTTTCTTATGGCTGAATAGTATTCCATTGCGTATATCTTTATCCATTCATCTCTGATAGACACTTAGGTTGCTTCCATATCTTAGCTATTGTAAAAAGTGCTGCGATAAGCATAGGGGTGCATATGTCTTTTTGAATCTGAGAAGTTGTTTTCTTTGGGTAAATTACAAGGAGTGGGATTCCCAGGTCAAATGGTATTTCAACTTTTAGTTTTTTGAGGAACCTCCATATTGCTTTCCACAATGGTTGAACTAGCTTACATTCCCACCAGCAGAAAGGTTTCTCTTTCTCTGCATCCTCGCCAGCATTTGTTGTTCTTAAGTCTTTTGGGTGCTGGCCATCCTTACTGGTGTGAGGTGATATCTCCTTGTGGTTTTAATTTTCATTTCCCTGATAATTAGTGATGTGGAGCATCTTTTCATGTGTCTGTTGGCCATCTGAATTTCTTCTTTGGAGAACTGTCTCTTCATATCCTCTGCCCATTTTTTAATCATGTTATTTGTTTTTTGGGTGTTGAAGCATTTAAGTTCTTTATATATTTTGGATGTTAACCCCTTGTCAGATATGTCATTTACAAATATATTCTCCCATACTATAGGATGCCTTTTTGTTCTATTGATGGTGTCCTTTGCCGTACAGAAAGTTTTTATTTTGATGTAGTCCCATGAGTTCATTTTTGCTTTTGTTTCCCTTGCTCAAGGAGATGCGTTCAGGAAGAAGTTGCTCATGCTTATATTCAGGAGATAGATTTTTGCCTATGTTGCCTTCTAAGAGTTTTATGGTTTCATGACTTACATTCAGGTCTTTGATCCATCATGAGTTTACTTTTGTGTAGGGATTAAACAATAATCCAGTTTCATTGTCTTGCATGTAGCTGTCCAGTTTTGCCAACACCAGCTGTTGAAGAGGCTGTCATTTACCCATTGTAGGTCCATGGCTCCTTTATCATATATTAATTTACCATATATGGTTGGGTTTATATCAGGGCTCTCTAGTCTGTTCCATTGGTCTATGTGTCTGCTCTTGTGGCTAGTCTATAACTTTTAAAATGATAAGAATTACCTTAAAATGCATGATGATTTTTTTTAACACCATAGTCTAGGAAATACAGACTGCATTTCCATCACAAAAAGTATGATGTCTGATTTAGTTTGTTTCTTTTTTGTCTTGTTTCTGAAGTAAAAAATGCTAATAAGAAAATTAGCAAGAAAACAAGTCTAAGTGTTTTCCTATATTGAATCATTTTAATGTTTCTCTATTTGATTCATTGTCCATTTGCTCTGTAATTTAAATTTCTGTCACTGAAAGTAGATGGAGAAAATAAAATTTTGATATATACTTAACACTTAAACAATGATATTTTAAGCCACAGAATAATTGTGTGGAATCAGTCAAGTAGAGCAATATTGAAATATTTTCTTCTCAATTATACAGCATATTTCAGGATTCTAAAAACAAATTTATCTCTTTATATCACACAATATAACTTTTCTCATGGTGAATAATGTATGTTATGATGTTACATGATAACTGAGACCAAATCCACATCAACTGTGGGAAAAAATTTAACTATGGATGGATTGGTAGTAAGGATGGATCAATACCATCTCTGTAGAAGAGGAATTTATTACCTTTGGATTTTTACGGAAAATTTCTTTTATGTAGTTGAGAAAAAATAGTGTGTTTTTTACTTGAAATTTACTTAATGTACATTGCACTTAATTACCAATCTATTATGATCTATATCACAGACAAAAGTGTTGGTAGCAGTTTTACATTGAGTTAGTATAGTCAGTATGTATGCCAAAGGATCCGTATCCATTCTGAGAGTATTTTTCACATTAAAGCAAAATTGTAATTATCTCCTAACTCTGTGTCTCTCCATCACTACTCCCTTACTCTCCTTCTCTGACCTGGATTTCTACTATAGTCTTCTGTGGGGGATCCCTATATATATCTGTTCTTGCCCCACACCAAGCTGTTCTCCGTAACATGGCTAGAGCGGACTATGTCAAAATGCAATTGTAAACATGTCATCCTACTGCTTAAAATTCTTAATGACTTTCCATTGCTCTTAAAATAAAGATCAAAACCATCCATAAAATGGCCTGACACTGCTCCATATCTCTTTGCATTCCAGTCACACTGAATTTTCAGTTTCTACAGTGTGTCTAGCTCTCTCTACCACTGGTGCCTGGTTTCTGAGACCCACCCTGTTCAAGAGTAGTGTGCCTGTTTTTCTCTTTGCATAGTTAACCTTCACTCATTGATCAAATCTCAGTCATCATGTTCTCAAGGAAAGCCTTTTCTGACCTCTGTGAAAATATGATTTTCTTCTATAATAATTTTTCACAGCACCATGTTTGTCTCTTCTCCCTCACTCAGCCAGCTCTGTTTATACCTTTATCAATATAATGATATGATAATGTCTTTCTCTCCACTAGACAGTGAGGGCTACCTGGATGCAGAATGTGTTTGTACTCCCAACCCAGCCTCCCAGCATCTAGCAGGGTGTGCCTGGCATCCCATAAACAATTGTTCAATCTCCTTATATCATGTAAAGTAGAAATCATTACGATTGAAGTTAATTCCAATAGCATAAGAAGGCATATGCTGACTTTGCTTTGGATAAACCCAAATTTAAGTAATTTGTGATGTATATAAAATACTTATTGAGCTTTTATCTTACTCATGTACTAGAACCAGGCAAATAGTAATTACATAAGAAGGAATTTTATTTATCATTTGTCAAAATCTATATAATTTTAATAGAATAATTTGTAAGATTGATGAAGATAGAATACAGTAAACTATATTTATTTTGAATCCATTATGTGAGTGGTGTTTGCTAGCAGTTTTCAAATACTAGTTTATTTACCTCTCATAAGTGCAACTGTAAATGGAATTCAAAACCAGGTTATCTGACTCCAGAGCCTAAGCTCTTAATTATGCTACTGCTTTGCTGTGGCAATTATATATATATATATATGTTTTTAATCATCATTTGTTAAGCATCTGTTAGACACCAGGCACCCTGCTCAGGGCTTTATGTACGCGATATCATTTGAGCCTCATTACTGTATGGGGAGGTGTTATTATCCCTATTTACTAGATACCCTCTTTGTGTAGTTTAATGTCTGAGACATTTAAAATTGATTCTCACAAATAGGGGAAATCGTTAATGCTTAAATATCATTGTCTTTCCACATGGCTCTTCTCAGAAAGCAAAGCAAGTTCGTTCTTCCATTGTTACAGTTTACAAATTTTTTTAGCAACAGTGCGTATACTTAATACTATTGTGATAAAACTATGTGAAAGATTAGGACAGTTATTGATTGGAAAGTTGATTTTGGCTAAATGATATTCCCCAAAAAATCAATTATTACAAGAAAAGGTAGAGATTTCTGCACACAAAAAAGGCATATAATACAATATCAGGCACATCAAATTTGGCTGTTATGAGTACTGGCCATTACTCTCTATATATGAGGACCTCATTTTCTTTATCCCGAAGGTCAGTGTCTGGAACCAGGGTGGTGTATATAAAGTGACTCAGGAGATTTTCTTCTCTCCTCACCCAAAAAATAAACATCCCCTCAGCACACAAGGGAGAAATGAGTTGGAAGATGTGGGTGTTCAGCTTGCCTGTTCATGTTCTATTTAGAATTTCTTTTTTTATAAAGTGAGCTCTCTGAAGTTACCATTTTTAAAAATTCAATTTATTTTAATAGCACTTTCAAGAAAAACAGTACATTCATAGCACCAGTTGCCTACTGAATCTGTTATAACTCTCAGAAAAATGAGCTCTATAAGTAGTAACTACTTCAATAGGAGTTATTAGGAAATTTTATAAGTGTTAGGGTGCGGAGCTGTGTCAACAGAGGCAGAATTAAGAAGACAATTGAGGCAATTTTTTAGATAGTTTGGGCAAATAGAAGCAAGATAATTAAGAGAAAAATTGAATTAACTCAGGAGGTTTCCTGGTCATGAGTCAATATTCATTGCAGCAGTTTTTAAGACCAAGTGCAGATCAAGTTTTCAATGCCACCCACAACTGCTTCATCATGGCATCTTTATGCTTTGATATCCATTTCAGGTTAAAAAAGAAGAAAAGAACCCCATTTTGGAAAGAATGCTACTGCAGTAATAGAATTGATTTAGATAACTTGGAAAAATTCATATAAATGTGAAAAAATACTTCAGATAGATGATCTTTTTAGCTGTCTTTGCATTTGTAAGAAGGCTTAGGGGCCAGAACTAATTCTACAGAATTCTATGAAAATGTCCAGAGTGGTCATGCCTTACCCCTAAAGATTATAGGATAATATGTAATGTCATTACAGTTATAGTTTCTAGTGTTCTGGTCCCTGCAGGTGGCTAAACAACTACATTTATGAGTATATATTTATATCTGTATCTGTATAGCTGTATAGAGAAATAGAGATACTTATATTAACTAACTATATGAATTGATTAATACTGTTATCCCTTGTAGTAAATTGATGTTTGCATCTCCCCAGAATTCATATGTTGAAAAATCTAATCCCCAAGTGAGGATATTTGGAGGTGGAGACTTTGGGATTAGTGTACTTAGACCCCAAAGAGAACCCTCACCATGTGAGGTTACAGTGAAAAGACAGCTGTCTATGAACTTGAAATCTGCCAGTGCCTTGATCTTGAACTTCCCAATCTGCAGAACTCTAACAAATACATATTTGTAATTTACAAGCCACCCACCCTGTGGTATATTGTTATAGCAGCCCAAGCTCACTAAGATACCTCCACTGCAATAATAAACTGTTGCACAATGAGCAAGAGCCAGACAAGACTCCAATGAAAGACCTACTAACTTGAAAGCTCTTGTGTTAAAAAGTTGATTTAAAAAATAGGCAATACATATACACAAAAATTCAAATGGCACCAAAGGTATAGTGACAAGTAAATTTCCCAAACCCCTACTTCTAGTCACCTGTACCTTTACCATAGACACAACCACTGTTTCTTGCTTACTTATATATTCTTCTGGTAATATTCTGTGAACTACAAGCATTTTTAGATATGTTATTGTGTGTGTAAAAAAATATGGTAGCATACCGTATATACTATCCTGCATATTTTTTTCTAACTTTACTTATCATAGAGGTTCTTGTATAATAATAGATTTAGATCTGCCTCATATCTTCTAGAAACTATGTAGTGCTGTATAATGTACCATACTATCCCTGAGGGATATTTAGATTATTTCCAGTCTTCTCCTTATTATTTTGACAGGAGCTACCAAGGTGTATGACACAAAAAGGGGAGAGGAGTGACAGGAGAAATATTATCACTCATTTTATGTAAAAGAATATTTAATTTTTGTCCTTGGAGACTTATTCATGTCCTTGTACATGATTTTGAAATCAAACTGTACCAATGGCCAAAGAAGAATCATCCACTCTATGCCTACTCTTCGTCTGCTCACTGAGAAGCACAGTGTTATCCAGTAGGATTGGTGTTGCTTGTTGCCTCACATTATATTTGTCTGTGTATTTACCGTAGTGTACTTTCCTTTTCTCATAAATCTAAGACCCTTTTTACATACTGATATGCCACACCCCTGAGGCCTGGTTGGAATACTGAGATTCTGTGCCATGTCGTCTCTGACCGACACCGCACACTCGATGTGCTTCCTTTTCTGAAGACCCGAGGTCAGTCGGTAGAGAAAACATTGCAACTGGGTTTTTTCCTTCCCCCGTCTCATGACAAGGTCCTGATCCACTCGCCCAGGTAACTGCACATGATTCAAAGATCTTCCAAGAACCAGGCTGTTATCTTTGATCTCATGTCTTACAAACTGATGAAGTCCCTGTACCATGGGTGTTGGAAGCACGGCTTCTATTATCTTTTCCTATAATCTAATCTTTAGTCTTTTCCTGTTGCTCTAGTCCAAACAGCACCAGTCAGATTATTAACAATGTTGCCAAGACTTTTATAAATGTCATTTAGAAATTTTGTTCTAGGTGTATCTTTCTGCATACAATAGAGTTGAATTCTGCTTTTTGATCTTAGGATATTTAAACCATTTACATTTATTGATATAACTGGTGTAGTTCTATCATTTTTTCATTTTATGTTTTCTATCTTTATAACCTAAGATTTCTTTTTTCAGTCTACATACTTCTCTCATCATCTGTAAACTTTATATTTTTAATCTATAATGTAATTAGTTCTCTAATTTTTGAGATATTATCTGTGTGTTCCCTATGATAAACATGATAAATTAATTTAGTCCACCTTAATTTAGTCCTTCAGTTTTTTTCTACACCACCATCCAAATCTAAGTGTATTATTCATTTCTTTTAAATATGCTTCTGAACTTGTAATTAGCCATGCCCATTATTATGAAATAATGAGTTCAGCTGACTTAAACTACTTCTCACCTTCTGTTTCCCTTCTTTTCTCAACTTTTTTCAGTTCCATCACTTTAGCATCACCAGGGCTTATATTTACATTGTTTGTTTCAATTATGATGTTTATATCCATTGTTGCTTTGTTTGTATAATACTGAAAATGATTCTCTGTTTCCTTATTCCTTTTACCATAGTTTCTCCATTCACCCCTTAGTTAATTGAAATTCATGCTCTACTACTGTTTCCATGAAGGACTTTTGTAATTATATTCCATGAATTCTCAAACATTTAAAAAAAGCTTGTTCTCTGCCTTTATAATTGAACAATAATTTTAATGGTTCATTAATCAGAACTCAGTGCAGGAAACAAAAGCCACTATAAGCATTAAAATAGCCTTCAAAAATACCTTGCAGAAAATACATAACTCATCCAACCCTTGAGACAACCATGGCCAGTGCTGAATTCAATCCGTACACCTCGAGCTGCAATTCAGAGGTTAGGAAGTCAGAATTAAGAAGCTGCCACTGCTGCTAATACTATGAACCTGGAAACCTGAAGAATAAAAATTGAAATGTTGCACAAAAACATGTTACCATGCTCGATAAAGAGAGGCAGAAAATGAAATGCTCAGCACTTCTGCCTTCCAAATATCACTTGAATGCATATAATTTGAAATTTGCAAGTGAGTCTGAAAAGTAGAGTTTTGACCATCCCTCATCTGTAGTCCTAGAATATATACTAAACAGAAGATGATAACAGAGATCAAATTCACCAACTCACAAGACCCAATATCAGGGTAAAAGAAAATTGGGTCATATTTCTTTTCTTGAGGAATTTATAAGAAATTCTATATTGTGAATGTTGGTGTGAGGGGATCTAAGAATAACTCCTTTTTTCCCCTTTAATGGTAACGTAATATGTTTGCCTACTTACTCCAAGTATATCTTTAAGGTTCAGTAATTTTAAAAAGATATACCTTGATATTGATTATTCTGAGTCATTTTTTATTCTGGAACAGAATGCATCCTCAACATATCTTAAACCTTCATTTATTTCTGGAATATCTTAATTTGTCTTAAAAAATATATATTATTACTATTGTTTAGTTCTTTACCTTTGGGGCACTGAATATTCATGGCCAGGATCTCTCTTCCTCTTTCTCTTTTTTTTTTTTGATCTTTCTGCCTACCTCTTTATTTGTAATTCTATTATGTGCTGAATTTATTTCCACTACAATTTGCTCACTCTTCAACATCCTCCCTCTTTCTGTATTTTCAGCAATGTCAGTTCTCCCCTTGTTCTAGTTCTTCATTTCTGCAATAGTGTTTCCTTCTTTAGTTCTATCTTCCAATGATTTACCTTTCGATGCTATTTAATTAATATTCTCTGAGCTTATGTATGTTTCCTGTGAAATCTTGTTTTACAGAAGCAATCATTTCATTATGTTTCTTGAGTTATTTCTTGAAGGCAAGGTAGTGTGCTTGTCAGAACTTTTCATTCCTTCAAGAGAAACTTTTTTTGTATATTGGTAGCATTCTTGTCATTTTGTTCTTCCTGTTCCTTTTCTCCTTTATTTTTGTGGTGTCTTTGTGTGAATCCTCTGTTAGTTTTCTAAAATTATTAGTATTCAGTCATTTTAAAGAAGAACTGAGTCTTCTATCTACCAATAGAGTGGTGTCCCAGGCAAGAATACATCCTCTGAGATTCACAAGCAGTACCTGATGACACAGGGCTATTATATACATGAATTCTTTTAGCTTTTACCTTTCTCCAGATAACTGAAACCAGCAGGTGCCAGACTGCTCACAGTGCAGCCTTTCTTCTCCAGCATTTTACTCCTCAAATTATTTTGTCTGGATAATTCCTCTTGTTCTTGGTTCTCCCTTGATTTACTTTACCACCATACAGTGTCCAGGGCATGTCTTTTTCACCATTACTAAGGATTATTGGCTTTATTTACTCAGGGTGGGATCTCTAATTTTGATCATTGCGTTCTGTTAGTTTCACGTGAGAGCTGAAGCTGTAGGATTACTCTCTGAGCTTCTTCCTCTACCTTATGCAACCTCTCCTTTATTTTCAACCTTCACTGCATTTGGCAGCCCTTTCTTATATATTGTGGTTTGGATTACAGACATCTCCAGGTTTTATCTAAGATCAAATTTGCTCCTCTTTCTTTCTGTCATTAATTTCAGATGAAAGGAGAAAAGAGATGGTTCTATTTAATTTTTATTCATTTTCAAAATAGAAATCTAAGCAACTCAAAGCTCATGCTTTCAATTGCTCTGCCATACCACTCTACTACATTATCAATGTCCCACTATTATTTTTCCAAATAGTCTACTGTGTGAAATTCATAATCACTATGACTGGGGCTCCAGGTATTCACAGTGGTTTTCTTTTCTTCTGCTTTATAAAGTACTAAGTGGGGTGATATTTAATAAATGAGAAAGAAGTTAGTTTGGGGCTTTTAGGAGCAACTGTTTTTTTTTAATATATATACTATGTATTATGTCTGGCACAATGTAACTACTTTGTTTTCTCACAAAATCCCCATGTTTACTTTATAAAGTAGATACATATTATCCCCATTTTACAGATGAGGAAAGAGGCTTGAAGTGGATTAGTGGCCAAGATCAAAGATATACCACATAAATCAGATTATTCAAGTTTGTGAGCCAGAAATGAAAAACCAAACTTATTTCAGAGGTTTATAACAAACATTTGTTTTTTGTGGGTCGGCCATGGCTCTGTTTCATGTGTTCTTGTTGCAGAACTAAGGCTGAAAGAGGAGACTCTATACAGAACATGGGGGAGGCCACAGGTCAACTGCCCATGGCTCTTAAATCCCTGCTGGCTTTGCATCTGCTGTTCTCCCATCAGCGTGGATAAGAATGTCTGATCCCCTTATAGGAACAGCAGAGTGTTATGGATGCAATGTTTGTGTCCTTCCAAAATTCATATGTTGAAATCTAATCCACAGTGTGAGGGTTTTAGGAGGTGGGACCTTTGGGAAGTGATTAGATCATGAGGATGGAACCCTCATGAATGGTATTAGTGCCCTTATAAAAGAGACCCCAGAGAGCTCCTCTCACCTTCCTTACCTGCCATGTGAAGATAGAACGAGAAATTGGCAGTCTGAAACCTTGAAAGAGGTCCCTCACCAGAACCCTACCATACTGGCACCCTGATCTTGGACTTCTAGCTCCCAGAACTGTGAGAAATCAATTTCTGCCATTTCAAGGCTCTTGGTGTATGACAACTCTGTTATAGCAGCCTCAGTGGGCTAAGAAACTTAGGAAAAATTAAATACCACTGAACAACAATAGTAACTGACAAGCCAAAATTCAAATTCAGATTTGACTTATTTTAAGGCCCTTTGACCATCCACCAAGATCATTCATTCATACCATAGTTCATTAATTCAATAATTTTTTTTTAATCTATCTCTTTTTTTTGTTGTTAAGGTATCATTGATGTACAATCTTATGAAGGTTTCACATGAGCAACACAATGGTTACTACATTCAGCCATATTATCAAGTCTCCCCCACATACCCCATTATAGTCACTGTCCATCATCATAGGAAAATGCTATGGTTACTACTTGTCTTCTCGGTGCTATATTGTCTTCCCCGTGCCCCCCCCCTATACTATGTGTGTTAATCATAACACCTCTTAGTCCCCTTCTCCCTCCCTTCCCACCTACCTTCCCCCACCCCTCCCCTTTGGTAACCACTAGTCCCTTCTTGGAGTCTGTGAGTCTGCTGCTGTTTTGAGGAACAATTGATTTTTTAAAGAAGTTTTGATCAGAGTCTTCACATATCTCCTTAGAAATCAGAAATTTGGCCTCAATCACCACTGGTCACTATTGATCAAATGGCATGCTTGTCATATTATACACACTTCATCACTCCCTCTCAAGAACCTTAGTATGTAAAACACTAATTTCCTACCATTACCCAGTATTTGTTGATAACTCCTCCTTCTTTCAGAAGCGTACTCATTTTACTCTTTCCCTACAGACTACCACCTCCTACCACTTTCTCATCCTCATCTACTTCTATCCTAGAAGCTTCCATCTATGTTGAGTCACCTATCAGCCTTACTGATTTTCAGTGTTTCCTTTTGGCCCACTGACCAAAAAAAACCCTGCACTCGCATCCTCTGGCTGTGCGATCTGCTCTGCCATTTCTGTTTTACCCATTATGAATAAACCAGCTGAAGAGCTAGGCAATCTACTGGTGTCTTCCATTACCTCTATTTTAATGATAAGGGAACTGAGGTAGTAAGAGGTAAAATGACCTAGCCTTATTTCAATATAAGGCCTTTTCTTAAGGAAATTCATCTTCCTATGAAGATTTCCCTATTATCTGTATAGTATTGATTACTAAATGTATATATCTAGACTTGATTTCTTATTCCCACTTAGGTCTCCTTTCTTTTTAATTAATTAAAAATGAGGCTTTTATACAAGTGAAAATTAAATATTTAAAAATACATTTTTTTCATGCTACTTCCATACAGAGTTGTTTTTTTACAGTTTTACTCTCTCTAGCAGTTATAAGCTTGCTTACCTCTTTCCTAAGCGTTAAGACCCTGCTAATACTGTTAAACTTCCATCTTTGCTCCCTGACAGTGTAAATTCTCTGAGTGTTCTGTCTTCACTTAAATTCAGTATAATAATAATGATGCAATTCACCATGGATTTCTGCTAGCCATCCTCTTTTCAGTATCTTCTAAGTCTAATCATATTTTTGCATGTGTTATATGTGTGTGAGCAGTTTATCACATCACTCCTTTGCTCAGAAGTTACAGTAGTTCTCTCCCTGAATATTGGAGAATATCCTTTAATTCATCTATTCAACAAATTGTTATTAAACTACTATAATGTTTCAGGTATGGTTTTAGGCTCCAGTGTAACTAACACAAGACAAATAAGATCTCACTCTCATGGAACTTAAATTCTGATATATAGAGAGAAATAAATAAAACAGGAATTATCAGATAAAATTAAGTGGTATGGAGATAATAAAACAAGATAATGTGCTGGAGAGTGCACAGTGGCATTTTGGATTCTTTTTCAAGATAACATTTGAATTAATACCTGTAGAATGATATCTAGAGCCAAAAAGTCCCTAGGAAAGGAAACAGTGGGGATAAACCTAACCAAATAGGGGGAAAGAGAGAAGGCTAATATGGTCCAAATATGGTAAACCAAGAAGAGAGGTTGAAGATGAATTTGAAAAGGCAAAGACTAGAACACTGAGGGCCAGGAGTGCTTTCATACAGGGTGTGGGCTTTATTCTAAGTTTAATGGGAAACAATTAGGGGGTTTTAATTAAGGAATCTGACATATGTGTGTAGAGATCACTCTGGCAGCTCTGTGTAGACCAGTTAGCAGACTATGCAATAATCCAGACTAGACGGGATGATAGTTTAGAGCATATTTTGAAGGTTCTTTAAGGTCATTAGCCAAAATGTGGTTTACTGAGCTCCCTCTTGTTTTCCCTAATACATGCTCTTAGTTTTCATTCTTATGCAGAGGAATGATTTCTCTCTTACAGTAATAACATCATCTCCCATTTGCCAAATATTTTTCAAAGTTCTTTGGCATCTTTTGTGGCAAGAATAATATGTATCTGTAATGTAATCATAAAATATTTTTATTGTTAAAGGACAGAAACTTTAAAATTGAAGCTCTTGGATTATCACTTGTAATAAAAAATGAGGGTTTAATATTCCTTTCTACATTGACTGACATATATGAATATGATAATTTTGCTTGATTCTGTGGATTAAAACAAGATCATACTAAATTTTCCCTTTGAATCCAAATTGCTTTAAGCTTACTTTGTAAAATTTGAATGTCTGAGTAAAATGCCATGAAGTGTGTCTTCCACTGTAATGGGAGTCTGGTGTGGGGTGCAGAGTTGAAATGGAACAAGATACTGTCCAGCAAAAGAAGACACTATAAACTGCTACATGTTGGAGAAAGGATATTTTCTGCTTAGCACCAAAGCAGCCACATAGGTACCCTTGTCCCCACAGACAAAGCTAAGGGCCTCTTAATGGGATGCTGCTCTTGAGATTAGGTTAAAAAATACAAAAATAAATATTTTTTAAAGCAACCTGAAACACTGAACACATTGAGAAAAAGGATGAAAGAAGAAACCATCAAACAAAAATCTTCGTCAATTAATATACGACAAAGGAGCTATGGATATACAATAGGGAAATGACAGCTTCTACAACAGTTGGTATTGGCAAAACTGGACAGCTACATGCAAAAGAAAAACAGGAAATGAAGATGGAATCTGTAAATTTAAAGATCCTCTCCATTTAATCTGCCCTCTTTAATAAAAAATTATATTTTGCTACTGGCATTGCATGCATAGAATATTGAGTTCAGGTAGCTTTTCAGGATAAGAGAGTTTTGTGTGGATATGTTAATGATTTTTGCTTCTTCTCTAAAAATCTCTGATATTGTACTTAGAAGGAAGGTAGAACTTAGGTCTTGATTATTCTCTAGTTGTTAACTAGTCCAGAAACAATTCTGCTGGAAGAGAAAAAAGCCTGTCTCCACAGTAGGAGACAAGTTTATGTTACATTACGAAAAAGCCTGGCTGTCAGACAGAATGTAGGTATGGAGAATGGTCATTTGATAATTTAATTAAATACAGCCATTCCAAGCTATCATTCCATCTTAGCTCTGGTATTGAATGGAAGTATAATAAGTGACAATGGTTTGGAGAGAGCCTTGGTATGCCAATCTTTCCTTGAGTCATTTAGTAAATATTAATGAGCACTTTTTGATCAGCGAGGTAGAGTATTGGGAGGAGGGCAAGTAGCCCCTTGTATACTACACATTGATCCAAAACTACAGTATTAATATCATGAAGGTTTTACATTTCATTGAAAAGGTGGTCTAAAACTTACATGGAAGATGAAGTGGAAAATAGCTAAAATAGTCATTAAGAAAATAAAGGTAGAGGCACCTATACCACCAGATAAATAACTTAAAAAAACTCTAGTAATTAAAACAGAATGTTGGTGAAAACAGTGGAATTACCAGAAAATTCACGATAATTACCTGGAGAGAAGAATAAGATTGAAGACAGTTGAACAAACTAGAGAAAATAGTTCTAAAATTCATATGGAACCACAAAAGACCCCAAATAGCCAAAACAATCCTGAGAAGGAAGAATAAAGCTGGGGGGATTACATTCCCCAACTTCAAGCTCTACTACAAAGCCACAGTAATCAAGACAATTTGGTACTGGCACAAGAACAGACCCACAGACCAATGGAAATGAACTAGAGAGCCCAGATATAAACCCAAGCATATATGGTCAAATAATATATGATAAAGAGCCATGGACATACAATGGGGAAATGACAGCCTCTTCAACAGTTGGTGTTAGCAAAACTGGACAGCTACATGCAAGAGAATGAAACTGAATTATTTTCTAACCCCAAACACAAGTCAACTCAAAATGGGTCAAAAACCTGAATGTAAGTCATGAAACCATAAAACTCTCAGAAGAAAACATAGGCAAAAATCTCTTGAATATAAACATGAGCAACTTTTTCTTGAATGCATCTCCTCGAGCAAGGGAAACAAAATCAAAAATGAACTCATGGGACTACATCAAACTAAAAAGCTTCTGTACAGCAAAGGACACCATCAACAGAACAAAAAGGCATCCTACAGTATGGGAGAATATACTTGCAAATGACATATCCGACAAGGGGTTAACATCCAAAATACGTAAAGAACTCACATGCCTCAACACCCAAAAAGCAAACAACCCTATTAAAAAATGGGCAGAGGATATGAAGAGACACTTCTCCAAAGAAGAAATTCAGATGGTCAACAGGCACATGAAAAGATGCTCCACATCGCTATCTATTATCAGGGAAATGCAAATTAAAACCACAATGAGATGCCACCTCATACCAGTAAGGATGGCCAACATCCAAAAGACAAACAACAACAAACGTGGTGAGGAGGTGGAGAAAGGGGAACCCCCCTACACTGCTGGTGGGAATGTAAATTAGTTCAACCATTGTGGAAAGCAGTATGGAGGTTCCTCAAAAAACTCAAAATAGAAAGACCATTTGACCCAGGAATTCCACTCCTGGAAATTTACCCTAACAATGCAGGATCCCAATATCAAAAAGACATATGCACCCCTATGTTTATCGCAGCACTATTTACAATAGTCAAGAAATGGAAGCAACCTAAGTGTCCATCAGTAGATGAATGGATAAAGAAGATGTACATATACACAATGGAATATTATTCAGCCATAAGAAGGAAACAAATCCTACCATTTGCAACAACATGGATGGAGCTAGAGGGTATTATGCTCAGTGAAATAAGCCAGGTGGAGAAAGACAAGTATCAAATGATTTCACTCATCTGTGGAGTATAAGAACCAAGCAAAAACTGAAGGAACAAAACAGCAGCAGACTCACAGAACCCAAGAATGAACTAACAGTTGCCAAAGGGAAAGGAAAAGGGACCGGAGGTGGTGGGTGTGAAGGGAGGGAGAAGGGGAACAAGGGGCATTACGATTAGCACACATAATGTAGTGGGAGGGGGGCACGGGAAAGGCAGTATAACACGGAGAAGACAAGTAGTGACTCTGTAGCATCTTCCTATGGTGATGGACAGTGACTGTAATGGGGTGTGTGGTGGGGACTTGATAATAGGGGGAGTCTAGTAACCATAAGGTTGCTCATGTAATTGTATATTAATGATACCAAAATAAAAAAAAGTGATCAAAGACAGTTGAATAATCAGAGTGCTAAATCAGGTCTTGGGTTCAGGAAATATGGTAAGGGGAATGATGATTGGTAGTGTATTCCCATTTTAAAAACCGAACATCTACTCTCCTCTATTAAAAAAGAAATTCGCTAGGTAATTCTGATGATCAGCCAGTTAATGGAAACATTGATTTTTTAGTTCGTCGTCTCCTGCAGTGTAAGATCTTTTTTTTTCTGCACTATCATAATAGGTAGTCAATGTCTTACCTTGTGAGGTTCTCATTAGCAATCCTTCCATGAATAATTTAGTTCTCATTTTTCAGCAATCAAAAAAAGTGAGATACCTTTTATATAGCTCTTAGCACGATGCCTCATTCCTGGCACACAGTAAAGGCTCTATAAATATTATCCATTTACATATTTATTATAGTTATAGTGATTAATGATAACTCAAATTCTAACTCCCTGTTATTTCTACCAGTTGGTCTTATATCTGCTTTCTAGATTAATAGAGAGCATGTCCTTTTGTCTGACATGGAACTTGCTCTTTAAACATTAAAAGAGCCTTGTCATGTCATCTTAGACTCTTCTCTACATTTTATAAAATATCTACCTTTCTTTCTGTCAGGAACTCGGCTTTCTTTCTGTCAGGAACTCGGCTGACTGGGAGAAAGAAATCTGAGTTGCCAGGTGTCAGCTGATTAAAACAAGCCAAAAATTAGAGGCTGAAGCCATTAATCACGTACTCTGACTGTATAAGCAAGAGTCTTTAAGCAGAGGAAGTGCTGACTCCTATCCCACTTCTTGCGTGGAAAGTGAGTAAACGACCATGAGGGTCAGTGCAGACATGGGAGTCCTCTCTCTCTTGAGGTAGCCCAGGAAAAAGGACTCCAGCAAGTTTATTGACCCTGAGGTGTGTTTAGTGGGAGACAAGGGGAAAGGCTTAGGAGTGGAAAAGTACTGAGTACTTTCGAGTCAGAGTGGGAAAATGTGTTTTTAAGGTTTCCCTCTCCTTCCCCTCTAACAAGAATTTGAGAGGCATCTAAAGAAGACCTCTGCCCAAGGCCTCAGATAAAGAGACCTAGGAATGAAGGTACCTGATCTAGGAATGACAGAATGTGAAAGACCTGAGTCCCTGACTGCGCCGCCCACCAGACTTGGTGCAGAGAGCTAGCTTTCCTCTGTGAAGCCATGCAGTGCCTTCATGATTGCCTATGGTCCAGCCTGAAAAATCACGCATAGGTTCTTAAGTAGGAGTCAGACTCCTCACTTTCAACCATCTGGAGTATGGCTTGGCATGCAGACTGCCCCTGCCCACCACCTTTCTGAGCACTCATCTTGGAGCATATTGTAGGGCACAGCACAGGAAGGAAATATACTGTATCCCTCCATGATTGGGTCACCATTGAGGTGACAAGGAAGTATTTAAATCAGATGGAATTAGAGCTGTGCTTCTGAGAACTTATAATTAAAGTAGGCATTTTCAAGGACAAATTTCTGTAGCTGAACTATTAAATTTTTACTTCTAGGGATCAGGGTATGATTTATTTTAAATTAAGCATTTACTATCATCTCATAACAGAATACAGTTGACCCTTGAACAACATGGGTATGAACTGCAAAGGTCCACTTATATGTGAATTTTTAAAAATAAATATTGCATAGTACTGTAAATGTATTTTCTCTTCCTTATGATTTTCTTAATATTTTCTTTTCTCTAGTTTGCTTTATTGTATGAATATACTGTATGATACATATAAAATATGTTAATAGACTTTATGTTATCAGTAAGGATTGCAGTCAACAGGCTATTAGTAGTTAAGACTTTGGACAGACAAAAGTTATAAGTGGATTTTTGACTGTATGGATATCAGTGTCCCTAAGCCCTGCATTTTTCAAGGGTCAACTGCATCCTGAAATCAGTGGTATTAACGTATTAACACATAACACATTGGGTCTGCAGTAAATATTCAATTTCTAAGGATGCCATTATTCCTGATGTTAGGCTCTTTACTCAAAAATTACCTTTCTAAAAATATTTACAGATGATGATTTTTTTTGTCCTATAATAGTATCTCTTCTGTTTGCTCTATTCATTTATGACTCACTTGACCTGTCTAAATCAATCTTCATAAGACCCTACGCCTCATCCTCCAATCAACTGAAGTACTTATTTACATAAATAAAAGTTGTTTTCTATAATAACAAAGGTTTGGATATTTTTTTCATTGGCGTTATTCTGAATTCAGCTCCACCTCTTGAGGCAGTTCAGTGTAGCCTAGCATCCCTAAAAGAAAATGGTTAACAAATCAGAATATTAAATCGTCTCTGTTTAGACATTTAAATGATTGATGGTTATTGAGCATGGGCCCCGAGTCAATGCCCACAGTATTGAAGGGCTCTATCTATTACCCTGCTTTCACGTCCTAAGGCAAAGCAGATCATCCTCACAGTTGGGCAGTAAACAAGGATCAGGAGAAGGAAATGCTTGTCAGATATGATTCTTTCTAGGCCAGACAGTAAATTGTGTTAAAAGTATTTATGTCACTTTTCAACAAACATAATGTAAAAATGGGAGCCTCACAGTGCTTCTAGTAAATACAGTGAATAGAAGGAGTCCATCCCTAGTGTGGTCAAACACTCACAACCTGGAAAATCACAGCAAAGTGAAACTGCAAGGCAAGGGCTCTTGGCTTATGAAATTGCTCTGCAAGGACACAATTCGTGAATGTCAGAAGTCTATAATGTGGTGACCTCCAGTTATGTTTATAACTCGCAATATAAAACATTGTGCTGGGGTTGTTAAAATATAACCCACTTCAAATGAAAAATAAAACCTAAGGTATCTGAGGTAGTGAGAATAACTTGGGCCCTACATAAAAGCTGTGGCTAAAATTTTGGTTCTCACAGTATCTGTGAGGAAGCCCTCTTATACAATGCAATGAGACCATTTATGGTAACAGTGGCATCTTGTTGGTGGCAGTGTGACTACGATGGTGATCATCAAGAATTAGAGAAGAGGGAGAACAGAAGTCGAGCAGGGAAGGGCGAGAAACCAGAGCATGGGGGAAGGGGAAGAAATTATGGAAACAGAAACATGCCCACTGGAACTCTGCAATTAACCAAAAATGTGAGGGAATGGGAAAATCCACGTAAGTTAACTATCTAGATAACTAACTGTCCATTAAAAATACCTAAATAGTATTTTATTAGAACAATTTTAAGTAGTTTTCTAAAATGTATTACATACATCTCTGCCTTCCTACAATATTCAGAACATAGTATTTGTCTTTTCTTGAAATGGCCTAGTTCACCATTATGAGTACTAATCATCGATGTCCTGATCAGAAGGATTGGCTCTGAAACCAGACTCCCCAGATTCAATCTTCGACTCTATAATTGCTAGGTGCATGATTTTGGAGCAAGATAATTAACATCTCTGTACTTCACAATACTAACATAAAATAGGGATAATGGTAGTTCCATCTCATAAATTTATTTATGAATTAAGTGACATATTGTGTGTAAAGCAGCTGTAACATGTGGCACATAATGGAGCTTAATAATAGTAGTTATTAGTGAATAGTTAATAGTTGTTGACCCATTCATTCATTCCCATGATATTTTTTGAGCAACCGTGTGCCAGGAATTGTTCAAGGCATTTGGAAACAAAATAAAGATGTCTGCTCCTTGAGAAGACTGAATTCTAGTAGAGGTGACAGATAATAAAAAATAAATATAGCTAAATTTTGTAATGTGTAAGATGGTCATAAGAACTATGGAAATAGACCAAATAAAGTGGGATCAAAGGGATTGGGAGTGCTGAGGTGGGAATGAGTTTTGGTGGAGGGTTCAGGACACTCAGTTTACTGTATTAAAGTGTAAAGTGTTAGGGTTAAGTCTCATTAAAAAGATGAGATTTAAACAGAAACTAATATATGCAATAAACAGCACTGCACTATAGTATTTGGGGGTTCTTGTATTTGCATTTCAAGGAAAAAGTAAAACTTTTTTTAGGTTCTCTACTTGTGCATTATTTTAGCCCCAATATATTTATACTTATCAATGTTTGTCTATACAGTCAAACCAAAATGGAGCAAGGACTTTTGATCTGTGTGATTCAGGGTCTTCAAGAGATGAAGTGGATTGTTATTTCATAGTTAACAAGGAGACTCCTGGACCTTGAACATCTTGCCCTCCTCATGGCCTGGGGCTCCCCTACTGAAAGCAAGTATCCCTGGGAGACTGCACACCTGTCTTCAATCCTTGTCCTCAACTCCCCACATTACCCCATCCCACTTTTCTCAGAATATTTAGATGTTTGGAAATTAAAGTGCCTGAGGAAGGAACGTTTCAGGGTAGACCTGGAAGTAGAGTGGGATATATGCCCTAGAGACCCAAAGAATAAAAAATAAAGGTGTGTTCTAGCTCTCCTGTTTACAATTCCTTATTAACTTTATTTGATATCTGAGAGGTGATAAGGGTAACCTGGAGCCCCAATTCTATAATCTTATTATCAACTTCCTAAATGGGCCAGAGATAGAGTGAAGAGTCTGGCACATGTTAATCAATATATGTTTATTTTATTAAAAGCATGTGTAAGACACTGTGTTTTATAATTGACTACTATTATTTGAAATAATTTTCTGCTATTTAGTAGCTGTATTAATTTTGAACAAATTATTTTCTGAGCCACAGTATTTTCTTCTTTGCAGCAATTCCTGTTTGAATTACTATATGTTACAAAGAATGCTTATAAAGAACTTAGTACACTACCTGACATATAGCTGGTGTTCAACAAATTTGAGAAAATTTTAATATTGTTTAGTATATTAAGCAAGAAGGTTTTACTAAGCTACAATTTGTTTTTTGTCGAGCAAAACGAGTGTTCATTTTTCTAATCAGCGATTTATGTTGAGTCATTTTCTATCTCGGTTCTTTAAATTAGTTCCTTTGTCACTAATTAGATGATGAACACTCCTGTCTAACAAGCATGATAATGCGTGAGGCTTGTGTGGTATAAAACGCTTGGTTTTATAATGAAATGCAATGCTGTACCATAAATTTCTTCATGGTGAGAGATTCAAGCACTTATTACAAATATGAATTCAAATGTTTCCCCTTTTGAACGATTTGATATCACTTTATATATTTTGTTTATATGCTATTCGATGCTTTTAATCACATGCATTCATACATCACATATATCCTTAACAAGTTTATGTGCCTCTTTGAGGTCAAGAACAGATTTATTTCAGTCCTCCATGTCAGGGACTGAAGGGTCTGGTATTTTGCCAGACTTATTCCCTGACAAGTTGGCCTTCCACAGTTCCACACATACTGGCAGAAGATACGTGATTACTGGGTCAGAGATAAAGACCTTTATTATTCATGGCACAGCAAATAGCACAAGCTTCATGTTTGCATCAGTTTCTTGTGTTCCTAAGCCCCAGAGGGGCAATGTGGAGTCAGACCTAAGATGATGCAAGGTACACAGTGGATTCACATCATTTTCTGAGCTTTGGAGACCCAAATCTTTTAAAAGCAAACCTAGCCAATTTTTGCCCTTGAAGGAGACATATTTACTATACTGGTTCAGCACACAAATCTTTCCTTTACTGTAGAAGAGGACACTATCTCTATGTGCATTCTATGAACACCTGTGAAAAGTTAGTCTAGGATAACAGTTAGTGCCTCCACTCACAGGGTGTACAGAAGCGCAAGAGACCCATAAAGAATGGTCTCCCAGCACATCACAGCACTTAGTAGTCTAAGTACATAGTGTGAACTCAATAAATATTGAAGTGAATTAATTTGACCAGAGAATTATGAAGTCATTGCTATATATTACATGCCTATTTATGTATAATCGGTGTTGACTTCCCTTTCAACTGAGTTTCTGAGGAAGATACCAATTAAGAACTCAATTATTAATGTAAAGATGATGTGGAAAGATGCTAAGGGTCCACATTAATCAAAATAGAGATGAATGGGAACAAAGGAGTTCAGTTAGTGAAGTGACAAATTAGGAGCTCCTTATTGGGAATATTATGAGCAAGAGGTTTGTGTACTCTTAGTGGTGATAGCCTCTGAATGTGCAGTTGGGGAAAGATGTACATAATGGACCCTGGAGAACATGAGGCCAGCTGCAGTGCACTGCTTGGTTGCACTGGACAAAATGAAAGTAATAGTAGTACCAAACACCCATTCCTCCAACTCCCAGTCTTTGTCCCCAATGTTTCCTCTCCATATAAAAAGGGTAATGAGTGCCATGTTACTGGAACTTCTTGGTATATACTATGTTTGACAGATCTAGTCTTAATTCTTTTGCTAGAGGAATGAATTTGAATGACAACTGCTGAGCCTGTAAACAGAACTCAGATCAGGATGCACGCTTAGCTCCCGTCCCCTACAACACTATTATGACCAATGGCAAAAGTCTGCTTTTCCCTGACACATCACCCCAGGTTATAAGGTAAGAGACAGTAGATTATTTCTCATGGGCTTATTAACTCCCAAGACCCATTCATTTTTTTCTATGTGGTCCTAATTGTCATTAGCTCAAATGCTTTATCTGTTCGGGGAGACAGTATGACAAGTTAGGTTTCCAGGAACTAATATGTTTTGTGACTATCACTTGCTGACTAGTAGAAGGTTGCTGTCTTTGTTCCATTATCTTATTGGTTGCATTTTAGAAACAAACCTGGCATGTACTCTCTTTACCTCATCTCCCATGGTGAAATAATAATAAAGTAAGTAGCTAAGCTCTCAAAGAGTCAGACTGCTGAGGAGAGACCCGTGTGATGGGCAAATGCCAGGCAGGCATGCACTCAAAGAAAAAATTAAGGTAGATCTTTCCATCATTTTTGTGTTAATAACCGTATTCAGAAACACACCCATTTTCAAGTAACTATTTATATACCACTGACCAGATGAGTCTTGCGCAAATCCAGAGAATCATATATGGTCATTGAAAACCAGCTCCGATATCATCAAGCATTGAAAGACTTCTAATTGTGTCCATGATGAGGTGCCCCTCACAGGAGCTGAGCAGAATGAACAGGGTCTTGTCTCTTTCTGTGTCTCCGGTCAACACAGCCAAATCCCCCAAATCTGCATAGCTTGGTTTCCTCCTTTTCCCTCCCACTCTAATTAGATCCATGTTTGTTTATTTGTTCTAAATGCCGAGTTTAAAAAGTGTTTCTAAAATACGAGTTTGACAGTCTGCTAGCAGAGTTGATTACACATTAGGCTAACATAGATGGATTTGTCATTATTTAAATAACTGTGATTACCTTTTGATTAGGTGCGTTTTTTTTTAAAGCTCCATTACATTTCCAGTAACTGTATGAAAATGCAAGGCACATCCGCTAGGAATAAATAATACTATTTTGGATTTAACCCTTGATTGCATTAAATAGGTAGAACGTTCCTATGCTAAGAACAGTAAGAATACCATTTTGGATTAGAGAAATAATGAATTGTTTTGTTTTTTAATTTTCAGGGAAGCATAGCTGTTAGAATAATAATCTTTGTTCCAAATCTTGAGGCCAACAAGAAAACTGGTATAATTTTTTTAATTTCTAATTACTCAGATCTAAATGTATATGTTTATTTGCCTTAGGAAGTGTGCCAAAAACATAACTGAAAGGAATTCTTCCAATCATCAATTTTACATTTTGCTAAGTAAATTTAGTGAATTTACTAAATTCACTCAGTACTATGCATACCAATACTAATGTGTAAGGTCCTATACTAAATGCAAGAGATGAAAAATGTACATAGTTCTTATTTTTGAGGAGTCTGTAATCCAGGGAGAAGTCAGATGTGAGTATATAGTTATAGCACCATGCTTACTGTGCATTATGAAAGGAGTAAATTGAGTTCAGTGGTAGCATGGTTAAATTGGTCCTTGTCTATTACGTGAAGTTGCTTGAGATCATATACTGTTGAGTTTTAACTTTGTGAGCTTCTGATCACTTGCACAGCCCTGGTCAGTCACTCCCCTGGCTTCATGGGTTGCTGAGGGATGATTTTGTAACAGATCGTTAGGTTAGGGAAGCCACTTCTGAACTTGCCAAGCATAACAGGTAGTTGTGCCTGAACTTTCAGAGGTACGAGAATGTTCTCTAGTCCAGTGGTGCCGGAAGTCTGCCAGCCACAGGACTTGAGGTCATGCATCCAGGAATCAGAGCACAGATGGAGATACTGAAGGAGAGGAGTGACAGACTGGGAATCAGAGGTCAGATAAATAGGTTTTAAAAGTAGAATTGATATTAAATATCATTATATCCCGTCCCTGTGTGTGTGGTTCAATTGGAATCCCTCCAACATCCACCCCTTAACAGTACCTCCCATATATGTATTGTTTTTCTAAAATTAGATTTTAATTCTATTCTAAGAATTTTGTAACATCCCTTAAAATAATGGTACCACCGTGGGATAACTTAGAGCCGAGGCTTGACTGTGCTGTCTGTGCCTGGGACACTTCCTGAGGTGGGTTTGCTTCACTCTCTTTTCTTTATTCCTTGAGGTAAGCGGGTCCTCAAGGCCTGTCTTGGCACTTCTTATCAAAACCAGACCACTGGACTGGGTGTCTCTTTATCTGAGCTCAAGTCTTGGTCATGTTTCTGTTAGCATTGACCAGGGAAATTCTAAGTGTGTAGGAAACATTTTCTAATGATAAGAGGGACTTGTGCTATAAAAGTCAGACCACCACCCAGTGGCTGTAGCCTCTGCTGTCAGGTACTATTCTTCATTAGTGATGGAGAGGGATTTTTAAAAATTTCAGAGTATTAAATATGCAAGCATAAATCTAAAGAACATATAATGAAAAGGAATCTAAGGTTTCAGTTTTAAGAAATGTAGTTTCTTTGTTAGTAGATATTTGATTCTATTTAATGGCATGTAAATTAAGTATATTTAGCTGGTCTTTCATTAATTTATGAATGATTGTATTTTATGAACTGTGTAGAAATGGATGCTTGGATTTTTCAGAGAGAGATTACTGAGAAAATTAGCTTCAAACTGAGGAACATTAATATACACAGTTTCATATTTACTACAGTTTTGAGCCATAGAAGCACAGTTTAGGAATTTAAAGACTAACACTCTGAACTGAGACCCTATGTAGCATGAATTTTAATTAAAGGGACTCTATTTCAACAATAAGGAGTGCTCAATTATGAGAAAGTTTGGGGCTGCATTTTTTGTTTTCTGTTCTGTAGCATGTCATAATGTCTGAGGTTAATTTAGGTGCAGATAATGTTATGAGAAGGGTAAGAAAGGTTTTTAGTATAGGGAATTGTAAACCCTGTAAAAGGCTGTATTATTTACTTGATAAGCAATCTGTTAAGGAAATGAGCCCTGGAAGGTACCCACTATAATTTGTATAGTGTTAGAAGTTCATCCCAAACCCCTGGCATTGTCTCCTCAAGCCTACACTGAGAAAACCTTCAGGGGAGTATTTTAAAAGCTACAGTTTAGGCTTTCACTTCTGCAAGCGATTGTAATAAAATCTAGGGCCATTCGGTTGTTTTGCTATGAAAAAAATTTTTCACTGCAAGTATAACTTGCAATCCCCTTTACCACCAGGATAGTAAATCTTTCACATCCCGTTTATCTCTTTGAAAACTTAAAAGTGGCATTAGCTTTTTAAAAATAATGTAGGTAAAGATGAATAATGAGGTAGTCAGCACTTCTGAAACCGTGTTTCAAAGGAACAAGGGTTTGAAAGGGAAGAAAGCCTGCTTAAAGTGTTAAGGAGCATTATGGAGTGTTAAGAGGGCAAATGCCTAGGATAGGAGAAAGTAATTTAGTGGAATACAAAGGCTCTCCTTGACAATGAAGCCATTTACTCTTTAAAATATTATAGCAGTTTGAATTGGGAGTTCCAGAGTTCATAAAGTAGAATGAAGGGGCTGAAAAAGAAAGTGGAAAAGCCACCTCAGTCAAGACCCTCATTAAGGGATCCAGGATTACTTCAACAATCTTTTTAGACCATCTCTCTGCATCCCTTATCCATCCTCTAGCCCATCATGAACAGCGCTACCAACTCTTGTCTTCTTAAAACATCACTTTGATCATGTTTGTCTCATGGCTACATACCTATAGGAATATGGGTGCAGCAGTTTTGTTCAAGATGAACTGAAGATGGGATAAACTGGAGATGGGGAAATTGGTAATCAGAAAGACAATGAAAAGAATTCCAGGCATATCACAATGAAATTCACAACAAAATTGTGGTGATCCAAATATAAAGGAGGATGCAAATGAAAGAGGATGTGAGGATGAAAGCGAGAGGGATGAGGAGAAAAATGGACTAGGCTTGATAACCACTTGAAGATCAGAAGCAAAGGACAGGGAGGGGCCTGTAGTGATGGTCTGGAGCCCTGAGTATTTCTAGCTTGCTGCAAATAACATGGGTATAATAGATAAGCGTTTAAATTCTTTGCATCTCAGTTTCCACATCCCTAAAATACAAGAACGTTGGAATATTTTATTTTTTAGGTTGCTTGGGTTTTACAATTTGGATTAGCTGATATTTAGGATTTTAAACCTCTGAGACTGAGCAAATAGTGATAGTATTAAAAAACAGAGAAATCAAAAGGAGACATCTAAAAAAAATTTGCAGGGAAAACAATTGGTTCTGAAATGGATGTCTCAGCTTGAAAGTGCTGACAGGTTTGTGGAAATATTCAAGAACATTTAAAAACTATTTCTTGATACCCACATATTCCAGGCACTTACCAGACAAATGTGTTCCTTGCATATTTTAGTGGAGTCAGATACAAATATTCACCATGACCTAGAGAAAGAGTAAGAGAATAAATGTGAGACAGAGAAAGGGAAAAATAAAGCATTTAAAAATGATGAGCAATTTAACATTCCAGTTCACTTTCATTAATACATGCCTAGTATGAGCAAGAGATGGAAGATAAGAATATTCTGTACCCTAAGTTTGGTTTTCCTCTTGCCTCTCAGATGTGAACAGTATTGTCTCGCTGCACATAATTTTATATACTTTTCACACAACCATGTCTTCTGAACTCAAGCTGATTATTTCATCTCATGCTCAACCAAGGAACTAGTGATTACTTCATCTCATGCTCAACCAAGGAACAAGACAAGAGGAAATCTGTCTATACTGGCTTTATTGAGACATGGCATTTCATCTCTAATATGGTTTCCTCCAAAAAGATCATCAAGGATAGGTTAGAGGACTTTATGCAGTTTCCAGTGAAGACAAACATCCTCCTTTATGGCCACACTTATGAGAATCTTGTAGGTAATGGAGAGGAGATGGAGGAGTCTGGAATGATTAGTTCTGGGGAGGAGCTTTATGCTTTGAATTTTATTTCTGTTTTGAGACAGGGCTGGAAAAATTGAGAGGATAAAAGTGGTGTTTTCAGAGATTAGAGTTAACAGAAAAAATGAACTTGGTTGAGGTATCTGTAAGACCTTTAAATGACTGGGGCCAGGACTGTAGATAAGGGCTAGGCAAGGAGTAAGCTCCGCCACCGTACATCATCTTCAGGGCTCAGGTGCAAACCGGAACAGGGTCAGTGGAAGACAGTCTAGACCAAAGCTGAGTCAGAAGAGAAAGTTGATAGAACTAAGAATACAGCACAGGGTGCCACCCCAACTTTGGCTTTTTGACCTTCTCTACCTTTAATTCTTCAAGTAGATAACTACCTGTAAGTTCAAGTCTGCCAGAGAGAGACTCTGTTACTAATGTATCCCTTAATTTGGAGGAATGTAAACTGCAGCAGTGGCCAGTATACATTCAATCAACTCCAGTAATGTTCCTGTCTACACAAGTCTGTAAATTAATTGTTACCAACAATGTATAATTTACTTACATACATCATCTCAATCAGTGCTCCCAGCAAAGCCACAAGGAAGGTAATGATTCCATTTTCCATATGAGATGACTGAGATTCAAAAAGGTGAAAACATATTTATTGGCCTAATAACTTAAGATCTCATCTTCCTGTGACTGAGTTCTGCCTGCCAACCCACTTCAGTCTGAGGTCCTTGACTATCTCCCTGGTCCCCAAGCTTCTGTCTTGCTCTTCCCAGGTATTATTCCAGAGGTAAGCATCTTACTTTTTAAATAAGACCATGGTTTGTTTCATGTCTAATCTCTCTGGTGTGAAGGTCTATTCACTTGGACCTCTGCTTTTCATTTTTACCTGCTACCTGCTGGAGTTGGCTCTAGGGATGTAGAGATGAGTGAGATATATTTGTCACTTTTTTGAAACATGTGACCTTGAGAAGACATCTATGTAAACAAATCAACAGGATGCCGTGTTAGAGGGGTTATGACAGAAGATTTAGAACAACTGTTCTCAAACGTTTTTCTGCTCCAATTCAATAGAAAAGTAAGACACCCTTCTGTCAGTAACAGATACTTACCTTTTAACCCACACAGTCACCGAGAAGTGCGTCCGAGAAGCGGGAGCCATATGCCCCCCCTACCCCTCCCCTCACTCCCCAGCCCCTCCCACTGAGAATCCCTGCTGTTGAAGTTTCAGAGAAGTACAGTTGGTTGAGAGGGGGAAAAGGTACCGATGTCTGCTTTATGGGTCCATGTGTGCTCTCTTCCAGATTCATTTGAGAGGTAGGTAGGCATTAGCCTATCCCACTCAGCAAGGAGGCCAGTACCAGTAGAGGGTGAACGCAGACAAGTGGGGAATAGAGTGATATCCCAGGGATCTACAGGGAGCTCAGGATGGCTGGAACAAGAAAGTAGAGGGTGAAGTCGAATGAGATAAAACTGAGGGGCAGTTGGACCTTACTGGGATGTAAACACGTTTGTTCTTTATCTTGTAAGCAGTAAGGGATGTTGAGAATGAAAAAGACATCTTTGTATTTGTCTTCTGGAAAGATCACTCTGCTGGCAATGTAAAAAAATGAGCTGGCAGAAAAGATCTAAGAGATCGGCTAAAATGGAAAGGCCTGGAAAAGGGCATTTTCAATGGGGAAGATGAGGGAGACAGATGTAAAAAAATACAATATTTTATCATTATATACCATGTTTTTATACATTATAACAAATTGTTAATAACTGATGGTTATTAACTGATGAAGCACCTTAATAATTGCTGGTGTTTTAAAAACATTGGTAGCCAAGCAGGAGTTTTAAGAGTTCATTGCCCACACACTTACAAACTTAGTTAATAGCGTCCTGGGAAAGTGTTGTAATTTTACTATTATAGCTGGGGGTATGGCTGGACATTTGCAATCTCTTAATATTTCAATTTAGAAAAACAAGGATGATTTGAGGATTAGAAGTCCATTATCAAAGTCCATCTCCTTTGATGCTTTTGGTCAGGAGTTGGAAGCCCACCAGCCTCAAAATCTGCAGCATAGCCGTCTGCCTCTTGGTACAAAAGAGACAAAGATGGACCACTATTTTATATATAGTGCTAAATCACCGATACTCTTGGTAGCTTAAATGACAATAATTTGGACAAACTATGAATGGAAGAGTAATTTTGAAAAGTTGGACTCTGAATGAGAAGTTTAAACAATAACAGTTTATTTTGTTTATATTTTCCTTTTCGTGTATAGAAAAAAATATATGACAAAAATCTTTGTTATAATGAAGTCAGTTTAAGAGGACCCTTTCAATAAGCACACATTTAAATTCTAATTACTAAAAGATTCATTTGATGTTTTCATGATGTTATATAAAATAATGCTGTATCTATGACAGATGGTGTCTCATTGTGATGAAATATGGAATCAAAAACTCTTTAGGAATGGTGATTAATTGGATGGGGGAGTGAATAATTGCACAGATACAAATACTGTGACAATAGTACAAATAAAAAGAAGGTAAAAAAGGAAAATATCCTGAATAACATATCCTAATATGCAACATCTGAATAACTAAAGTATGTAATGATCAATAGGAAAATTGTGTTAAAATGTATGTAAAATACATGTTAACCGAAAAAGCAAAATAAATGTTTACCATTAAGTAACTAAATAAATACAAGGAGTTGTTTTTAAAAATCTGAAAGAGAATACAGCTATATTATAGGAGAGGGATTTAGAATGATTGGTTATTAATCTTTTACATTTCCTTAATGTTCCATAATGCTAAAAATTATTAATTATGTACTTCTTCCCAATAACTGTCTTGGAAACTCAGAAATAAACAGAAGCGCTATCATCTGTTTTCTTAGGCCTACAGTCTTCAATTAATTTAACAGCTCCTTTGAATATAAACAGTTTACCAGTTTTCTGATTTCTAGTGGAAGTTAGTCTGTTTTTGCCAATTAACCATCAATTGTCCAGTTGTGGAAACAGCATTCCTCTGTCCCATAATCATAAAATATTACTTTTGGAAAATCTGCTTGATAGTTTTCATGAGATACTCTCCTGGTGCCTTCTCAGCATGCTTTTCCAATCTATAGGTATTCAGTATGTTATCAGATTAATTTGGGATGAAAATAATAACTAATATGTACTTAGTAAAATTAGCATTTACCTCTTCTCCCTAGATATGAGATTCCTTAAAAACTCTGGAATATATGTCCTTTAGATAATTTGTATTGTATTTGTTCTGTAACAAGATATTTAAACTGAGTCAAGGAATATAGCAATATGTATTTATATCTCAGATTTTATTAAACTCTATAAACTCTGTTTAATATAATTATGCCAAGAACTAAGGAACCCATTAAAAATATTAAGAATATATAATAAAACAAATGTTGAATTAAAACATATCTCAATTTAGTCTATAGGACTATATCCATTTTGTCAGTTTTATGTGATCATTGACTTCCCAGATATTTTCATGGCTTGCCTGACATTTTCATCCCATTTGAAATGCTTATGGTCTAAAATGTCCTTTTTCCTAGGGAGAACATTTGAATAGCTGGAGAGAAGCCATTTGGGAGGATTGGGACTATCTGATATGTGATATGGGGTTTCAGGTCTGAAGATAAGACTCTTGGAGTACGTTGAAAACACTTCAAATAATGGCTGCACCTCTAGATCAACTGAAACAGTCCTCTTCTCCCTAAAAGAAAAATCTTTAGTTATTAAGAACATGATAGTTATTAAGAACATGAGGTTTGAGGTCAGACAGTCCTGCAATGGAAATCAAACTCTGCCATATACATCTAGGCCTGGATAAGTTTAACTTTAGTTTCATTAAAAGTAATGAGAATAATTGTAAGCCTCAGCTCAAATTGTTGTAAATATGGAATGAGCCAATCATATAGGAAGGTTCATATCCTGGTACTGCTATCTCTGACTTAGATAATGACCTTGGAGATGATTCTGAATGCTTCTGTGCATCCATTTCCTCATATAAAATGAAAGAAATATTTGTACCTACACTTTATTGGATTTTTTTAGAATAAAACAAGATAATACATGTAAAGTTTGGCTGTAACTATTAGCATTGTATCTGGCTTCTGTAAGTACCACTTGCATGTTAGCTATTGTTAGCTATTTTGCTGGTTACAGTTGGGGCAGCTTAATCCAACCAGCTGCAGTCAAACACTTTCTTCTCATAATCAGAACTCACCTCCAGAGTTACTTGTCTGCTATTGTCTTGTGTCAATGACTCCCTGTTACCTCCTCATCAAGGACGCTAGGTGATAACTTCTGGATTTTATCTGATATCTATGAACTTGACCTCTTGCCTGAAAAGTCAATGATAGATTTATCTACTGATATTTCTACTGATACTTTTCCACTTTTTGTTAATCTCTCAGATTTCTCCTGGTTAGGAAGACTTTCAGTAAGTATTATAGAAATGTTTTACATTTGTGTAGAGTTTTACGGTATACCAAGCACTTTATTTACTTATTTACTTATTTTTATTAAGGTATTATTGATATACACTCTTATGAAGTTTTCACAAGAAAAACAATGTGGTTGTTACCTTCACCCATATTATTGAGTCCCCCCCATACCCAGTTGCAGTCACTGTCCATCAGTGTAGTAAGATGCCACAGAGTCACCACTTGTCTTCTCTGTGCTACACTGTCTTCTCCATGTGTACTAATCATAATGCCCCTCAATCCCCTTCTCCCTCCATTCCCACCCATCCTCCCCCACTCCTCCCCTTTGGTAACTGTTAGCCCCTTCTTGGAGTCTGTGAGTCTGCTGTTATTCTGTCCCTTCAGTTTTGCTTCATTGTTATACTCCACAAATGAGGGAAATCATTTACCAAGCACTTTTGTAATCATTAAGTGAGGCCAATTGAGCAGACTTTTTTTTTTTTAAAGATTCAGGTTTGCAATAAAAACTTTATTATCAATGGATAAGCTAATAGCAGTATATTTTTATACAAATTTCTTATAGTAATGAGGAAAATGTAAACTTATAAAAAAAATACAACCTGATAACATTTTTGAGGCTATTACTGAAGGTTAAGAGAACATTTTTATTGCATTGCCATTTTACAAATTACAAAATATATGTTCAATGAAATTAAATAAACTTAGGACAGAGATGAATTTTGGATCCGTATCTTCTAACTGGGGCTCATTACTCTATAGTGCTCAGGTTTGGCCAAGGTCCTTGGATATCTCTATTCTAATAAGATAAGAGGAGAAATTGTGAGGGCCAAGAAAATATATGTGTATGTAACTGATTCCTAAATTTGTGAGTTTTTAGGGTTGCTCAAGATTCTAGGTGCTTTTGGGAATTTGAATTAAGTTCCATGAAAAGGAAAACATAAAAGAGAATAAATAAATCATTACTGATAGAAAGAAAGCATACAAGTTATTTATAAAACACTTTGTAGTTTATAGATCACTTTCTCAACCATATAATAACTGCATGTGTTTCTTTAGTTATTAAAGTCACAGTTAGGAGTCAAAACATTTCAAAACACCTAAAGGCAGCTAGTTAGTATGATCACCATATAAAAAACACTTATTAATCCACTTTATATCACTATTAATTCTTTTCACAGAGGGGAGGAAGTAGAAACTCCTTGGAATCAGAGCTTTAAATTGGAGTAAATGGAACAGGAAAAATTCTTCTAGAAACCCACTTACATAATCCTTTTCCCATACATGTGATGTTTGGGTTGTGGGAGGGTCAAGCATAAGCTGGCAGGGAGAGGGGAAGGATATGTATGGGAAGAGTTTAAAGGGAAGCAAAAAGCTACACTGATGGAATAAAACAGTTGGCCCGCTTTCTGAAGATGGGTATTGAGAGGAAAAAAAAAAGTTAATTATGCTTTCCCTGTCTCTACAGTTTCTTGCAGTTAGTAAGAGCATACTGGCCAATGATTCTTTTCTGTGACCCCAATTCTTGATCTTAAAGTGTTACTGTAATTATCACAGCTCTTTGTTTAGAGAGTATCAGTTGGCATTTTTCTGAGCAGTGATAGAAACCATATTAACTCCTTTCTCATGGCATCAATAGTGGACCGGATTTTAAATGTCCCCTTGTCCAACAAACATACTTTGTCTTCCCTCCTGTCTTTTCTCCTTTCCTCTCTTCTTTCTTCCCTCTTTCTTAATCTCTGCCCTGCAACGTCTCTTCCTGTATTCTGTGCTCTAAACTAAAAATAATTTTTAGCTGAAGGGCATAACCTTAGGTATAATTTGTTCATCATTGAAATCCTTCTTATTCATGTGCAATGGTTTTAATATTTCACATTCATTATGTGTTTGAGCCTCATTTTCAAACATATAAATTATAGTGGTGTTACTATTTATTACCATTTTATCTGTATTAATATTTTGCTTTTATTACTATTTTACATGGGGTAACTATAATTATCAACTTGATGAATATCTGAGATATTTGCTGTGTATAGATAAACACACACACATATAGGATCATACTAAAGTTACTAATAAAATACAAACGTGCTTTTTCTCACTTAACATACTATGAGTAGTTTTATATATACACATGTATATTCCCCTTGTTCACTTTAATTATTGCATTCTTCCCAGTGGATACTATAAGTCATTTATTAAATATTTGTTACCTAGCTTTTGTTGTTATTACAAAAAAGTGTTACAGTGAATATCCTTGTACAACAAATGATTTTAATCTCGTGCATTTATCTGTAAGATAAATTCAGGTCGGTGGAAATTCTAGTATAAGAATAATCAACAATATTTTAAATGTGTCTATCACTCCTTGAGATACCACTTTGGAGTTTAGTCTGTAAAGATGCAACACACACACACACACACACACACACACACACACACACACACACACAAATGTTGCCTTAAGAAAGGTAATTCTTTCTCCATAGCAGACAGGCCAAACTTGCATCAAAAATGGTTTGGTTCTGTTTCTTCCTGGAGATACAGTTTCATATACCTAACAATTTTGATTATTCTCTCTGTGATACTGACAGAAAAACTGTATCAAGCCAGACCACATATAATTTAAAGTTTCAGTGTGTGGAATTATCCAAGAAGACAAGTGATCACTCTGTGTGGTAGCAAGGGTCTTTCTCCTTCTCACTGGGTAAGGCCCCAGAATTTTGGATCTTCGCTGCTTTGTGAACTAATTGAAAACCATGATATCCATTTAATATTTTTCATAGCATTTTTACTATGAATACTGGACTTTTTTTTATAGGAAGTCAGTGACCCATTGAAAGAATTCCTTTGTTTTTCTTTCCTTTTTCAGAGCCGGATGGGGACTTTATGGTATTGACAGTATGCCAGATCTCCGCAGGAAAAAGACTTTGCCTATTGTACGAGATGTGGTAAGTCACTCTTGTTTAATCCTCTTTTGTTGAATGTGTTGTCTTTTTCTTTATTATGTGTCAGATTGTCCTTATTAAGTGTCTAGCCTGTATTTCATAGAATGAAATATATCAGAAGAAGGATTCTACCAAGTGCTATGTTTATTATGTCTTTAAATTCTGTTAAATGGAAAAAGTACCTCTAACTTTTGACAGCTTTTCATATTAGTTAAAATTACAGATCCAGTTAAAATACCTTATAATTGAGTACAAAAAAGTCACGCAGCATACCACACGAGCTGCTGCAATTGGGCTTTCATATACTCAGTGTTATGAATGACCACAAATTTAATTTGCAGTTTTAGGCTTGATTTGAGCTTCTTTACTGTAACCCAGTAGACTTTATTACTTTATAAAGCAAGCAATAATACTAATCAATTATTTGTTCTGTTATATTCATTTCAAGTCTAATCAAATTAGTAAGCTGTTCCACTATCTAAAGAAAATCATGGCTCCCAAGTCATTAAAACCTTTATTAGCCCTGCACTTAACTGAGTAACTCAAACTCACCTATAACACAACATGCTGGGGACCACCTAAAGACTCAAAGAATTGATCTGCATTAGGTTATATAAAAAAACAGCCCATCAATGTGGGGTTTTTCTATCATTCAAAATGTCTTCACATTTTTCTGAAGGTATATTCTTAGTCAACATGAAAATATATTTCCCCCAGAAAAACATAAATTTCCCTTTTAGCAATTCCTTGATAACAGTAATTTTTAATTTTGTTATGAAAAGCTTCATCTGGAGGCCAGCACTCCGTCAACTAGGAAAGGTAAAATTTTGATTGAAAAGATCTTATACTGGAAAGCACCATGTGTCTACAATTAGTTGATTTTTGCCATTATAGTGTGAACATTATTTTAAAGTGTTAGGCTTATTTATTATTGTTTTACTATTTTCTCACCTTTCTGTCTAATTATTTACACTTTGTCTGCTCTGGCACTTGGAATCTTCAGGCCATGGTAAGTGATTTTTTGATTTATTAATCAACAGGTACAAATATAAACTACAATAGGATACAAACATAATTTTAGGGACTAGTTTTCAGAGATGGAGATCATCTTGGGTAAACCCTTGGAGTTAAGCCCACTGTATGTTTACATAGCATGGGTGGAGAGTGACTTCCTCACCCAGGATTAAGCTGAATTTTATCGGTGTTCATGGCTTGGTAGCTCCAAGGAAATATATTTATGACCAGGAAGGAGCATTATTCCACTATGACTTCCTCTGGTCCCAATGGGCTATCCCATATAGAACTTACGATCCCCTCTGTAAAAGTTCTTTACAGCACTGTGGAGTTTATTATATTGCATATGTTTCAGGTAGGAGCAGTACAATGGTTCTATTTTATGGTGGGGAAATTAAAGGGTAGTTTGACTCTTATTTAAAGTCATCCAAGTTATCATCATTGAATGAAGAAAACAAATCTGGGTATAATTATTCTCATTTGATAAAATGGACTCTTAGAAGAAAATATCCTGGCTAGATATGGATGTATATTCAAGGAAACTGTGAACAACTCAAGAACCATCTAGTACCAATTGTGGTTCAGAGTTATCACACAGACCAGCTGCTGTATATCAATGGTTGCATTTTATGAAGGAATGTGATCATGACTACCTTTGGAATAAACAGGGCCTGTTGCTAGCCTGGAAACTTAGGACTGGTGATCCCACTTTGCTGGGCCTTTTTTCTTGTCTGTAACATGTAGGGGCTGGGTTTGATGATCTAAGGGGCCTTTTTCAGCTTTAATATTCCATGCTTCCACATTCTGGATGAACTAACTGAATGATGAAAATGGCAGGTCTCTATTGAATAAAACTTGGATAGTGATAGTATACAGTTTTACATTTTCATATTCTGCTGAGAAATTTGTAGTTAACAGCCACTTCATGAACCAAAACTCATAATTCTGTTTATTTTAGACTCTGGCTGCCCGGAAATCTGGACTCTCCCTAGCCATGGTGATTAGAACATCACTCAACAATGAGGAGCTGGTAGGTGCAGAGTCAATTACTAATTGTGTATTGATCATAGTGGAGAGGGTAACCATTCTGCTTGAGACACTCATTTGTAATGATCTTTCCAAAATTCCAGAAACATCTGGGAACATGGGGAAAGCCTGACCCTAAACAAATTTCTTCAGGGCCTTAGCTTCACTCTCATACAAATTATCTTCTGCTGCTCAAATATGCATGCATGTACCCATCTTTACAAATGCTGTTCCATCGTAACACAGTTTACCTGTTATTCTCCTCCTGAAAAATCCTGCTACATTTTTATATAGGTCAAGTTTTGCCCCCTTTATGAGGCTTTCCCAAACACCCTCCTCCCTATCTAGCTGAATTATTAGTTCCTTTCTCCTGGATTTTCTAGCATGTAGTCACAATCTCCCTAATGTAGTATGACTAGGAGTGAAGGCTTCTTGGTACGAGTCCCATCTGTACCACTAAATTAGCATTGGTATAGCCGGCAAGCTATGTAACTTCTCTGAACCTGAGTTCTCTTATCTAGATAGTGAAGTAATCATAAGACAGATTATTTACTATTATTATATAATTATTGTATTTTAATAATTATAAATGAAATAAATATAAAATTAATTTTTAATTAAATTATACAAATAAATATAAAATTATTAAATTATCCATATATTTAATACTAGAGAAATTATTTTAATATTTAACAAATATTTATTGTAATTATTAATTATATTATTAAGGCATAACCTAGGGCATAGTAAATAATAAATATAAGCTGCTGTTTTTTATTACTTTTGTTATTCAATTAATTTGATTGTTTTGCATAAATCTTTTCTTTTAGACTCTGATATCCTTGAGGGTAGCACTCCATCTTGTTTGTTGCTCTTGTTAAATATTTTCATCCCTACTGCTTAGTACACTGTCTGTTATAAGGTAAATGCTTTTTAAGTTCTTGTTGAATGAGAAAATCAACGTGGTTAGAAGGTACAAGTAGACTGCAAATATCCAGGACAGGGATTCTTATATTTGACTCATTAGAATCACCCAGAGAGCTGCAAAGCATGCTGATTCCTGGGTCTCACGCCCAGTGATTCTGATTTAACTGGCTTCAGGTGTAGCCTGCGTCTCAATGGTGTTTTTCAAAGCTCTCAGGCGGTTCTAACGTGCGTGGATGTGTGCCCTGGTAGCTCCATCCTGCACAGCCACTCAGCTGGAGCTTTTACTCAAGACAATTTATGTTTCCTCCCTTATGGGAACTAATGCAGTCAACCTCTCCCAATTCCATCCCCTTTGCCATTCCTATAGAATAATTTTTTTCCAATAATACTAATTTACTTGTTTTAGATTTCTATACACCTGACTTTTAACACCATTATTCATATTTTTCTCATTCTTACCTCTGTCATTGTCATCTTCCACCCGAAAGCCATCCTTTCCGAGGTCTCCATCAACAAACTCCCCTTAATACACATCAGCAAAACAATACATGTCCGTCTGAATATCTGAATGCTACAGCGAGTTAAAACATTTTCTGTTGGGCCAAAGGATTTAAAAAATGTGGCTGCTTTCCCAGCATCTTATTCTTATCTAGTAGATTTATGATGCTATGTAATATTTTGAGTATAGTTTGGATGTAAGAGAGTTTAAACATCCTCTGGTGTATAAGAAAAACCCATACTGTTTGCTGAATCTCAAAGTGTATAGTCTTTTGCTTTGGAGGAAATAATTAACGTTGAGTGTTTTTATTGATAAACTATACTCTTCCTTTCTTACATTTAATATATTGTGTTTAGTTTTAACCACAAATATCCATTCTTATGAGAAATTACAGGAAAGAAGTAGAAATAAGAAGCAGGCCATTATATGTTCTGAGGCCTGAACAGGGAACACACCCTCACTTTGTGGTTAAATTAGCTATTGATCTACTTTACAACGACTTTAAAATATCATTTTACTTTAGTTTCTGAAGGCCTGTGTAAAAGATTTTTCAGTGTGGGTGTTGGGTGGATGAATAGAGTCCATCAGCTCCTTCTAAAATTCATAAAGCACATTTCCCTGAGGCCCAGGTCTCAAAAAGTAAATGAAATATGACTTCTGTACAACAGGCATGTTAAATGTCACATTGATAAGCTGTCACATTAAGTCATTACATAGGCAACTAACATAGATGCTGAAGCGAATAATTTCTGCTTCTTGGTACTAAAAGCCTTCCTAGGCACCCTCAATGTGAAAGCATGAAATATTTGCGTTTACATGAAGGAAAGCAGCTTGGCGATGTGGAAAATATCAAATGGTAGCACTTCTATTTTAATTAAAGAAATGAATGGTGAAAAGCTCAGTCATTTCTTCCAAGGAAGGAAGGGCTCTAAAGTCTGATACAAGGTGACAGTGAGTCAACCAGCACCACCTCCAATAACGCTCTGTTGGCAGTGGGTGAAGGTTTCCCCATCCATAACCAATTCCCACTCACCCACAAGGGGCTGATTGGGAATATCAGTCTAATATGCCCTTAAGGACTAAGGTTTCTGAAGATTTCCATCTGGTTTAATAACACAAGGGGATAACAACCTAGTATCCATCTACCACAACAATAGTCTGCCTGGCACTGTACTGTCTAGCTCTGTGGTTGCTTTCAAGAGTGACAGTTTCCTAGGTGTGGACCCAACAGTGGGCAATCAAAGTAGAATCATTCAATAATTCAGCAAATATTAATTGACTATCTACTATGTGTCAAGCATTGTTGCCAATTCTGGAAATAAGGCAGTGAACAACTAAGCTAAAAGTCCCTGACATCATGAGGCCCATAATATAGAGGGAGGGGAAGTGAGGTACTCTGTTTTGTACCCACCATGGCTACAGGTCATGATGGAAGCTTCTAGAAGGCCAGAGTATTTAAGACAGTCTCATATGAGGGAATTGCAAGCAGAGTGAGGAATACAAATCACCAAGCCTAAAAGGGATCTTAGAACCCTGTTTGGTCTATCTGGCTTAATGACCATGTTTAGGGGGCTGCTTTAATGGGATGCTTCCAGGAAGTGTCAATTCTAGGTAAGGGTTGGTTTTTCTAGGAGAGTAGGGGTCCTTCTTCAATAACAGAATTCAGGTCTAGTGAAAGGGGATGACAGCACCAAGTGTGGGAGTAATCGGATCAGACCTGGGCTCTATTCCTAGTCTGGCCAAGGAAAAAAGCACGGAAAGAGGAAGCAGATCAGAACACCTTTCTGGTGCCTTGGGTCCAGTCAGGAAGTTGCAGGCTCACTGTGGACCCAGGTACTCTGGACTCCTGCTGCAGAACAGCAACCTTTTTAAGCCACATGAACCAGTGTTGAAGTGACATGGGCCTGAACCTGAATCTCAGTTCCACCTCTTACTACCTTTGAGAACTCATTTCTTATCAACATTGTTTGCCTCCCTGAGATTTGTTCACTTCATCCATACAAGGAAAGTAATGATAATTATTTCAAAGTTTGTGAGAGTTAAAAGAAATGTCTTGCCAGACACAGCAGGTGGCAGTCAGGAAAGCAGAGGGTTGGGGATGAGATGCCCAGAGCACATGCTGAGTCCAGTGTCTCCCTATCACCTTTGCAGCTGAGGGTCAGATTCCAACAAGTACTGACATGGGAACCAGCAGTAATGACAAATTATTTTAAGGAGGTTTCTCTTGTTTACAAGCATTGCTATTGGTCCTGCTTTGATTGCCCTTCAAGAGCACAGTGTTTGATTTGAGATAGATGTGGATCCAGCTCCACCATCTACTAGTTGTGAGACCTTGGGCAGGTTACCGAAACTCTCCTGGCCTTCATTTTCTCATATGTTTGCTAATGACATAAGACTTTTGCATTTCTATTCATAAGTAAAATGGCCTGTTTACTGTGTCCTTGAACAATTTTGGCAGAAACAATAAACTAGCTTCATAAATTAGTTGGGGGAGCTTTCCTTTTTGTCACTTCTCTGGGCTGGTTTGTGGAAAATTAAGTGTTGCATACCTTGAAAGACCGTCAAACTTGCCTCTAAGACTATCTTGTAATTTTTTTGAGTATGGTTATTTGACAACTGAGTCAATTTATTTAACAAAATAATCTTATCCATGTCCTTTAAACATTTCTCTTGAGTCAGATTTGATCATTTATGTTTTTTTCCAGAAAGTTCTTTTTTTTAATCTTCAAATTAAATACTATCAAATCTTTTTTTTTGGTACCATTAATCTACAGTTGCATACACAACATGTTTACTAAACACCCCACTTCATCAGGTCCCCCACTTACCCCATTACAGTCACTGTCCATCAGCATAGTGAGATGCTATAGAATCACTCCTTGTCTTCTCCGAGTTGTACCGCCCTCCCCGTGCCCTGCCAACATTACGACGGCTAATCATAATGTGCTGATTTCCCCCTTGTTCCTCCCTTCCCACCCATCCTCCCCAGTCCCTTTCCCTTTGGTAACTGTTAGTCCATTCTTGGGTTCTGTGAGTCTGCTGCTGTTTTTTTCTTTCAGTTTTTTTCTTAGCTCTTATGCTCCTCATATGAGTGAAATCATTTGATACTTGTCTTTTTCTGCTTGGCTTATTTCACTGAGCATAATATCCTCTAGCTACGTCTATGTTGTTGCAAATGGTGGGATTTGTTTTCTTCTTATGGCTGAATAATATTCCATTGTGTATATGTACCACCTCTTCTTTATCCATTCATCTACTGATGGACACTTAGGTTGCTTCCATTTCTTGGCTATTGTAAATAGTGCTGCGATAAACATAGGGGTGCATATGTCTTTTTCAAACTGGTCTGCTGCATTCTTAGGGTAAATTTCTAGGAGGGGGATTCCTGGGTCAAATGGTACTTCTATTTTGAGTTTTTTGAGGAACCTCCATACTGCTTTCCACAATGGTTGAACTAATTTGCATTCCCACCAGCAGTGTAGGAGGGTTCCCTTTTCTCCACATCCTCGCCAACATTTGTTGTTGTTTGTGTTTTGGATGTTGGCCATACTTACTGGTGTGAAGTGATATCTCATTGTGGTTTTAATTTGCATTTCTCTGATGATTAGCGATGTGGAGCATCTTTTCATATGCCTGTTGGCCATCTGAATTTCTTCTTTGGAGAAGTGTCTATTCATGTCCTCTCCCCATTTCTTAATTGGATTATTTGTTTTTTGTTTGTTGATGTGTGTGAGTTCTTATATATTTTGGATGTCAACCCCTTATCGGATATGTCATTTATGAATATATTCTCCCATACTGTAGGATATCTTTTTGTTCTACTGATCATTCCTTTGCTGTAGAGAAGCTTTTCAGCTTGATATAGTCCCACTTGTTCATTTTTGCTTTTGTTCCCCTTGCCCAGGGAGATATGTTCATGAAGAAGTCGCTCATGTTTATGTCCAAGATATTTTTGCCTATGTTTTTTTCTAAGAGTTTTATGGTTTCATGACTTACATTCAGGTCTTTGATCCATTTTGAGTTGACTATTGTGTAAGGGGTTAGACAATGATCCAGTTTCATTCTCTTACATGTAGCTGTCCAGTTTTTCTAACACCAGCTGCTGAAGAGGCTGTCATCTCCCCATTGTATATCCAGGGCTCTTTTATCATATATTAATTGACCATATCTGTTTGGTTTAATGTTTGGATTTTCTATTCTGTTCCACTGGTCTGTGGGTCTGTTTTTGTGCCAATACCAAATTGTCTTGATTGCTGTGGCTTTGTAGTAGAGCTTGAAGTCAGAGAGCGTAATTCCCCCTGTATTACTCTTCCTTCTCAAGATTTCTTTGGCTATTCAGGGTCTTTTGTGGTTCCATATGAATTTTAGAATTATTTGTTCCAGTTCATTGAAGAAAGCTGGTGGTATTTTGATAGGGATTGCATTGAATCTATAGATTGCTTTATGTAGGATAGCCATTTTGACAATATTTATTCTTCCTGGCCAAGAGCATGGGATGAATTTCCATTTGTTAGTGACCTCTTTAATTTCTCTTAGGAGTGTCTTGTAGTATTCAGTGTATAGGTCTTTCATGTCCTTCGTTAGGTTTATGCCTAGGTATTTTATTCTTTTTGATGCAATTGTGAATGGAATTGTTTTCCTGATTTCTCTTTCTGTTAGCTCATCGTTAGTGTATAGGAAATCAACAAATTTCTGTATGTTAATTTTGTATCCTGCAACTTTGCTGAATTCAGATATTAGTTCTAGTAGTTTTGGAGTGGAGTCTTTAGGGTTTTTTATGTACAATATCATGTCATCTGCAAATAGTGAGAGTTTGACTTCTTCTTTACCAATCTGGATGCCTTGTATGTCTTTGTTTTGTCTGATTGCTGTGGCTAGGACCTCCAGTACTATGTTGAATAACAGAGGAGAGAGTGGGCATCCTTGTCTTGTTCCTGATCTTAGATGAAAAGCTTTCAGCTTCTCGCTGTTAAGTATGATGTTGGCTGTGGGTTTGTCATATATGGCCTTTATGATGTTGAGGTACTTGCCCTCTATACCCATTTTGTTGAGAGTTTTTATCATGAATGGGTATTGAATTTTGTCAAAGGCTTTTTCAGCATCTATGGAGATGATCATGTGGTTTTTGTCCTTCTTTTTATTGATGTGGTGGATGATGTTGATGGATTTTCGAATGTTGTACCATCCTTGCATCCCTGAGATGAATCCCACTTGATCATGGTGTATGATCCTCTTGATGTATTTTTGAATTCGGTTTGCTAATATTTTGTTGAGTATTTTTGCATCTATGGTTATCAGGGATATTGGTCTGTAATTTTCTTTTTTGGTGAGGTCTTTGCCTGGTTTTGGTATTAGAGTGATGCTGGCTTCATAGAATGAGTTTGGAAGTATTCCCTCCTCTTCTGTTTTTTGGAAAACTTTCGGAGAATGAGTGTTATTTCTTCTCTATATGTCTGGTAAAATTCAGAGGTGAATCCATCTGGTCCGGGACTTTTGGTCTTGGGTAGTTTTTTGATTACCAATTCAATTTCATTGCTGGTGATTGGTCTGTTTAGGTTTTCTGTTTCTTGCTTGGTCAGTTTTGGAAGGTTGTATTTTTCTAAGAAGTTGTCCATTTGTTCTAGGTTTTCCAGCTTGTTAGCATAGAGATTTTCATAGTATTCCCTTATAATTCTTTTTATTTTTGTGGAGTCCGTCATGAGTTTTCCTTTCTCATTTCTGATTCTGTTTATGTGTGTAGATTCTCTTTTTCTCTTAATGAGTCTGGCTAGGGGTTTATCTATTTTGTTTATTTTTTGAAAGAACCAGCTCTTGGTTTCATTGATTTTTTTCTATTGTTTTATTCTTCTCAATTTTATTTATTTATTTTCTGATCTTTATTATTTCCCATCTTCTGGTGAGTTTGGGCCTCATTTGTTCTTCTTTTTCCAATTTCAATAATTGTGTCTTTAGACTATTCATTTGGGAATGTTCTTCCTTCTTTAAATAGGCCTGGATTGCAATATATTTTCCTCTTAGAACTGCCTTTGCTGCGTCCCACAGAAGCTGTGGCTTTGTGTTATTGTTGTCATTAGTCTCCATATATTGTTTGATCTCTGTTTTTATTTGGTAATTTATCCATTGATTATTTAGGAGCATGTTGTTAAGTCTCCATATATTTGTGAGCCTTTTTGATTTCTTTCTACAATTTATTTCTAGTTTTATACCTTTATGATCTGAGAAGTTGGTTGGTAGGATTTCAGTATTTTTGAATTTACTGAGGTTCTTTTTGTGGCCTAGTATGTGGTCTATTCTGGAAAATGTTCCATGTACACTGTACACTTGAGAAGAATTTGTATCCTGCTGCTTTAGGGTGTAGAGTTCTCTAGAGGTCTGTTAGGTCCATCTGTCCTAGTGTGTTGTTCAGTGCCTCTGTGTCTTCACTTATTTTCTGTCTCGTTGATCTGTCCTTTGGAGTGAGTGGTGTGTTGAAGTCTCGTTAAATGAATGTATTGCTTTCTATTTCCTCCTTTAATTCTGTTAGTATTTGTTTCACTTATGTCGGCGCTCCTGTGTTGGGTGCATATATATTTAAAATGGTTATATCCTCTTGTTGGACTGACCCCTTTATCATTATGTAATGTCCTTTATCTCTTGCTGCTTTCTTCGTTTTGAAGTCTATTTTGTCTGTTACAAGTACTGCAACACCTGCTTTTTTCTCCTTGTTTGCATGAAATATATTTTTCCATTCCTTCACCTTTAGACTGTGTATATCTTTGGGTTTGAGGTGAGTCTCTTGTAAGCAGCATATAGATGGGTCTTGCTTTTTTATCCATTCTATTACTGTGTGTCTTTTTTCTCTTCTTCTTATTCCTCCTCCATTCTTTATATACTAGGTGTTTTATTCTTTACTCTTTTACATTTCCTTTGCCTGTTTTTGTGTATAGTTGATTTTACTTTTTGCCTTTAGTTAGTATTTGGAAGGTCTGCTTTCTTTGCTATGATTTTTTTTTTCTCTGGTGACATCTTTTTAGCCTTAGGAGTGCTTCCCTCTAGAGCAGTTCCTTTAAGATATCCTGTAGAGGTGGTTTGTGGGAGGCAAATTCCCTCAGCTTTTGCTTGTCTAGGAATTGTTTAATCCCTCCCTCAAATTTAAATGATAATCGTGCTGGACACAGAATTCTTGGTTCAAGCCCCTTCTGTTTCATTATGTTAAGTATATCGTGCCATTCTCTTCTGCCTGTAAGGTTTCTGTTGAGAAGTCTGATGAAAGTGTGATGGGTTTTCCTTTATAGGTGATCTTTTTTCTCTCTCTAGCTGCCTTTAATACTCTGTCCTTATCTTTGATCTTTGCCATTTTAATTATTATGTTTCTTGGTTTTGTCTTCCTTGGTCCCTTGTGTTGGGAGATCTGTGGGCTTCCATGGACTGAGAAACTATTTCTTTCCCCAGTTTGGGGAAGTTTTCAGCAATTATTTCTTCAAAGACACTTTCTATCCCTTTTTCTCTCTTTTCCTCTTCTGGTACTCTAATATTGCAAATATTGTTCCATTTGGATAGGTCACAGAGCTCTCTTAATATTCTTTCATTCTTAGAGATCCTTTTATCTCTCTCTGCCTCAGCTTCTCTGTATTCCTGTTCTCTGATTTCTATTCTATTAACAGTCTCTTGCACCTCGTCCATTCTGCTCTTAAGCCCATCAATCCCTTTTCTTATTTATGCACTCTCTTTCCTCACTTCCTCCCTTAGCTCTTGCATATTTCTCTGTAAATGCATCAGTATGGTTATGACTTTTATTCTGAATTCTTTTTCAGGAAGATTGTGTAAGTCTATCCCATCAGGCCCTGTCTCTGGGGTTGTCTGGGTAATCTTTGTCTGTACCATATTCCTCTGTCCTTTCATGGTGATAGAAGTGGTCGCTGGTAGGTGCCACGTGTGTCAGCTGGGAAAACAAAGTCCCTTCCTGCTTGTTGTTCTCCTTGTCCTTCTCCGGAGCCTGAACTGGTTTCTCGCCCACAGGGAGGCAGGCTCTGGGATAATCCCCAGAACTTCCTGTGTGCGGGGTCGCCCACAGCCTAGCCTATAGTACTGGGGGTTTGAAGTCTCGCTGGGTACCATCTGGTCCCCTTGGTGCTTTCCAGCCCTTGATGTGGGTTCTGGGGTCCTTCCCACTTAGCTGCGTGCCTGCCGGGAGTAGATTCTGTGAGGATGCTGTGGGCAGGGCCTCTCTGTTCTGCAGCAGTGGAGGCTCCCGGACCCTTTGCGGCTCTGGCCGGGGGTGCAGGGAACGAATGGGAGGCTGCTGATCACTGTGGGAAGCCTCGGCGTGGCTGCTTTGCCTGGCCGCTGACCAGGGGGTCTGAAATTCATGAAGATTCCCAGCCTGCTGGGCTGAGTGCGCTGGGACGATTTTGTTCCACTGTTGGGCCCTTGTCGCTTTAAGACCACTTCGTGAGGCACTGAGTTCTCACAGGTGTAGCTATAGCCTGGTTGTTGTTCTGTATCTTCTGTTCTCTTTTTTAGGAATAGTTGTATTTGTTGTATTTTCACAAATACATATGGTTTTGGGAGGAGATTTCCACCACCCTGCTCACACCACCATCTTCCCAGAAGTCTCACCATCAAATCTTTTTATGTAATTATATCATGGTTTACAAATGCTTGTGCTGTTTTCATCTTATTATTTATTTGTACTTTTCCCTTCTTTTGTAAAATCAGCACTGCAAGAGATTTCCTGTTGTTTATTTTATCTATACTGCTTCTTTGTTATCAATTTTGGTTATTTTTGCTCTTATCTTATTTAGATTCATCTTCTATTCTCTTTATATTTACCCTGAAGTTACTTTTCTGAGTTGAATATATAGTTTGTTAATTTGATTATCGTTATTAATATTTTCAAAGTAATATTTACAAAATAAGTGAAGGAAATAAATAGCAACCATATATACATCTGTGTATATCTATGACTCAGCTTTAGAACAAGTTAGCTTTCTATCTCTTGTATATTCCTCCTTCATTTTCTTCTTCCTTCCAACCATCAAAGATTTTATGACTCTCACTTTCTTGCTTTCATTCACATTTTTACCATTCTTGTATATTGTAAGTTAATTTCCTTCTTCTTTTCTACCATATGCATTTAAAGCTATTCATTTTCCTCTCAGTACACTTTAGCTGCATCATATGAATTTTGATATAGTGTGCTTTCATTATAGTTGAGATATAATTATTTAATAACTGATCCAATAATTAATATTTTGACTCATCAGTTTAGAATGTATTTTCTTTAATCTTCCAAAGACTAGTCATATGGGCTTATTTTTATTACTGCATTGTGTTCAGAGCATACAGACTGTATATTCAGTCTTTCGCATTTAGTTTACAATCATTTTATGGCTTAGTACATAATTTTGTAGATATCTATATGAGCTTTTTCTACGGGGCATATAAATTTTGGGATGTCTATATTCTTGATAAATTGTTCTTTCAACTTTGCTAGTAATCCTATTAATCTCTTAAAGGCTTTCTCTTTAAAATATAATCTGTGTGATACTAAGACAGCTACAGTAGATTGATTAGTTCAGTATTGGCTTGATGGAATGTTTTTAGCCATTTCTTTAAATTTGAATTTGTTTTATGTACATCTAGTAAACTACACAGCTTAATTTTACGATTCAACCAGAGAATTTGTCTTTTTATGGGTGAATTCAATTCAGCAATTTACATTTATCATAACATACTTGAGCTTAGTTATAGGGCTTTTAAAAACCGTACTGTGCTTCTTCACTTTCTTTTTCAAGTTTCTTTTGTGTAGATTGAATTTATTTTCCCCTCTTCTCCATCAAATGGATTAAGATTATCTGTACTGTTTGTTTTCTTTTAATACAGTGGATATGTTTCTTAAATTTTTGATAAAATTACTTTTCAAAGTTCAAAATTAACAATTCTGTCCTGAAAGAAACATAAAGATCTGAAAATGCTTAGGGTCTTCTAGGCGGATCAAATGAGATAACAAATAGAAATCTCTTCATCCAGTTTGGATACATAAGGATGTAGTAAATATTAGTTATTATTTTTATTAACAATGTTCACCACACTACTTTCCATGGCTTCGTGATTGGGTTTGCTTGGTTACACGAGAGGACAGTAGAATGTGTTCCCTTTAAGAGGGATGGTCATCTCCTTCCTTCCCTCTCATCCTTTTGTAATATCTTAACCCTTTCTACTCTTTCATGGCCACTATCAGAAAATTCATAAGCACTCAGTTTCTACCCCAAGTCATGAAAATTAGACTTTCCACATTAAAATGACTAAAGTTTCCCTTAGTGCAGAAATTCACATTATATTTGACCTCTTATATTTAATAAATTAATAATCGGATACCACCTTCATTATTTACATATACATTTTATTGAAGTATGTGACATAAACATTATATTAGTTTCAGGTATACAACATAATGATTCAATACTTGTATATATTGCCAAATGATCATCACAATGTCTAGTTAACATCCATCAACATACATAGTTGAAAATATGTTTTCTTGCTGTGATGAAAGAAAGAACTTTTAAGATCTTTCCTAGCACCTTTAAAATATGCAGTGCAATATTATTTACCTTAGTCATCATGCTCTACATTATATCCTATGACTTACTATTTTTTAACTAGAAATTTGTCTTTTTTGACCCCCTTCCCAAATTTTGCCCACCCCCGCTCTCTACACTGTCCTACCTCCAGCAACCATCAATCTGTTCTCTACATTTATGAGCATGGCTTTTTGTTTTTTGTGGGTTTTTTTTGGGGGGGGGGGATTATTTTTTAGATTCCACATACAAGATCATATGGTATTTGTCTTTCTCTGCCTGACTTATAGCATAATGCCGTTAAGGTCCATCCATGTTGTTGCAAATGGTAGGATTTAATTCTTTTATTATGACTGAATAATACACCACTGTGTATGTTTATCTATCTATCTATATATATATCTGTATTTACATATCTCTATGTATCACATTTTCTTTATCCAAATAACACTTAGATTATTTCCATGTCTTAGCTATTGTAAATAATGCCATTATGAACATGGAAATGGATACATCTTAAGAAATTAGTGTTTTCATTTTCTTCAGATAAATACTCTGAAGTGGAATTGCTGGATCATATGGTAGTTCAATTTTTTTATTTTTTATTTTGAGGAAGCTCCATACTGTTTTGTTTACATTCCTGCCAACAGTACACAAAGGTTCCCTTGTCTCCACAACCTCAACACTTGTTATTGCTTGTCTTTTTGATGGTAGCCATTCTAACAGGTATGAGGTGATATGTTGTGGTTTTAATTTGCATTTCCCTGGTGATTAGTGATGTTGAGTATCTTTTCATGTACCTGTTAGCCATTAGCATATCTTCACTGGAATATGTCTATTCAAACCCTATTCAAATCATTTTTTAATCAGATTGTTTGGGGGTTTTTTTTTGGAGTTGTATGAGTTCTTTATATATTTTGGATTTTAGCCCATTATCAGATATATGATTTGCAAATATTTTCTTCCATTCAGTGGTTGCCTTTTCATTTTGTTGATGGTTTCCTTTCTGTGCAAAAACTTTTTAATTTGATATAGTTCCACTGGTTTATTTTTGTTTTTATTGCTTTTGTTTTTGGTGTCAGATCCAAAAATATCATCATGAAGACCAATGTCAAGGAGCTTACCGCCTAGGTTTTTTCTTCTAGGATTTTTATGCTTTAAGCTCTGATGTTCAAATCTTTAATCCATTTTGAATTATTTTGTTTGTGTGTGGTGTAAGATAATGGTCCAGTTTCATTTCTTTGCATGTGGTTGTGCAGTTTTCCCAACACCATTTTATTGAAGAAATTGTCTTTTCCTTGTTGCATATCCTTGGCTCCTTTGTCATAAATTAGTAGGCCAAATATGTATGAGTTTATTTCTGAGCTGCTATTCTGTTCCATTGAGCTATGTGTCCGTTCTTATGCCAATACCATACTGCTTTGATTATGATAGCTTTGTAATATAGTAATATAGTTTGTAATCAGAGACCATGATGCTTACAGTTTTGTTCTTAGGATTGCTTTGGCTATTTTGGGTTTTGTGGTTCCATACAAACTAAGATTGTTCTACTTCTGTGAAAAATGCCATTGGAATTTTGATAGGGATTGCACTGAATCTGTAGATTGCTTTGAGTAGTATGGACATTTTAACAATATTTAATCTTCTAATCCATGGGCACAGAATATATTTCCATTTATGTGTGTCTCCTCCAATTTATTTTATTAATGTCTTATAGTTCTTAGTGTACAGGTCTTTCACCTCCTTGGTTAGATTTATTTTAAGTATTTTATTCTTTTTTGATGCAATTATAAGTGGAATTAGTTTCTTAATTTCTCTTTCTCATAGTTCATTATTAGCTATTAGTATATTAAAATATACAGATTTTTGTATATTGATTTTGTATCCTACAACTTTACTGAATTTGTTTATTCTAAAAAAATTTTAGTGGCGGTATTAGGTTTTATTCTATATAATTATATATATATATATATATATATGTACACTTTCCCTGAAAGTTTGAATTGGAGAATAATGATAATTATGGTACATGATAAGCCTATCCTAATTTGTTATCAGATCATGTTCCATGTCATAACAGTTATATCCTGTAGTGTATGCTCCTTGAATTATTGAATCAACCACTTCATCATTGTTTGCCCTCTTTATCTCATAAGTTACTTAGGTGGATGGTAATAGGTATCTATTATAAAACAATATAAGTAAAAACAAGTTAGTCTTCCATGGTGTAACTCCAGGGAGAGGAAATCCTGGGGCAAAATACTTAACTGAAACCGAAATCAGTCAAAGGGAGAAATAAGGTTTAAAATCCATTTATTGCTTATAAACAGTGGTCCAGGGGCCTTCTCTCTCCTGCTCTGGCAGAAGCAAGTGAATCCTCCCCCAACCTCTCAGGTTCAGTTAAGCCCTTGGTCGCCCAGGTAATTACTAATTGATATGGAGATGAATCACCTCTCTCCACCCTTAGGAACACCTGTTGATATGGAGACGCACTAAAGCCAGGTGAGAGATTCTGGAAATACCGCAATTTTACCCACACATGGATAAGCACATAACTTAGTCTGTGTACTTTCTGCTATAAATTTTTTTCCAGAATAATTTTAGATTCTGCAGTTAATCTTATATAATGATTAATCTGATGAGTAAATCAGACCTGGAATTATGTCTGTTTTTATACTAAGGTATGAAGTCTACCATTGTTCTGTATTCATATTTATTAACAAATTTCAAAGGTCACATTGTCCCTAATCTTTGCTTTGCAAATCCTTCTGGTGCTTTTGTCCAGAAATAGTAAAGTGATACCTACGAGACAGCAAATAGTTGTTTTTTTTCTAAACAGCATGCCTCAAGTACATGAAAAATCCTTGAAAAAAAGGGGCATATTTTTCTTAGAATTATCAAAATATGATTTTGGGGGGGTTATAGTAAAGGGATAGTTTATATAATCCCAAGAAAGAAACCATAGGATGAGGGGGAAACAGAGCTTCATTAGTCTAGTAACGGGTTGACACAGTAGGGTGTAAAGAGAAAAGATGTAGGGCAAATGGAGGGAGCCCAGCTTTGTTTCTTTTATAAGTATTAGCAGCTGGTTGATTGGAATATCAGTGGTCTAAAAACACTAGTCATTGCTCTTGGCAGGAAGCCTGATTGTTTTATTTTTCAGACTCATTTTTATTTCTCACATAGTTACGAATAGAAGAGGCAATTCGTTTCTTCTCAGTGTCCTAATTGTTCAAAAAGCTGTATATTAGGGCACTTCACCTTAAATTGCAGCTTCTAGAGCAGGAATTTTTAACAAATATTTGTAAGGATATGAGCATCCTTCCCTTTGTAAACTATAGGTTGTACTTGGCTACAGAGTCTTGTCAGAGTCAAAGTATTCCTACTCTAATTTCTACAGACTAAAATATTGTCTGCCCACATGACAGGTTGCCTTCTCTTCTAGAATCATTTCAGTAAATAAAATTAATGGTTAGTGGGTTTTCCTCCTAATTGCAAAAGTCTGACATCCTGTCCATAAATAGAAAAAAAAAATACTAGAACACAGATGGAACTATGCTTAACTTAGAAAAATTAAATTGAATAACTTTTTATGTATTAGAGCTTTTATTCTGTCTTGTGATTATTTTCACAATAAGCATGAATATAGTTTTAATCAGAAAATGCATTTTAGGAAGTCATCTGTTTCTTATAGAACATTTAAAAAGAAACATTTAAAATATGGGTGATAACAAGTCACCCATATTGCTGAATTCACGCTGTCCTTGGGTCTAATCCCAGTTATTAGGGTCCTTCTTGTTCTGGTGACCACCTTCTCCATATGTCAGGTTTCTAGTTTACCTAGGCCAGAGACCCTCTTTTGATTACATACCCAATCCCAACATTTCACTTAAGCTAGGATCCTGTTAACTATACCTAACTATCCTTCTGCCTGCTGTAGGTGCTACATTAAATTTTTTTCCCTTCCTTCCCTTCAATCCAACTCCTAATGGTGAGTTACAGACTTTCATTTCCCATGGTCCATTGCTAATTTTAGAGTTTCCCCTTGTTTTCTTCTGCCTGGCTTTGTTCAGGCTCCTTACCCAATCTTTTTTGCCTTATTCCACAAAAATCACACATCCTTGTATCATTTTATAATCTTGTTTAATCTGATCTTATTTTGCTGCTGAGAAAGCACCTTCTTTCCTCAAGATTCAGCATCCCCTGAGATGTGAGAATCCCCTCTTATGAAATGTATTCTTACATGCTTTCCTGACTATTCATTTCCTGAGTTTCTAAACTGACCGTCATTCCATCTTACACTTTGCTGGAGTGAGAAATCTTGTCATATGACATTTATTTTAGAGTAATTTTCAGCTTCGATAGACCCATGCCCACAAGCCAAAAATAAAAAATAAAAAAAATTCATATAAACATTTCCCTGAGACCGGGGATATATGATCTCCATTGAATTATACAGTATTTTTTGGCTCCAGAAATAAAGAAAATTCTTAGCTTTTAAATGTTGACATTTGTTTAAATGCCCCATTCAAATGATTTTCAATGTACTGTCTGTTAAATTTTCTATGTTCCTTATTTTTTGAAATTAGTTTCACTCTTTCTTTTCATGAAGGTGATCATGGCTCTTTGACCAAACCAAATATTTTAATGAAAAATTCTCAGCTGTCCATTCAGGACTCTTTTATTTGTTTTCTTCCAGCATGTTTAATTTTTTAGCAACTGTTCCTAATTTTATTACTTTGACTACAGACTTAGGATTTAGAAAGCTGTCTATATATATCACTTGAATTCAATGAAAAGAAAATGGGCATAGGGGATTTGAGAAAATATATTAATTCTTTACTTAATCTTGAAATATGTAGATAAGTTAATATTCAAAAACAACCTTTTGCCCAATTCTGCTTTCTAAGCTCATATGTATCTCTTATTTTTCTGTGGTTCAATAGCAGACTGTGTTCTATTCCCACCTAGTGTTCCACTGAGTTAGAATTGTTATTTTCCCCTACTAAGGCAAACAGCAAATTACCTCATGTGATTGCAAATATAACTAAATCCCCTCATTTTTTTAGACAAACCAAAATTACTATATTAAACACACACCCTCAGCCTCTCAACCCAGGAAACTGTTTGAACAGGACACTGTCTATGGATGTCTGCTGGAAAAATCTGTTATGCCAAGACTCATTTAATTCACTTTAATGATATTGAAGGCACCCACTCTGCTAGGCAGTACAGGGGAAGAAAAGATGAATAATACATGGTCCTAATTCTAAAAGAACTCTTCACAGTTATTTGCAAGAGAAGACATCTTCATTATGAAATAAAGCCAAGAGATTTGTTCTGCTCAGGCTCTCTTTGTTGAGAAGTAACGGATCCAGTTCTGGCTGTACAAACCCTCATAAAGTGGTCCCCTGCCTCAGGGACTCCCATGTCTGACCACACTGCTGCCCTGTAGACTCACCTGGAGTTATTACGAGCTCCGCTCAAACCCTCATGTAGTAGTAAGGCTGGATCTTGCTGTTCAGTAGTGAGAAAATTTTATAGTAAAGCTTAACTCCCTTACAAGGAACTTCCCAGTACCACTACCAAACATATTCTGGGTATAAGGGGAATGTACTAATAAAGGGAAATGTGCTGTTGCCATACCATGGAATTGACAAATATTGAAAGGTTGGCTATTTCAACACTGTGGGAAGATATTATGAAGTGAGATTTAAGGATTATTAATGCAAAATATAAATGGTCATCTTCTAGCATTACTTAGCAGCTAGGCCCCTACAGAATTTATGTAAATATCCTTTCATTATGCATCAGACAGTTGTATGAAATTATCTGTAAATAAGAAGTAGGGATGCCAGTCTTCCTCCCAGGTCACGTGCATAAAGGGATGTGAGAAGCACAGAGAAGACCTTGCATCCAAACAAGGCTTTTTTCTATCAACCTGTGGTTGTTTCTTGAAAACCCACCATGAGTACTATTATTAGTATTTATTTAGTGTTTTGAAATCTTTGGAATATGTCTGCTACCATCACACAATTTGATCTTCAAAATAATATTGTGCAAAGGTAGATATGTAGAGGAGGAAAATGAGCTTTGATACTGTAAGTGTCTCTGTAGATTACAAATGGCAGAACATTAATTGGTTTCACAAAACATGGGCTGTATACCTACTAAGTGGCAGGGACAACACTAGACACTGTTTAGCCACAAAGAAGAGAAATATAGAAGATGGTTCCTGCTTAAGGAAGCCCATTTTAAATGTCACATGGTAAGAACCATGGTAGAAAACTGGTCTCCTGTCTACTTGTCCAGTGGATTTTTCCAACCCGCCCGTGGCTTGTCATTAGCAAGTCCTTCCATGTACTATTAAAAATGATCTCCTGTTAAAATATAAGTCACTAGGGAAGAGTGCCATATTTAATCTTTATTACTAGTGCTCTCTTATAAGTTAGTTGATGAGCTCCTTCATAAGGAATGGGCAGTGAAAACAGGGCCCTGCAGAAGGAATTACATAGAAGGAGCGTACTCTGGGGTTCGGGAGGGTTGAAGTGTCAGGGAGAGTACAAAGTCAGAGAAAAGAGGCCTGGTTCAGACAAAAAAAGGACTGGGGATGTTTCTAGAGCATTAGGTTCAGCACCGAGAATACTTTTCATCCCCTCCACAGTTTTACCAAGAACCAGTGTAGACCAAGGATAGTAATATATATTATTTTTTTAATTAATGTTTCCTGAGTACCAATCTCAAGCCAGAGACTAGGTTAGGCTCTGAAGATTGCTACAGCGATGAGCAGCATGTTCATTATCTTTGACCCTCCCCTAGAGTTTACAGTATAGCAGGGATGTGGACATGATCAAGTAGTTAATTCTGTGCTCTATGAAGCTTGCATAACAGTGGAGCCCAGTCTAATATGGAAAATTGGGAGTTCTTTGTGTTGAAATGACTGAATTGGACCCACTGAGAGAGAATAAGTGAGCAACGTTATTGTGCTTATTGTCAGCACTTAAATCAATAATCAAGGGGCTCTCTCAAAATAGCATTTTCAGAAAAAATGTGATAGAATGATTTGTTTTATGTTGAACTTCTCCAAACCCACTGACTGGCTTACATTGGTAACTTCTCATCTTCACAGAAAATGCATGTCTTCAGGAAGACCTTGCAGGCACTGATCTATCCCATGTCCTCCACCACCCCTCACAACTTTGAAGTCTGGACAGCTACAACACCTACCTACTGTTACGAGTGTGAAGGGCTCCTGTGGGGCATTGCCCGGCAAGGCATGAAATGTTTGGAGTGTGGAGTGAAGTGCCATGAAAAGTGTCAGGACCTTCTAAACGCCGACTGTTTGCAAAGTGAGTACTTGGTTAGGCTAAAAAAGTGGGCATGCAGAGCCTGCCTTGTCTTGTATATTTTCAGACTAGACCCTTTTGGTTCTTGCTGGTTTTCAAGACCACTGCCACTCACACAAAGATTTACCTACTGCCTCATAATAACCCCCATGTGGTAGGTGGCATATGTATAGTCATGTTTCTGTAACAGGAATTAAGGCACACTCCTGTGATTACAGCAACTGGAATTCTTTCCAAGCCTTTCTGGTGCCTGTCTGAAGGAGCCATAATCTTGCACAGCCCCTGCACAGGCCTTAGGATTGTGAAGTTTTGTGTTTGAATGTCAAAGACAAATCCACCAGATATGCAACCTTGGGCAAGGTTTTCAATTCCCAGGGCTTCATTTTCCTCCACCAAATGAACAGGAATAATAAAATTTTCCTTGGAGAGTTATTGGAAAGAGTAAATGAAATAGTCTCTGCTAAGAGTCTGGTATATAATAGATGCTCAGTGAATATTAATGGTCTCTCCATCCTTTCACACTTCAAATAGGTACATGTCACTTCCACCTTTATGACAAGTTTTCCTAAAATTTCCTTTTCCAAAAAAATCCTTTATACTGATATTTTAGGTCTAGAAATATTAAAACATCATAACTTAAAATCCCTATTATTAACTTTTCACTGATGCATTTACTTGGTCATGTGTGCTGACCTTAAATACTTGAAAAAATTGCCAAAGAAATCTATTTAAACATGGATTTTCATTTGCAAATAATCTTCTTTCACATCTAAATATTCGCCCCTCTATTTATTTTTTATCTGAATATGCAACCAATGTAAGATATATCTGTTGCCTGAAATTGAGGTGGAGAGAGAAGAAAATGTCAAAACAAAGATTAAATCAGAAATGGAAATGCTGTCACACAATCTACAGTTCTCTCTACATGATTAGTATGCTCCCTACACAATCAGATAAGGTATAGGTTAATAGTAAAGAATGCATTTTTTAATCAAAATAACTAGTAGCCTTTTTTGGAAAAATAAAAAGTTATATTCAGGAATGATTGCTTAAAAGGAAGGGGGGTTGACTCAATATTACTGAGCCCATTTACTTTTACAATCTCACAATCCAATCAAAATTCAGTCCACTTGTTTAACAAAATGAATTGTAAACAGGCATCTTAAGAAATAAGCATATTAAGGGCTTATTGTGATATTGGAGAAAACAGATAGGAAAAATATTCTCTAGAAACAAGTAGCTTTATCCCTTAAAGAAAAGTGATGCAGATCAGACCTAAGAGGTGAGCTCATTCTTTCAGCCTTTGAGAGAAGAGATGCAATTCATTCAACAAACTTTAAAAACAATGCCATAATCAATTTTCTATTTCTCAAGGCACCATGTATTATTTGATAGTGGTTAAATAAATGAGACACATTTTTCTTTGAGGTTACTCATTAAAATGCTCTTATAAATTAGAAGAATCAAAAATAATGCAGAAAAATGAGGGTGGGTATGTATGTCCTAGGAAGGGGATATTCTAATAACATGTTATTTTTCCCTAAAATCTACACTCACATTGAACAAAAAGAGTCTTTGCAAATATATGAATTCATCTTTAACACTTTCACTAAATATAATAGTTTTTTAAAATACTTGTCTTTTTCAAATAATAACCGTCAATAAAATTTGAAATTCTCACAGCAGAATCAGTGACATTTCCTTAAGAAATACCCGTTTTCATTGCTTCAAGCAAGAAATTTGCAGTGTTGACACCTTATGTGAAATACTTCTGTGAGTATTATGAATAAAATACACCTTGTATAAAATACTTCCAACATTCCAAGGAAAGGAGAGAATAAAAAATTGAGAAATCAGAGTTTGACTGTATAGCTAGTGAAACCTTATGTAAATGCAAAGAGGTTCTATTAAATTTTCCTCAGAAGGGTCATTCAATCTCTGAATAACTCAAAGGAAAACACCTTGGCAAGCAGCTTAATTCATCGTTAGAAAATTTAGTTTACAAATTAAAATTTGAACCAGGTCCTGCCTCCTTGTAATGTCTATCTTTAAGCCAAATCTTAACTCTGGTAGAAAAAAAACTTTTTATGTTCTTTTTTAAAATTTAAGTATAGTTAACATGATATTATATTGGTTTCAGATGTACAACCCAGTGATTTAAAATTTATATATATCACATAATGATCACTACAAGAAGTATAAATACCACCTGTCACCTTAAAAAAGTTATTAAAATATTATTGGCCATATTCCCTATAATGTAACTTTTATTACCATAAATTATTTATTTTATAATGGAAGCTTGTAACTCTTAATACCCTTCACCTGTTTCACCCATTACTCCCCAACCCCACCCATCTGGCAACCACCGGTGTGTTCTATGTATTTATGAGTTTGTTTATGGGTTTGTGTTTGTCTACTTTTCATATTCCACATATAAATGAAATCATATGGTGTTTGTCTTTCTCTTGTCTGACTTATTTCACTTAGAATAATACCATCTGGGTCCATCCATTTTGTCACAAATGGCAGGATTTTATTCCTTTTTATGGCTGAGTAGTATTCCATTGTGTATATAGACCACACCTTTATCCACTTATTTATGAATGGACATTTTGATTGATTCCATATCTTGGTTGTTATAAATAATGCTGCAGTAAACATAGGGGTGCATATGTCTTTTCAAATCAGTGTTTCTGTTTTCTTTGGGTTAATGCTGAAAGGTGGAATTGGGAACATGTGGTAGTTTTATTTTTAATTTTTTGAGAAAACTCCATACTGTTTTCCATAGTGGCTGCACCAATTTACATTCCAAACAACAGTGTAGGAGGGTTCCTTTTCCTCCCCATCCTTGCCAATACTTGTTTTTTCTTATCTTTTTTTTTTGATAACTAGCCATTCTGACTGGAGTGAGATGATATCTTACTGAGGTTTTGATTTTCGTTTCCTTGATGATTAGTGATGTTTAGCATCTTTTCATGTGTCTCTTAACCATTTTGTATATCTTCTTTGGCAAAATGTCTATTCAGTGACTCTGCCCATTTTTAAATTGGATTATTTTTTTTTAGTGTGAGTTGTACAAGTTCCTTATATATTTTGGATAACAACCCCTTATTGGATATGTCATTTGCAAATATATTCTCTCATACAGTAGGTCACCTTTTAGTTTTGTTGATGGTTTCTTGTGCTGTGCAGAAGCCCTTTAGTTTGATTTAGTCTCACTTGTTTATTTTTGCTTTCGTTTCACTTGTCTGGGGAGACATAGCCAGAAAAATTTGCTAACGATGTCCAAGAGTTTACTGCCTATGTTTTCTTTTAGGAGTTTTATGGTTTTAGGCCTTACACTTAGGTCTTTAATTCATTTTCAGTTTATTTTTGTGTATGGTGTAAGAAAGTGGCCTAGCTTCATTCTTTTGCATGTAGCTGCCCAGTTTTCTCAATACCACTTAGCAAAGAGACTCTTTTCACCATTGTATATTTTGCCTCCTATGTCAGAGTAATTGTTCATATAAGCATGGTTTTATTTCTGGGTTCTCTATTCTTTTCCATTGATTTATATGTCTGTTTTTGTGCTTATCCAAGTTGACATTTTTGGTCCAATGTTGGCATATAATTTTTCACAAAATTCTCTAATAATCCTATGTATTTTGTAGTGTCAGTTGTAATTTTCCTTTCATTTATGAATTTATTTATTTGAGTCCTCTCTTTGTATCTTGATGAGTCTGACTGAAGGTTTATCAGTTTATATTTTCCAAGAGTCAGCTCTTAGTTTCATTGACCTTTTCTGTTGTTTTTTTAAGTCTATATTTCAATTATTTCTGCTTGATCTTTATTGTTTCCTTCCATCTTCTAATTTTGGGCTTTGTTTTTTTTTTCTAGTTCCTTTAGATATAAGTTTACATTGTTTGACATTTTTCTTGTTTCTTGTGGAGAAAATATTTAATTATTGATTTTCACTGAATATAATGTTTTTTTAAATCCTTGTATTTTTCAAATAGTCACCTTCGTGATTCTAGAATCCTCATTATATTGCTAATCATTTTCTGAAGACATTGCAGTGTGTTACCACACCTACACACTAGAATAAAATAACAAACAAAAATTTTATGTGTGGTCTGACCAATGACCCGTACAGAAAAGAGACTATGTAAAGTTACTTCCAGGTGATTTGAATTTGATATTGATTCCCATTAAGTCTTTGGTCTATGACTTACACATTTGTAGTCCAGTGGGATTAGACCAACTGTTTCTAAGATCTTACTGTTCCTGTATTTCCTTGAAAGTTCAGAGACACATGGAAATGTCAAATAAGTTTCCCAAACAGCCTCGTCTTAGCTCCTGTCTGGATGATTTTACTTGGAGGTGGTTCCTATACTTCACTGCCTTCTTGGCCCAAGGCTGACAACCCAGCACAGTGGTGGGTAGTAACAGAGGAAACCAAAGGGGAACAGATCAATCCTTGAGAAAAAAGAACTGATTTATCTTTCCCTCCTAGTTTCAGGCCAGTGGCAGTAGCTAAAGTCCACCTGTGTTTTCTTTAATTAACTTGTTTCCTGCTATTCAAAAAAGCAGTTTATTCATTCTTGGAAACAACATTTTGTGGTGGAAGAATAGCCAATGGAGGAGCAGTTTGTGAGCCTGAATGATATTAACATAACCTATAAGGAAATTTCTGTGACAGTATCGTGACAGTTTTAAACTAGTAAAAATTAAGGGAAAAAAGGCAACTTCAGAAATTGGAAAAATATGCAAATAATCATGGTACCTAACCCAAATGACCTGTGCTTCCATACACATCACAAAAGGAAGAATCCCAGAATCCCACTGAATAAACATTCTACCTATTTTTAATTCCTAACTGGAAATTTCAAGTACCTAAATTAAGACAGAAAGCATTTCACCAAAAGTTCAGGAAATGATCTTTTGAGATGCATTCTATGCTTCTGTGTATTTCCTACTGACATTATGTTAAGATTATGTGTCTTAATTATTAGCCATTGAAAATTCATTAACAAAATCTGGTTAGTGTATTCCTGTCTGCAAACTAGATATTGATTCTCTTTCTTTTGTATTCCTATTACCACATTTTACACTTTTGATATCGTAAGACAGTCAGCTATTCATATATTGAACAGCTATTGTAGGTGGGTACTTTATTCTGGGCTTTCAGACCTTGAAAGAAAGTGTTGTACCTGGACTCAAACATATTTTCTAAAACTTAACTTGGATGAATATATGTGCTCCTTGTAAACTTTTGACACTGTACTCTTTCAACAGCAATTATACAGTGTAATGAATAATCAGGGAACTTAGAAGTAGGATTTTGTGTGTCCACAGCTATAGAATGGAGACCATAGTCTTTATTTTTCTTGTATTTAACACACATTTAAGCAGTTAGCTGCTTAATAGATGTTGCTTACACGACAAAAGAAGGCATGAGAACTGCAGTTAGAAAGAATATGTGATGTTGAAGATCATTCTTACATACAACCATAGTTTTTTTTTATTAAACTATCATTGATATACAATCTTATGATGGTTTCAAATACACAAGACAGTGGTTCAGCATTCACCCATATTATCAAGTCCTCACCTGCTCCATTGCAGTCACTGTCTATCAACATAGTAAGATGTTACAGAGTCATTAATTTATTCTGTGCTGTACTACCATCTCCCTGACCTACCTATATTGTAATTGTGAATTATTTTGCCCCTTAATCCCCTTCTCCCTTCCCCTCCACCCTCCCTAACCCACCAACTTTATTAATCACTAGTCCCTTCTCGGTGGTGGTATTCCTTTTTCACTTCTGATTTTGAATATGTCTGTATACTCACTTTTCTTCTTGATAAGTCTGGCTAGGGGGTTATCTATTTTGTTTATTTTCTCAAAGAACTGGCTCCTGGTTTCATTGATTCTTTCTATTGTTTTATTCTTCTCAATTTTATTTGTTTCAGCTCTGATCTTTATTATGTCCCTTCTTCTGATTTTGGGCCTCATGTGTGCCTTTTTTAGTTTCTTTAATTGTGAGTTTAGACTGTTTATTTGGGATTGTTCTGGTTTCCTGAAGTAAGCCTTTATTGCTATATACTTTCCTCTTAGAACTGCTCTTGCTGCCTCCCACAAGTTTAAGGCTGTTGAGTTGTTTTCATTTGTCTCCATATATTGCTTGATCTCTCTTTTAATTTGGTCATTGATCCATTGATTATTTAGAAGCATGTTGTTTAGCCTCCATGTGTTTGTAGGCTTTTTTGTTTTCTTTGCATAATTTATTTCTAGTTTCATACCATTGTGGTCTGAGAACCTGCTTGATACAATTTCAATCTTTTTTAATTTATTGAGATTCTTTTTGTGGCCTAGTGATGTAGTCTCTTCTGGAAAATGTTCCATGTGCACTTGAGAAGAGAAGAATGTGTATCCCACTGCTTTTGAGGGGAGTGTTCTGTAGATGTCTGTTAGGTCCATCTGTTCTAATGCGTTGTTCAGTGCCTCTGTGTCCTTACTTATTTTCTGTCTGGTTGACCTGTCCTTTGGAATGAGTGGTGTGTTGAAGTCTCCTAAAATGAATGCATTGTATTCTATTTCCCCCTTAATTATGTTAGTATTTGTTTCACATATTTAGGTGCTCCTATTTTGGGTGCATAGATATTTATAATGGTTATATCCTTTTGTTGGACTGACCCCTTTATCATTATATAATGTCCATCTTTGTCTCCTGTTACTTTCTTTGTTTTGAAATCTATTTTGTCTAAGTATTGCTACTCCTGCTTTTCTCTCCCTATTATTTTCATGAACTGTCTTTTTCCATCCTTTACTTTTAGTTTGTATATGTCCTTGGGTCTGAGATGAGTCTCTTATAGGCAGTATACTGGTGGGTCTTGTTTTTTTATCCATTCTGCCACTCTATGTCTTTTGATTGGTGCATTCAGTCCATTTACATTTAAGGTGATTATTGATAGAGATGTACTTATTGCCATTATAGGCTTTGTATTTGTGGTTACCAAAAGTTCAAGGATAGCTTCCTTACTATCTAACAGTCTATCTTAAGTCACTGATTAATCTATTTCAAACACAATCTAGGGGTACTTTTTTCCCCTTCTTCTTCTTCCTCCTCCAGATTTTATATATTAGGTATCATATTCTACACTCTTTGTGTATCCCTTGACTGATTTTGTGAGTAGTTGATTTAAGTTTGTACTTGCTTGGTAATTAATTGGTCTGCTACCTTTACGGTGGGATTATTTTCACTCAAGGAAGCTATTTAGACTTATGAACATTTCCATCTAGAGCAGTTCCTTTAACATATCCTGTAGGACTGGGTTAGTGGTGCTGAATTCCTTCAACTTTTGTTTAGCTGAAAATTGTTTAATCCCTGCTTCAAGTTTAATGATAATCTTGTGGGATAGAGTATTTTTAGTTGGAGGCCCTTCTGTGTCACTGCATTAAATACATCATGCCACTCCCTTCTAGCCTGTAACTTCTGCTGAGAAGTCTGCTAATAGTCTGATGAGGTTTCCTTTATAGGTAATCTTTTTTCTATCTCTGGCTATTTTTAATACTCTCTCCTTGTCCTTGATCTTTGTCATTTTAATTATTATATGTCCTGGTGCTATCTTCCTAGGGTTTCTTTTGTTAGATGCTTTCTGTGCTTCCATGACCTGAGTGTCTATTTCCTTCCCAAGTTTGTGGAAGTTTTCAACAATTATTTCCTCAAAGAGACTTTCTATCCCTTTGTTTCCATCTTCTCTTTCTGGTACCCCTATATGCAAATATTGTTCTGTTTGGATTGGTCATACAGCTCTCTTATTCTTTTATTCATGGTGATCCTTTTTTCTCTCTGTTTTTTGACTTAATTGTTTTCTTGTTCCCTAATTTCCAGATCATTTACAGCATCTTCAACCTGTGAAAGCCTGCCTTTAAACCCCTCCATTGTATTTTTCAAGATTGGTGATTTCAGCTTTATTCAGGCTTCTTTCTGGTGTTTTGTTCTGTAGTTTTGTTTGGACCAAATTCCTCTGCCTCTTCATTTTCTTACTTTTTCCAGTGGAATAATAGCTTTGTGAAGGAGGCACCCTCCAGTGCCCAGAAGCTAAAGACCCTTCACTTTTCAGTGTGGGAGCCCCAGCTGTTAGCATGCAGTGGGTGGGCACTTTTCTGTCTGGCTTGTAGTGATCTGATTTCAGGTGGGCTATGTGGGCCGTCAGCTAATCATGTGTCCAGGGACAAAACTCAGAGCTTCTCCACTGGGGTTGCTGTGCACAGAGCCCAGCCTGCAGCAATCATAGGGGCCACAGGCAAGCAGGACCAGAGCCTTCTGGGAGGAAAGAGCTCCCAGGGCTGGCTCCTGCAGTATTTCTTGGCCAGACCCATCTATATGCTGCCTACAAGAGACTCACTTTAAACCCAAAGACATACACAGACTAAAAGTGAAGGGATGGAAAAAGATATTTTATGCAACTAATAGGGAGAAGAAAGCAGGAGTTGTAGTGCTTGTATCAGACAAAATAGACTTCAAAACAAAGAAAGTCACAAGAAAAGAGTTCATAATACTTGGCAGTGCCCTCCAGCTAAGGAACACAGCTGTACTTTTAACATTTGGTTTATTACCCATTGCTACAAAGGAATCCACACCCCAGGGTAAGCCATAGGGTATCTCAGTAAGAGGGGTCAAAAATCAAATGTTTGCTCTGGAAAGGTGTTGTCTGGAAGCAAGGACAATTCTAAGATTGTGTATGTTAAAAAAATCTTTTCTACAAGGAAGGCAGACTAGTGTGAGGCTAATATCTGCCCTCGGTAAAGAAAAAGTGGTCATGCATTAGTTAGGAGAGGGGATGTCTGATATTTTATGGTTTTGCAGTGACCTTGTTTCTATCTGTGCTAAGACAAAATTTTGAGTGGCCTTGTTTGTCTCACTGCAACACTGTCAGAGTGACCATATGTAAGGTCGGTGTGATCTTGCTGTGTCCAGTAGGAGAGCAACATGGCCTAGCTGTGAGCACCAGGCCGGTTTCCAACAACATGGTGAACTAGTTGTAAGTGTCATCCAAGTTCCTCTCAGAAGCCATTTAAGAAAAGAGAAATAGAAAGAAATACTGTGTTTAAATCCTTAATTTCGGTTTGCTTCTGTAAAGGACATGAAGAAAACTATGTAACTAAAAGTGATAAGAACAAAAAATCTTTATTCCTTCCACCTTTCCCTTGCTTTTTTCTTTTTTCCTAACTTAGTAAATAAGGAAATTTTTAAATTAAAAAAATTTTTTTAATTGAGCACTTTTTTTTTTCCACGATAAATTTGTTCCCTTAATCTATATAGATAGTTCTGGACTCTAAAATGATTGGGAAATCTCAGAGTAAGTATCTAGAAAATGTTTTGACCACCACTGCAAGTGTATTCCTGATGCCGTCTTCTTTTCATATGCAAATGTTTCCAAACTTTGTTCTAAAAGTTTGCATTTACTTTTAATGGAATGATTGAATGTGGTGGAGGTATTAGAGGGGAGGGGGGAGGAAAAGTTGGTTTTTGTTTTTGGGCCCAAGCTCATGGATAGTGAAGTCACTTTGTAGAAGGTGGCAGGGGTCCTTGAAAGGGGGCCACCTGCCCATGTTCCCCCACCATCAGTGCTGGGGCCACTTAAAGGACTGGGAGATAACACTGTGCTGGATCCGTGCTCCTCTGATTACCCTGCTATGAGCTATCAGTTCTTTGTTGTTAGCAAGAAATCATGTACTTTTGATTTATATAAGGAAAAGAAGGCAGCTCACTTGAAGACTGAAGGAGTTATCGGTCTGATCCTTGAAAAGACTGAAGGCATGTTAAAAGAGGAGGGTTAACATTATCTTGGATGTAAAGCAACTAAAGGGAAAGCGTAGAAAACGTCAACTCCACGCCCACCTACCTGATTTCATGGGAAAGAAAAACAGAGGCACCAAGAACAGGCCCACCTACATGATTTTACTGTCAAAGAAAAGCAATAAAGTTTCTCATGCTAGAGACTCCTAGAGAGAGAAATGCCTGAACATCGGACCCTCTGCATACTTTCCATACATGTTTGCCAGGAGGTGTCCTTTGGGTTCACCAGCCTCAAATGCAGCTAAGAATTTATGGACGGAAATAATAAAGGTACTTCAATATAACTATTTCAAAAATAATAATTATTATTTATTTGAACTCTATTTTAATTGTCAAACATTTCATGGGCTCCTATCTAGCAAACAGTTATAGAGCATTTAGCACATGGCAAACATTGGGTCTGGTACTGTCCATGGGAGAAGTCATCATGTAGCTAAGAACCCTAAAGTCCCTTGTTAATGTGAAATTCTTTAATCCATGCTTTTATCTTCACCTGTTCACCTTTTTGACTTCCTGAAATCCCTGCACTTACTCAGTTGTTCATATTGAAACTATATACATCATCCCATTTAATTCTTACAATAACCTGCTAAGGAAGACACGTTATTTCCTTTTGTTTTTCAGATGAGGAAACTAAGGATTACTGAGATGAGTAACTTGCCCAGTTTCAGATGGTTAGTAAGTGGCAAATCAGGATTTCCATACAAGACTGTCTCCTTCTACAGTAACCCCCCCCCCTTATAAGCAGGAGACACGTTCCAAAACCTTCCAGTGGTTGCCTGAAAGTACACAGAGTGCTGAACTCTATATAGACTATGTTTCTTCCTACACATTACACACTTATGATAAAGTTTAATTGACAAAGTAGGCACAGAAAGGGATTAACAACAACAATAATAAATCAGAACAATAAAAATCTGCTGTAATAAAGGTTATTTAAATATGGTCTCTCACTCTCAAAATATCTTACTATGCTGGACTCACCTTCTTGCGATGACGTGACATCATGAAGTGCCTAGGTGATGAGGTGAAGTGAGGGGAATGATATAGGCCCTGTGACATAGTGTTAAGCCACTGTTGACCTTCTGACAATAAGCAGAAGGAGGATCATCTGCTTCCAGGCTGTGGTTGACTTTGGGTAACTGCAACTGTGGAAAGTGGAACCGTGGATAAGGGGAGACAACTGTATATTCAAAGTACCATGAACCATTATGCTCATTTGCCTTATTTAAAAGTGATATTCTTGATGTGTTTTCTCATATTTAATTTTGAATTTTTGCCCTTGTTTTATGCTGGCTATTAAGTGCAGGAGATACAGGCCAACCAAATTCTGCCTTCTAATGATGGGCACACAGCCATTGTTTTCTGAACATCGCAAATCTGAAGCCAAGGGCCAGGTGTGCTCTGTCTCTTCACAAGATGTATTCCTCAGCATGCATATCATCTTACACTGAATTTATTCATGTTTCTTCCAGGATCATAGCCTAAAGGTAATAGTAGGCAGGAAGCCCCTAGCACATTAAATTAAATCCTATAGTAATCATTTTATCAAGTTCTCTCAAGAAATAAGAACATTCTCTCTATTTATTGAGTGTGTCTTATTTTCCAAGCACTGTGCCAGATACTTAGAATACCCGTTTAATCGGGGTCGGCCTTATAGGCTAGCGGGCAGGGTATATGTATGTACAGGGAGCCGCGTCAGTGCTGATCGATGAATCCTTAAGCATTTTGTGAGACAGTTGCTTAATATCATCCCTGTTAGGAGTATTTGCACCACAGAAATCCACTAATGCAACGAATCAGGCCTGTGATTTTTTTTGTTGCTGTTGCTTGTTTTTTCTGTAGGGGAGGGGAGAAAATGTGAGTACTAAATTTAGACAGCCTCTATTTCTGCTAAGGAAGAGATAAGATCGCATGGTGAGAATGGAGGGCAATGGGTGAAGTAGGTGATCTGAAGGGAGTAGAAATGTTTTGGAACAGCTGGCGAGAAACAATAGGAAGGAGAGACGGAGACCAAGGGAGAGCACTGCAGTTGTTACACGTATAGAGATGGTAATTTAAAAGAAACACTATGATTGTAAATTGCCATGTAAAGGTGGTGAAGTGAATTTCACATGCAATTTATATATCTTGGATAATAAACATTAAAGAAGAAGTAAGGGTTCTGATTAACTGGCTGTCCCATTAAATTATGTGGAAAGGGAACATGGGATAAATTTGCCTCTGTTTAAGGCTGAGTTCTCTTGCAGTTTCGTTGTACATAATTGTATTCCCTGATCTTTCAATTAAGTGTTTTAAAAGTAGCAATGATGCATTCCATTTGGATAATGTATTGCACTTTTCAAAGTGCTTTCACTGTACATTATCTCTTCTGATCCCGTTTACTGTTGATTTCTAGTTGACATATTACTGTATTTCAACGAAGCTGCTAGACTTTCTATTGTGCGCTTTGGAGGAAGACTCATATAAATGCAAATTTAAGTTTATCTCTGATGACTTTGAGATAAACAGAATAAGCCTAAATGAAAATAATATAAGGATTGGAAATTCATGACAAATTGCAACTATTTAAAAAATAGTTTCATGATAAAATACGATGAAATATGTGGGTTCAATAAACAATAGGACGATGGGAAGTACTTGGAGATCAGTGACAAAAATTATTTATGAATTTGACTCCATATCTCTGAACTAGATAATCAAAGTTGAATCATTTTTCTTGTAACAAAAAAAAAAATTTTAATTGAACCTTTTAAAAGCTACATATCTTTCTAGAAATAACAGATAAAATGCTTAAACATAGCCTCTGTCAACCTGCTATCCCCAGACTGGTGATTTCACAGTTTATATAGGTCTCTCTGTTGGCTGTACATATTAGAGTAGATATTCTACTCCAGTATCAAGAGCATTGGTGAAGGGTTTCAAAGTTAATTGTCAAGCTTTCCTAATTAATTTTTTAAAAGAATTCAAGAGACAGTAATTAACTTAGAGATTTGATTCCTTTGGACGAAAAAATCTCTTGATGTTCTCACTTTGAATTTGGTAGTTACTGCTTAAATGAGTATTATTATGTAAGAGGTGGACAGCTGACTTTTCCTGAACTTAGTAAAATGCAAAATATATTTAACTCTCCATGACCTTGACACTTTGTCCTAGAGGTTTTGGGGCACTGACAGCCACAACAATAATAATTCAGAATTTTGGGGACAGCCACCTTTTTAGGGCACTTCTAACACTTTGAACATACTTAAATGGCTGTCACAACTAAACTTTTGGGACACTTTGAATCGTTCAAGCCACCACTGTCCTTTCTATTTAAAGAATATTCCAGTATTTTAAACAAAATATGCCTGTTGGGTAGTTACAAGTGTTTAGACAGGCCTAAACTAATTTTACCCTGTAAGAATTACCCGCTGTGGAGTTAAGCCATTATTGATAAATTGCAAACGTGTAATTTATCAGGCTAGGGCCTGTTGTAACAGATGACTAGGGCATTTAGAATGTCCTTTCAAATTACCTTAAATAGAACACATTCATTTTTAGTATTCGCTTTTTAGATGTGGTTTAAGTCCTCAAAGGTTTAAGAAAAAAAGGGAACTTGCTCTTTCTATTATTAGACTATTAAACTCTTTTAGTTTCCTCTAATTACAATTGATTATTAGGAATGTATTTTTTTCCACTTTAGGAAACAAATGTTATACTTTCTAGTAAATGAAAATTTTCACTCTATTATTGCTGTCAAATTTATATGACTTTAAAGTAAGGGAATTAATAGTTGGCCTTTTCTATTTTGTCTTAACTTCTATACTTAAATTGGGCTTAACATTTGTAGAATTAGATTCAAGGAATATTTCTGAGGCTATCCTTTATGGTAGGAATTGTGCAGATAAATTATACCACTTAGTCTCTGAACACTTTATGAGATATTAATATGCTTATTTCAGAAATATGTTTCCAAAAACCACTATACAAGCTGATCAATACTTGGTCCTGTAGATGAAAATTGGAGTAATTATTAATGATGAACATAAGCTTTTTGATTCTTTTCATAACATCTCATCTTTTGCTTCTGTGGCAAAAAATATTTGGTTTCAGCATGATGGTCCCTACAGATACTCGTATGTGGGCTTTTGCTTTCTTCAAACTCACTGAGCAACCATAAGACCTAGAATCATGGTTAACTATTTACTTGCATAATATTAAGCAACCTACAGGCCACACATAACACTGAGACTATCTGGCTGGTAGTTGGAGAAAATGAGGGACCCAAGAATGGGCTGTTGGAAATCCTTCGCTGTCAGAAAGGTTTGTGTCAAAAATAAAAATGCTCAGAAAGTTGAAACTAGTCATAAAGAGCAATGTCCTAGAAATTGAAAAGGGTTTTGAGAAGAAAGTGAGAATTCAGCCTGTTCAAACTATAAGAGTTCAGTTTTGTGCTCCATTAAATACTTTAGAGGTCATTGAGCCCAGGGGCTTCCAAATCCCTTTAAACAACAGTATCACTTTCATTCCAAGTAAAATCTTACCCTCTATTTCAATATATAACAAATAGTAGTGGTATTTATTTGACAAGAAAAATCTAAGCATTAATTATGATAAATTCCATGAATGAAATAATTAGGTACTTTGGATGAACAGAAGTATTTGAAATTCTGATTTTCAAATGACATTGGCCATATAATTCCAACCTGTTTCTCAATTTTGTTTTGGTTATCCATTGAGTAAAGTAAATATGTGTGGTACATAACATTTGATGGTGTGCGTTCTTTTTGTTGCTTTTGAGATTTGCTTTTGAAAATTCAAATATTTGCACAACCCTTGATTTAGTCCAATAATAAAACTGACAAAACTGAGGATCTTGGAGGTTCATTTACTTGCCCATAACACAAGGGCAGGTTGTTCTGAATCTCTGCCTAGTGCTTGTTCTGGTATTTTCTGAAAAACCACCCTGCTTCCTTATAATGAAAGCCTTCATTTATCTTCAGATTCCTCCTCCTTTTTCTCCCTCTCCTGAGCCATCAAAAAGGAACTTCATGTACATTTACATCACCATTGATATTGATTTTTCCATTATAGGAGCTGCAGAAAAGAGTTCTAAGCATGGTGCTGAAGACAAGACTCAGACCATTATCACAGCTATGAAAGAAAGAATGAAGATCAGGGAGAAAAACAGGCCTGAGGTGTTTGAAGTAATTCAAGAAATGTTTCAGATTTCGAAAGAAGATTTTGTGCGATACACAAAGGCAGCCAAACAGAGTGTACTGGATGGGACATCTAAGTGGTCGGCAAAAATAAGCATTACAGGTAAAAATAGTCTTATTTAAAATGTTTATTTCACATTGAGCTTTTTATATGTTTTGTAAGTCACTGCCAATAATAATTATAGGTAATATAAATAGGAATTTCTAATCTCGTCAATATTGATGAGAGGTGTAGTTGGTACTTTAAATTTTCTAAATAAATACCAGATACATGAAGTCATTTCAGTCTGTGTCCTGTTCTAATCAAAAGTTCTTCCAGAAGAAAAAGGTTCTGTTTTAGAAGACGCTCATCAATATCCTGCAGTTTGCAAGAGATTAGCTTCGTTGCTGCCTGCCACTGATAAAGTGCAAGAGTAGCCAGTAATCTCTTCAGTCAGTTTTTCTTAATGAAAAAACAAGTATCATTTTACTTACTACTGGATCAGTCAATATCCCTCATCCAATTTACCCTTGAGTCAAGGCCATCTGAGCATAGCGATGTCTAGTAACTTGAACGTCTGTAATTGCTTGTAACATTAATATCAAGTGCATGTGTATTATGTTAATGTTTACCAAGTCTCCTCATTTACTCAAATTTGTACTTATAAAGTAAAATAAAGATGCTTCTTCCACTAGTTTGAACTGATCAGTACTGACAGGCGAATTCATAAATAAATAAGTTTTAAATCACAGACCTTTGAATTATGTTGGGTAAGTTTTCACATACTGTGTTTGTATCCTCATTTCTCCATACAGTCATACAGTAAGGTGCATATCATTATAGAGCTAATATATATATATGCATGTGCATGCTTATAGCTACTGTTCATTATAAGCAAAAGCAAATATTAGAGCAAAGTTTTCATGTTCAATGTATTCATTCTTTTATTAGACATTTTTTTTAAAGGCCTGTTGCTCATGGGGATGTAAGTGCAAATCCAGGGGACAAAGTGATAGAAAATGTTTCTTTCACTATCTTTTGTTTCTGAGGAAATATTTATATGAAAATGTTTACTTTGGTTTATTTTAGTGGTTTCTGCACAAGGCTTACAGGCAAAAGACAAAACAGGGTCAAGTGACCCATATGTCACAGTGCAAGTTGGAAAGAACAAAAGAAGAACTAAAACCATTTTTGGAAACCTGAATCCAGTGTGGGATGAGAAGTTTTATTTGTAAGTATATAATGTGAAACCATTACAAATACTAAAATATTTGCAATAGCTTTAAGACAGGCATGCAAAATATACAAACAATAATTACCTCATATTTTAATAGTATCTATGCAGAAATTACAAAAAGTGGAACTTATGAACTTAATACTCTTGTAATATTTATTCTTCATCTTTGGAAGCAAATGAGTAAAAATAATATTTCAAACAAACAAACAAACAAAAAAGGTGGTACAGTTAGGATGACTTTTCAGGAGGAAAAAAAAGATTACAATATGATGTATAACTTGGGTTGACTCAACATAGCTAGGAATTTACAGGCCTGATTCAGCAATATTTGACATTGGAAGATTTTGTGACTAAAAACAATAGAAAGACTTTGGGTCCACCTGGACAATAACACCTGCACCGGCTTATACTGGTGACATGGTTGTTGATAAGTTTTGCAACCTCTCATTTTCTGTGAGGTCACTTATTTTTAAACCTCTTCTATCTTGCACCAAATAGCAAGAAATCATTTTTCTATCAAGGTTCTTTTCTTTCTACCACTCCTTGAAGAGAGATAAGATGACCTCCAATTAGTACTTGGTAGAAATGAAAATCCCTAAGTCTGAGTTCAAAGACTTTTCTTTCTGTCTCTCTCTTTTTAGAGTCCTTGGTTTTTCTTTCTATCTCTCTTTTCTACTGGTTTAAACATGGATCACATTAACATGCTAAGCAAGCAAACCCAACACATACAGCTTGTTTGAGAATGTTGGCAATAGTGTATAAGAAATATAGAGCTTCTTGCATATATGGGCAGATGAAGGGAGCATTGAGAAATAGGTTTGGAAAATCAGTTGTGACCAAGCAACAGAAGGTACTATAGAATGATTTGATGGAAGAAACAATTTTAATATTCTTATGCTAACAGAAGATAAGAAATAAATTGATATTCATGTAAGCACAAATTCCTAAGACAGTCAGGTAAGTGAATAAGGCAGGATAAGGGTCACAAAGGGGAGGGATGGGGACTGTGGCAAACTTGAGAGCAATGACTCTTGGAAAAAGAGACAGCTTCCATTATGCTGCAGTCATGCAGATGCGGTGCAGCTAAAGCTTCCAGTTTCTCAGAAGAAGCTGGGAATTTGAAAGTTTAAAAACACCTCTGTTGAGGTAAAATTGACAAAATATAAAAATACACATATTTAAAGTTTTGATATATGTATACGTCCATGATTCCATCACCACAGACAAGACACTGAATGTATCCATCAGCCCAGCAGATTCTTAAGGCCCCAGTGAAACCATCCCTCGTAATTCCCCCAATACCAAGGCAATCTGCTTTATGATGCTATAGAATACTTTTCATTTTGTACTTTATAGATTTTTATATAAAAAGATCATACAGTGGGTATCCTTTTGCATGGCTCCACTCAGCATAATCGTTTTGGGATCCATCCATGTTGTGGGGTTCAGCAATAGTTCATTTCTTCTTATTGCTAAATACCATTTCATTGTGATAAAATATCGGCTTCTTTATGCTTTCACCTCTTCATGGACATGCAGTTTGTTTCTGGCTTTTAGCTTTTAAAAATAAAGTCGTTAGAATTTCTAGAAAAATACAACCTTCCACGACAAACCAAGAAAGAAACAGAAAATCTAAACAGACCAATTACCAGCAACGAAATTGAATTGGTAATCAAAAACTACCCAAGAACAAAACACCTGGGTGAGATGGATTCACTGCTGAATTTTATCAGACATTTAGAGAAGACATAATACCCATTTTCTTTAAAGTTTTCCAAAAAACAGAAGAGGAGGGAATACTTCTAAACTCATTCTATGAAGCCAGCATCACTCTAATACCAAAACCAGGCAAAGACACCACAAAAAAAGAAAATTATAGACCAATATCCTGGATGAATATAGATGCAAAAATACTCAACAAAATTTTAGCAAACCGAATTCAAAAATACATCAAGAGGATCATACACCATGATCAAGTGGGATTCATCCCAGGGATGCAAGGATGGTACAACATTCGAAAATCCATCAACATCATCCACCACATTAAAGAAAAGGAGAAAAACCACATGATCATCTCCATAGATGCTGAAAAAGCATTCGACAAAATTCAACATCCATTCATGATAAAAACTCTCAACAAATGGGTATAGAGGGCAAGTACTTCAACATAATAAAGGCCATATATGACAAACCTACAGCCAACATTATACTTAACAGCGAGAAGCTGAAAGGTTTTCACCTAAGATCGGGAACAAAACAGGGATGCCCACTCTTTCCACTATTATTCAACATAGTACTGGAGGTCCTAGCCACAGCAATCAGACAACACAAAGAAATAAATGGCATCCAGATTGGCAAGGAAGAAGTCAAACTGTCACTATTTGCAGATGACATGATATTGTACATAAAAAACCCTAAAGACTCCACTCCAAAACTACTAGAACTCATATCTGAATTCAGCAAAGTTGCAGGCTACAATATTAATACACAGAAATCTGCTGCTTTCCTATACACTAACAATGAGCTAACAGAAAGAGAAATCAGGAAAACAATTACATTCATGATTGCATCAAAAAGAATAAAATCCCTAGGAATAAACCTAACCAAGGAAGTGAGAGACCTATACCCTGAAAACTACAAGACACTCTTAAGAGAAATGAAAGAGGACACTAACAAACGGAAATTCATGCCATGTTCTTGGGTAGGAAGAATTAATATTTTCAAAATGGCCATCTGTCGAAAGCAATATATAGATTCAATACAATTCCTATCAAAATAACAATAGCATTCTTCAATGAACTGGAACAAATAGTTCTAAAATTCATATGGAACCACAAAAGACCCCAAATAGCCAAAGCATGGAAGAATAAAGCAGGGGGGATATCGCTTCCCAACTTCAAGCTCTACTACAAAGCCACAGTAATTAAGACAACTTGGTATTGGCACAAGAACAGACCCACAGACCAGTGGAAAAGAATAGAAAGTCCAGACATTAACCCAAACATATATGGGCAATTAATGTACAATAAAGGAGCCATGGATATAAATGGGGAAATGACAGCCTCTTTAACAGCTGGTGTTGACAATACTGGACAGCTACATGTAAGAGAATGAAACTGGATCATTGTCTAACCACATACACAAAAGTAAATTCAAAATGTATCAAAGATCTGAATGTAAGTCATGAAACCATAAATCTCTTAGAAGAAAACATAGGCAAATATCTCTTAGACATAAACATGAGCAACTTCTTCATGAACATATCTCCCTGGGCAGGGGAAACAAAAACAAAAATGAACAAGTGGGACTATATCAAGCTGAAAAGCTTCTGTACAGCAAAGGACACCATCAGTAGAATAAAATGCATCCTACAGTATGAGAGAATATATTCATAAATGACATGTCCGATAAGGGGTTGACATCCAAAATATATAAGGAATTCATGCACCTCAACAAGCAAAAAGCAAATAAGCCAGTTAAAAAATGGGCAGAGGATCTGAACTGACACTTCTCCAAAGAAGAAATTCAGATGGACAACAGGCACATGAAAAGATGCTCCACATCACTAATCATCAGAGAAATGCAAATTAGAACCACAATGAGGTATCACCTCACACCAGTTAGGATGGGCAACAACAAATGTTCATGAGGATGTCGAGAAAGGGGAACCCTCCTACATTGCTGGTGGGAATGCAAATTAGTTCAACCACTGTGGAAAGCAGTATGGAGGTTCCTCAAAAAACTCAAAATAGAAATACCATTTGCCCAGGAAAACTGAAGGAACAAAACAGCAGCAGACTTACAGAACCCAATAAATGACTAACAGTTACCAAAGGGAAAGAGACTGGGGAGGATGCGTGGGAAGGGAGGGATAAGGGGAAAAAGGGGCATTACGATTAGTCACATAATGTAGGTGGTGTGGTGCATGGGGAAGGCAGTCCAACATAGAGAAGACAAGTAGTGATTCTATAGCATCTCCCTATGCTGACAGACAGTGCCTGTAGTGGGGTATGTGGTGGAGACTTGATCATGAGGGAAGTCTAGTAACCATAATGTTGCTCATGTAATTGTTCATTAATGATACCAAAAAAAGTAATAAAAAATATTCTTTGGTCAATTATGATTGAGGATAAATTGACAAATCTGCCTAAGCTATTTCTTGAACATAAATATGTGAAGATCAGTTTTGACAAAGTCACTGACAAATTTGCAGAAGACTGGAAAGCAGAACATGTAATGTTATTATTATTCATTACTACAATAGATATAGATATATATTTTTCCTTTTATCCAAAAAAATACATTAATATAATTAAAATATTCATCCATTTCTTTGTAATTTATTTATATTATAGCATTTGGTTTACTTTATCTTTTATTATGATTAAACATATGAAATTCAATAAAAGGACATTTTCACTGCCAAAAATACATAAAAAGTTGTTAGGAACACTTATTTATAAATATTTGTATGGACATATGTTTATATTTCTCTTGAATAAATACCTAAGAGTCGAAGAGCTGGAACATATATTAAGAATAGATTTAATTTTTTAAGTCACTTTTCCCAAGTGGGAAAGTGAATAACATTCCCATTTTACATTTCCGCCACCAATGTCTGGGATTTTCAGGTCTTACACATCCTTCTAACACTTGATAAGGCCAGTCTTAAACTTTACCATTCTATATGTGTGTAATGATATCTTATTATGCTTTTATTTTGCATTTCTTTAATGACTAATGATTTCCAGCATCTTTCATGGGGTGTCCATATATCTTCTTTAGCTAAGTGTTCAAATGTTTTGCCCATTTTTATTGTGTCTGTATTTGATAAGTCTAAGAGTTTCATGTTTTACATTTACGTCAATCTATTATACATTTTTAGGTCACTTTTAATGTGCTGTAAGTTATATACCTAAATTTATTATTTTGCATTTGAATGTCCAGTGGTTCCTGCATAATTTTTGAAAGCACTATCCCTTCTTTACTAAATTGCTTTTGCATGTTTAATAAAATGAAGCGCTCCATAGATGTGTGGCTCTATTTCTGGATTGTTCTGTTGCATTGGTCTCCTTACCCACCTGTGTGCCAATACCACACAGTCATGATTACTACAGCTTTACTTTATAGTAAGTCTTAAAATCAAGCAGTGTTAATCCTCCCACTTTTTATTTTTCAAAGTTATTTTATCTATTTTAGAAACTTTGAATTTTTTCCATTTGAATTTTAGAATCAGCTTATCATTTTTAATAGAAAATTTTTTAAACCTGATACAGTTTTGATTAGCTTATTACACTGGCTAAGGTTTCTAATACGATGCCAAATAGAAGTGATAAAAGCAGACATCTTGGTCTTATTCCCAAACTTAGGTGGAACACATTCCTTTCTTGATTAAGTATGATATTACCTAAAGGTTAATTCTAGATGACAGTTATCCAATGAGGACAGCTGTCTTTCATTTCCAGTAATAATCTGAGGTTTGATCGGAATTGGATGTGATATTTTATTTAATGCTTTTACTGAGCTATTGGGATGATAATATGATTCTGAATGTCATTTTTAAGAAATTTACTTTGAAGATATTTTTCCGTTGTCTTTTTTCCCATTGTCTTTGTATTTCCATTGTTTCTTGTTATCACTGAGAAATCTGTTCTCAGTTTTGTACTTTACTGTCTTTCACCCCCTAGGTGCTTTTAAGATTTTGTTTTCTTTGCTCATTTGCACATTTGATTATGATATGCCATGGTGTAGTTTCCTTTGTGTTTCTGGTGCTTGAGGTTTATTTAACCACTTAGGACTTTGAGTCTGCAGTTTCAGTCAAATTTGGAAAAATTTTGGCTATTTCTTTAAGTATTCTTTCTGCCCCTAACTTTTGGAGATTCTACTCATACATACATTAGGCATCTTGAAGCTGTCCCAGAGCCCACTGACGGTCTGAAAGTTTTTGGGTTTTGTTTTCTCTTCCTCTTTTTTGTTTGTGTTTCACTTTGGATTACTTCTAATGCTATGTGTTTAAATTCACTAACCTTTTCCTATGTAATGCCAATCTATTAATCTAAGTTACAGTAATTTTTATCTCCGATACCTTAGTTTCCATCTCAGAAAGTTCAAATTGGGTCTTTGCATCTTCTATGTCTCTGCTTAACATTTCTTTTTTATTAAGACTTAATTTTTTTAGAGAAGCTTTTAAGTTTGCAGAAAAATTGAAAGGATGGTATAGTAATTTCCCATATTCCTCCTACCCCCACACATTCATAGTCTCCCCTTACTATTAATACCTACAACCAAAGAGGCACAATTTTTACAGTTGGTGAACCTGAATTGATACATCATTATCACCCAAAGTCCATGATTTAAATTACAGTTCTTTCTTGGTGTTTTACATTCTATGGGTTTAGACAAATGTATAATGACATATATCCATCATTATGGTATCATACAGCTTATTTTAACTGCCTTAAAAATCCTCTGTGCTCCACCTATTTGTCCCTTCTCCCTCCCTGAACCCCTGGACACCACTGATTTTTTACTGCCTCCATAGTTTTGCCTTTTTCATAATGTCATATAACTGGAATCATACAGTCTGTAGCCTTTCAGATTGACTTCATAAACTTGTTAATGTACATTTAACGTTCCTCCATGTAAGGTACCTTTTCATGGCAGGATAGCTCATTATTTATAGCAGTAAATAACGTTCTATTGTCTGGATTTACCACAGTTTATCCGTTGACCTACTAAAAAACATCTTGGTTGTTTCCAAGTTTTGGCAATTATGAATCAACTGCTGTACTTATCTATATGTAGGCTTATGTATAGTCATGGGTTTTCATCTCCTTTGGGTAGATATTAAGAAGCATGATTGTTGGGTCAGTGTACAGTAAAAGCCATGTTGAGTCTTGTAGGAAACTGCCAAACTATCTTCTACAGCAGTTGTACCATTTTCATTCTCAACAGCAATGACTGAGAGTTCTGTTACTCTGTATTCTCTTTAGCATTCAGTGTTGTCAGTATTCTGGATTTTGGCCATTCTAATAGGTAGGTTGTGGTATCTCATTGTTGTTTGAATTTGCATTTTCCAGATGACATATGGTGTGGAACATCTTTTCATAAGCTTATTTGCTATCTATATATCTTCTTTGGTGAGCTTTTGTTAAGGTTTTTGGCTCATTTTTAATCAGGTTGTTTTCATATTATTGACTTGAAAAATTTTTTGAATATTTTGCATATTAGTCCTTTATTATGTGTGCTTTTCAGAAGTATTTTTTCCCCATCTGTGGCTTGTCTTCTCATTCCCTTGCTACTGTGTTTTTGTACTGAACTTTTTGAACATACGCAAAACCTATAATTATTGTTTTGATGTCCTTAACTGCCAGTTATAACATCTGTGTCTGTTCTTGGTCAGTTGTGATTGACTTACCTCCTTCCCGTGTGTCATATTTTTCTGCTACTTCACATGTCTGGTAATTTTATATTGTATTCCAGACATTGCAAATATTACCTTGTTGGTTGTTGGTTATTTTTGGTATCCAAAGCCCCTATTACAGAGATTTGTTCTGGAACATAGTTAAGTTACATATCTGTATCATGCTTCTTTATTAAGTGTGAATAAAATAGTGCTCAATTTCAAGCTAATTAGTCCTCAATACTGAAGTAAGACCCTACTGTTTACTCTGTCTACTGATCCACTAGTAAGTTTTTCAAGTCTGCCCAGTAGAAACAAGCAGTATTTCTGGCCTACTGAGTGCTGGGCACTGTTACATCTAATCCTTTTGATGGTTCTTAACCAGGCCTTGTATAGTTTCATCATATATGTGTACTCACCATTATTTAGCCGATTGCTCAGGAGGAACCCTCTGCAGATTGCTGGAAGTTTTCCTTCTCTTAAGTTCTGTTCTTTTCAGTATTATGCTTGTGACCTCTAGCCACCTCCATCTTCTCAGATTTTCAGATCTGCTTTTCATCTTAACGAGTCCAGTGGATTCCATCTGCGTTCCTTCTTGTACAGTGGCCTGGAAACTCCCTCCAGGTGGTGAGATGAAGGAATTGTAAGGTTCTCCCTGTCAGTTTTTTCTCTCCTTGGGATCATTGTCCTTTGTTGACAGCTTGACAACTCACCAGTATGTGGGAAACATTGTTTCATATATTTGGTGCACTTTTGATTTTTCATGTGGGAGGATCTCTCCAGTCCCTGTTGCTCCTTCTTAACTAAAACAGAAAATCTGGGAATCTGAATTTAATTGATAAGCAAAACTGAATAAAAGAGTATGAGAGCCAGCACGAAGCACGTCAAACAACATACCACTTCTCAACATATTTCATCCATAAGCTGCCAGTTACAGTCTGTGCAGTGAAGCATCCATCCAAAGGAATATTGTTGTAGAAATGTTGGTGAGGGTCAGATGGGGCGTTGAGTTTATTTTCCTTGGTTCTTGTCTCCACTGCAACAAAGAATTGAAGGGCAGAGACGCAGTAGTGAAACACAGTAGAAGTTTTATTTAAATGCACTTCAAGAGAGGAGCAGGCCAGAGTCAAGGTAGATAAAGGCAGGTTTATTTGATTACACTCCAAGGCAGGAGTGGACTAGAGTCGAGATAGACAAAGGCAGGTCTACTTGAATAAAGCACAGAGGAAGCCAGCCCAAATCAGAGCTCTCAACAGCCCCTCTCTACTTATCTGAAGTAGGGCAGAGAGAGTGACACACCCAAAGAAAGGTGAGTGTGGGCAACCTCAGAGAGGAGGCACACTTAAGGCCTTAGAGTCTGGGGTTTTATAGGCTGTTAAGGATTTTTTAAGAATGTGACAAAGGGCTATGGGGTGTAGACTTGTCGAGTGGTCTCAAGATGTTTCTCTCTGGTGAGAGACACCATGTCTCTTTTCCTCTATTATCAGTCCTCCAGCTAATTCTGCAAAATAAACTTAACACAAGAAATTTATTGATCCAGTTCCTCCCAGGAGGGTGACTTCTCTCTGGAGATATATATCAGTTAGGACTGTTTGCCTTAGTTTACAGTGGGGTGAGTTATTGTCTGTTTACTGAATAACATTTTAGGAATTTTACTTCATAACTCTTTGGTTTTTAAAATGGAATCATAGCCTTAAAATGGAATCCCTTCTGTTCTTACTATACTGTTTATATCTGGGTTTTTTTTGGAGAATTAATCATGATGCTTGTCTCCTATCCAGGTTGCAAATTACTTGATTAGGGGCCTGATGAGGAGGAAAACGCAGCCTACAGGTTAAGTTAAAGAATAAGCTGGGCCTTCTGCAGGCTAAAGTAAATCTTACAATGGCATGAGCTAATTGACAGAATGAAGACATGGGCTGTGCTCAGATACTTTTCTTTATCTGGGGAATATCCAGACATTTCCAAGTACTCCTGGTCTTCAGAACTTCAACTGGTTAACTCATTAACTCTGTTGTGAATCTTTTCCAGCTCTCTAGTTTTATCTTGTTAACTCTGTGGGTCGCTTTTAGTGGACTTAACTGGCCTTGTTCTCCCTCCACCCCAGTCATATCTACTTTTCTGCCTGTCTTGCAAATGAGTTTCAGCCCCAGGCAAGTTCGCTATAGATTCACTGTGACCAAAGAAATTTACAGCAAAGGGATCTTGGGGTGAAAAGGTTATACCCAACTTTATTTCAAGGTGGCAGGTCAGTCCCTCAGCGCTGCCACCACTCCAGCCTCTGCTCCGCTCTCCTACAGCCTTGCAGCCCAGCCACCCAGTCTCCGCCGAGCACTGGGCGGAACTCCTTACATTAACACAGTAATGGCTTATTGCCTAAAGGTGTGGAAGTGGTAGCATAGCAACAGGCCAGTTACATTTAAGTTCAGTGAGGATCCTGGCCATAGGAACCCCACTTTACCCACACTGGCTAACAGAAATATTTATTCTAATATCTTAATTCTGCAAAGGATCCTCCCTGAGAAAACAGCTGAATAATGATAAGTGCACACATTCAAGGAAACTAACCAAGAACAAGATTTAGGGCCACCCAGAAGAACTAGATATGGCAGAAGCCAATGTTTGATCATCCAGGACAGGAACTGTGTTTGTTCCCACAGACTAGAAAGCCTCATGATTTATGGGGCAAGTACACTGAAGAGTCCACTGGAATGGATAGTTAAAATATGAATTATCTGTACTCTTGGCAGTTTTCGTGTAATTTGCTATACTGTATTCTTCTGTTTTGCTTTGGAGAGATGGCATCATCTACAAGGGCAATAAAATCTATTTTTAAGCAACATTGCTTTTAAAAAAGAAGAAATTCAAATTCATATCCATTGCACCCTGCTGTTCATGTAATGAATATAAAATTTACATAATTTTTTCTCAATGTTTTTCACTTGACTCACAAAATATGAGCATTAAGGGAAGTTACACTCATAACTACCTCCTATTTTTCTATTTATCCCTTCTAAAGTATTAAAATGAATGTCTAAATTTTCAACAGTAATTCTTTTGTTGCCAGTTTCTGAAACTCTTAAGATTCCATTCTTAATACTGAAGTTCTATATTGCTGGTTTCTGGCATACTGTTTGAATTTACCTGTGCATGTTTTCATTTTACCACTGAAGGGGCAAGAGAATTACAAACTTATCTTCCTTTATGTGGGTTTTTTTTCTTTTGCAGAAGGGTACGAGTTCATAGTGAATTTAACTGCAGATTTTGAAAAATGCATTCACGTCACAGATGAACTCATCCGTGCCCCCCACTACCTTCTCAGTTCTGCCCTGTGAACTGGAGTATAAAAATGCGTCCTGACGTTCTAAAAATAGAATATTTTATTAATAGCAAGGCTTTCATTTGCATTTTGGACAATTTACTCAAATTCTGAGCTTTAGCTTTTCTCATATGAAAAACTGGATTAATAATAATACATTCCACACAGGATATTGTTTGTTGATACAATGTACATAAATCCCATGGCACTTGGTAAGCATTAAAAATGGCAGTTGTATGATCATTATTAGCATTAATAACGTAATCACATCCTGTGTGCTGAGATTTAGGAGTTTACAGTCAATCTGACTAATACTTTTCATGTCAAAAAATTCCAACCTGAATAGTGAGACCAAGAAAAGACCAATGAACAAGATGCTCTAAGAAGGAAGTACTGGTAAAATAAGAATTAGAAAACTCAGATTCAGTCAGGGATCAGAGAGATAGTTTTATACAACTCCCTCATTTTACTAATAAGAAAATAGACACTCAGATGGGGTATAGTAGAGCCAGGACTGCAAATCACCCCAGTTGTGAAGCTACAAATAAGATACAAGTAGAAATAAATAAGTGTATTTTTTCCAGTATTTAAACTCTTTCCTTGAAAAAGTGGTCTTGACCTGAACAAGGCAGGCAGTCACAAAGCTGGTAAGATGAAAGTGCAAATTAAGTAATTGTTCAAATTTCTTTTTTGTTTGAAAACTTAATTGTCCCCCCATCAATGACACTCTGATGCCCTCAAGAGATTGCTAAGTAATTTCAATTTTAATTTTACCTCATTTACTTTGGGTTAAAAAAAAGAAGTTTAAAATTTTAATCTTCAAAACACTATGGATGTCCTGTAACTCTAGAAGGGAGCATTCTAGAGTGTTTTCAGAAAACAAAGCCGTGACCAACTGAGCCCTTACAGAAATATGGATTTGGACGGGTTGGAAACACATGTAATTTTTTTTAATCACATTAGGGTTAATTAAGATAATGTATATGAAAGTGCTTTAACAATGATAAAGTATTACATAAATCTGAGGTGCTTGTTATCTTTGCTCTTTAATCCCAGTAAGTCGTATATTTGATCACTTCATGATTAATTATAACGTTTGATTTTGCTTTCCTATGTTACAGTTAATGAAATGTTTTATGCTTATCATAAATCACTCCAGTGGGAGGAAAAAGAATAATTTTATCATAGTTCTAGAGAGAAATTGGCAGTATAGTTTGCCCATTTGAATAAGAAATTATAGAGTCCAGAGATTTATACCCTAATGTGTATGTTGATCCTATGCTTTCTAGAACACTGTAGTTGATCCTGACGCCTCACTTTTGCTAACTTATTAAATAAAAACAAAATTTCATGCTGGCTCCCTCCTAGAGGACTAGTAGCATATATGTATTGGTTATCTTTTTAAAATTGATATTAACCATTGGAGTAAAGAATTGTTTTAATAACGAAGTGTAGCCAACACTGTGCCTGTGGTAGGAGTGTAAACATGCCCTCATTTATTTACGCGGTATTGAATAGGCCTGGGAGTGGTGTTTAAATATTCTGCTTATGTAGTTGACTGGCCAGCCAGCAGCTCTTGCTTAGGGGTATCACTTAAATTCCACCCACATTTCCTGAGTGCCCCTTATATGTAAAGCGCTGTACTAGGTCCATGGAAATACTGACTTGAAGAGTGACCTCCTGTTATACCAAAAGCTGTCTGGCCTACAAGTTTATAAAGCTGAGGCCCGGAGCTGTTCCGGATCTCACATGCTTCTTGACTTTCAGGAAGCCCTTTCATCTCTTTGAATCTCAGTTTCAGTGGGCAAAATCCACTTTTTTTCAGTGAAAAAATCCCCCACCTTAATATAATACACCTATTGTTAAGAGGCGGTGTACGTGAAAGTTTTCACAATAAGCTCAAAAATCTCCATGCTTTTGTTTATGGAGGCATAATTGCCTTGGGTCTTTTAAAACACATGTCAGCTGATTCACTTCACAGCCACCCAGAGGTGGTGGCACACAGAGTGCCCCAGGCCTGTGGCTCTCCATCGTGCCCAGTGCCGCTGGGCCCAGGGCTGGGTATGAATTAAGCATAAACTAAGCCCTATAGGAGATAGCTTATTTAAATACTACAATTAAATAAAAAACCTCTCCATAGCACAGCAGATTAATATTTTAAAATGACAGTCTGGATATAATCACAGGTTTGATTTATTGCTTAGATTACTAGCTTAGGCTTTTTCTGGGCTCGTGGGAAGGGAGGATTTCCTCAGCTGTCTGAGCTAGCTTACAATGATAGTATCAGCATTAGGAAGTCATTTGTCATGACAATGGTCCCACAATTGTCTAATGTGAGGAGGAGTTTATACACACTTCATGGGATTAGGAATTTGTTTACTCATCATTGTCTACGTTGTGAATATACCTGGTAATAGGGAGATACAATAACCAATACTGCCTTTCCCTTAGTAAGTAAGTATAACTCCTAGGGGAAAATAATTTCCCAGCCCAGGGCAAAATACCTTTGAAACCGAAATCAGTCAAAGGGAGCAATAAAGTGGAAGAAACCCGTTTATTGCTTACAAGCAGTCATTCACTTCTGCTCGCCTGTGTCTCTCACAACCCCGCTGACAAAAAGGGTTTTGCACCCCACCCCACCTCTTGGATCCAGAAATGTCCTCGCTCCCCCTTGTAATTACCTATTGATATGGAGATGGATTACTTCTCTCCACCCTTTGGAAACTTATCAATATGGAGATGCACTAAGGCCAGGCAAAAGATTCTGAAAAGACTGCAATTTTACCCACAGTGTCCCTCCTTGTCTTCCTCCCACTTCTCTCTTCTTCCTTCTCTCCTCTGTACTCTACACAGTAGGTTTTCATATCATTGACTTCCATTTGGTTCATAGCAGATTGGGCCCTACGGCCATGTGTCTCCCAACTTAGTATGCACAGTTTGCTTCCAGGAAGGTTCTTTGCATTTTTAGCCAGGTCAGTCCAATTCATCTCTATGAAACAAAGCATAAAAGTTATGAGCTATTAGTCAGACTGTGATTGGACCACAGTAAACCCATCTATGATGCTTTGTGTGAGGAGGGGTGAGTAGGTAAGTCCTGATGGTTTGCTGGTAACTCATTTGGGCCTAAAAGTTGAAGCAATTTCCCCTGAGTAGAATATATCTAATTAGGGCACTATAACCATCTGGATCGATCAAGTGTTCTTAAGACAGATTCTTCAATGCCAGTCAACCTCTATGTGGTTCATTCTCTTACCTTTGATGTACCCCATATATAGACCAATCATTCTGAAGGCAGAAAAAGGAGATCGATATGCTAATACTATTCCTAGCCAAACTGGAAGTTTACAGATCTCTTTTGGCCCAGAACCCAAAAGTGTAAAATCCAACTTGCTGACATGTTTTTCCCAGTACCAGCTCTACTAGTCTTTAAAGAAATAATTCATTCAACAAATATTTATGTGTGAGGCCTTCTCCTAGGTGCTACGGACACTGAGTTGATTCCTCTTAGAGACTTTGTATTCTATTTGCAGTAGAGGTGGTGCTGTGGTTAATATCAGCTAGGGTGAGCCAACCCTAGGAAGCTAGGGGAGAATGGCAGCTCTGCTTGATGCTGCCATCTTGGCTGGGCTTAACAGTAGAATAGCTATTTATTTCCAAATAAAGTTTATTTGAAGTAGGATAATATTTGAAGTCTGGGCAACAGAAATTCTAGATAGGTCAATGCCTTGTTTAAAAATGTTAGTATCTAGGAAGGAAAATCTAAAACCCAAATCATTGCAAGCATCATAATAATTATAGATATTTGTGTGACAACTGTATCTCAGCTCCTGTTATGTGTATTGCATTTTACAGCTATCTTAAAAAGCACTGTGGTCACTGTTATCATTTTACAAATGAGAAAGCTAAAGCTCAGGAAAGAATGAATCCCTTTCCTTCTAACCTGTGCTGCAAGAAATGTTAAAGGAACTCCTTCAAGCAGACAAAAATCATGCAAGATGAAAATGTGGATCTATATAAGGCATGAAAAGGAATGCAGAACACTAGAAATACTAACTATATTGACAAATATAATGAATTATTATGTTATTATTTAGACTTATTTAAAACAATCTTATTTAAATAGACTTAATTAAAATTAGACTTAATACTCAGTATTTAAACAAGAATAATAACATTATATTCCTGATTTATGTAACAACTAAAACATATGGTAATTACTGCATAAAGGTCTGGAGGACAGAACTGGAAATGTACTATTATAAGGTTCTTTCATTGTATATGAAAGGGTATAATATAATTTGTAGATGGCCATGATAATTTAAAAGTGTGTACTGTAAACTTTAACCATTAAAATGACAAAACAAAAATGTAATAGCTAATACTCCAACAAAGTGGATAAAATTCAATTATAAAAAGTAACAAATTCTTTTAAATGCAGGAAAATAAAAGAAAGAGGGTAAAAACAAATGGGGAAAGTAGAAAACAAATAGCAAAATGATAAACTATACCTAATCATGTCGCTGATCACATTCAACATAAAACGTCTAAATACTGCAATTAAAAGGCAGAGATTGAGTGTTGATTCAAGATGGCAGCATGAGGGGTGAGACACAGAACTCCTCCCGAAACCACAGATAGTTTGAAATATAGTTAATACATCTAACCCTAAAACAGCAACAGGAAAGAAGGCTGCACCAGACTGCATACAGACCTCACAAATAGAGCAGACCTCACGAAACAGGGTAATGTACGAAAGCCTTGATCTGATGGGACCCAAGCCGTTCCCCGACCTGAGATCACTGGTGGGAAGAAGAGAAATGGAGCCTGGAGGGGGTAGAGGCCTGGAACTGCTGAACACCTAGCCCTAGAGATCTGCTTTGTGAACAAAAACCTACATTGTGTGGTGCTCTGGAGGATGGGGAGCTGGGACAGGCAGAGTGCTTGAGAGACAGATTCCAACCATTTGTGGAGGATGGGATCCACACCCAGCCGCTCTGGGACAAGGAAAAGGCAGGTGGTCTGACAGGATTCCTAGCAGTGAGAGGGCTGCTGAAGATGTGGGGATATGATAAAGGAGCCATGGATATACAATGGGGAAATGACAGCCTCTTCCACAGCTGGAGTTGGCAAAACTGGACAGCTACATGTAAGAGAATGAAACTGGGTTCTTGTCTAACCCCATACACAAAAGTAACCTCAAAATGGATCAAAGACCTGAATGTAAGTCATGAAACCATTAAACTCTTAGAAAGAAACACAGGTAAAAATCTCATGGACATAAATATGAGCAACTTCTTCAAGAACATATGTCCCTGGGCAAGGGAAACAAAAGCAAAAATGAACAAGTGGGACTATATCAAACTAAAAAGCTTCTTTACAGCAAAGGACACCATCAGTAGAACAAAATGCATCCTACAGTATGGAAGAATATATTCATAAATAACATATCTGATAAGGGGATGACATCCAAATTATGTAAAGAGCTCATGCACCTCAACAAACAAAAAGCAAATAATCCAATTAAAAAATGGACAGAGGAGCTGAACAGACACTTCTCTAAAGAATTCCAGATGGCCAACAGGCACATGAAAAGATGCTCCACATTGCTAATCAGAGAAATGCAGATTAAAACCACAATGAGATATCACCTCACACCAATTAGGATGGCCGCCATCCAAAAGACAAACAACAACAAATGTTGGTGAGAATGTGGAGAAATGGAAACCCTCCTACACTGCTGTTGGGAATGTAAATTAGTTCAACCATTGTGGAAAGCAGTATGAAGGTTCCTCAATAAACTTTATATAGAAATACCATTTGACCCAGGAATTCCACTCCTAGGAATTTACCCTAACAATGCAGGATCCCAATTTCAAAAAGACATATGCACCCCTATGTTTATTGCAGCACTATTTACAATAGCCAAGAAATGGAAGCAACCTAAGTGTCCATCAGTAGATGAATGGATAAAGAAGAAGTGGTACATATACACAATTGAATATTATTCAGCCATAAGAAGAAAACAAATCCTACCATTTGCAACAACATGGATGGAGCTAGAGGGTATTATGCTCAGTGAAATAAGCCAGGTAGAGAAAGACAAGTATCAAATGATTTCATTCATCTGTGGAGTATAAGAACAAAGAAAAAGTGAAGGAACAAAACAGCAGCAGACTCACAGAACCTAAGAATGGACTAACCGTTACCAAAGGGAAAGGGACTGGGGCAGATGGGTGGGAAGGGAGGGATAAGGGGGAAAAAGAGGTATTACTATTAGCACACATAATGTAGCGGCAGGGATATGGGGAAGGCAGTATAACATAGAGAAGACAAGTAGAGATTCTATAGCATCTTACTACGCTGATGGTCAGTGACTGTAATGGGGTATGTGGTGGGGACTTGATAATAGGGCGAGTCTAGTAACCATAATGTAGCTCATGTAATTGTACATTAATAATAGCAAAAACAAAATGGCAGAGATTGTCAGATTGAGTAAAAAAGCAAGTCCTGACAAAAATCTGCCTATAAGAAAAACATTTAAAATATTATAAGACAGAAATAGGTCTACTACCTACCTACACAAATAGATCTGCTACTTTGAACCCTTCACAGCCAAAGCACATTAATTTGAAGAACAGACAGAACATTTGCATGGGTAGCAAATAAACACATTAAAATATAGTCAATGTCATTAATCATTAAGAAAAGCAGCTTAAAACTACAATGAACCACTATTTCATAAGTAGTAGAATGGTGTGTTATCTGTTTTACTTTTCTTTGGACCAATTGACTTTTTAAAAAATTGTATCAGATCTACTTTGTTGAATATTTATATCTCATTTTGTTATTTCAGTGGTTGCTTTAGAATTTATAGTAAATACCTATAAATTAGTCATCCCATCAGTGATGTTATACTACACACTATATGTTTCACATACGGTATAAAAATGTTGTAATAGTACTCTTCTAGTTGTCTCTTTAGATGTTTATGCTATTGTGGCCAAGTGTTGGCAAGCACGTAGAAGAAATGGAAATCTACATAATGGCTGGTGAGAATGTAAAGTGTTACAGCTAATTGGTTAACTGTTTCTTCAAAACAAAAAAAAAAGCATGTGCCCATATGAATACCTGTACCCAAATATTCATGGCTGCTTTCCTTGCTATAGCTATAAACTGAAAACAAACCAGATATGCATCAATAGGTGAAAAGATACACAAGTTGTGGCCAGTGCATAGACTGAAATACTGTTGAGAAGGAATGAACTATTGGTGTGTACAACATGGATAGGTCTCAAAATAAGTATGCTGAGTTGAAGAATTCAGAAAAGAGTATGTATAACTCCATTTATATAAAATTATAGAAAATGAAAAATGCAAACTAACACTAATGTAAGACATCAGATCAGTGGTTGCTGGGGTGTGAGAAAGGGAAAGGACATAAGGAAGTGATTGCAGTAAGTCCAGGAAAATTTTGGAGATGATGGATATGTTAATTATATTGATTTTGGGTTGGTTACAGAAGTGAATATGTAGGCCAAGAACTAGCAAGTTGTATATTTTATATACATGCCATTAATTCTATTTGTTATACCTGTTTTTTAAGGTATTGTTTTTTTTAATTGTTTAAGAAAATTGTTTAAGAAAAAGCCTCTGATGACAAATAATTTCATCAGTCTGAAATTAGTACTTTATTAATATCAGTACTTTATTAATTATGCATTTAGACTCTACAAATTCAAGGTGATATATAGAATTGCTGCTTCTAGGAGAAGGACAGGAGGAGGATGACAGCCTCAACAGCAGTGATGCCAATGGCCCCCATCACCACCACCCCTTGTATTCTGGCAGTTTGTAGTTTACAGTGTTCTTCTACACATCTAATATCATTTAAATCTTAGAAGAAACCCTTTGTCATAGACATTTGTATCCTCACATTTACTGCAAAGGAAAATGATTCAGATTTCCCTGAAGTTGTAAGTAATAGACCCAGAACCTCAACCTCTGCCTTTCTTCCCCTAAGTTCTTGACTCCCTCACTATGAGTCTCTGCAGGGATGATAGGTACATAATAATATTATAAGTTTCATAGCTTACTCATTGTTTTCTATATAAAAAGTCACTCAAACTTAAAAGAATATGCCATTTTAGGCACATCTACTTGCATTGACCTTTTTTCCCCATTAGTTGCACATTTTAGAGTACTTTGGATGATTAGAGTCCCTAATGATTTTCATGTCGTTTGTATGTCAGTGTTGTTTCCTCACCTAAGGTTTGCTCACTTGGAGGGTGAGGACCTCCTAAAATAATGTTGGTTACAAATAAGCCTAGAAATATACTTAATGGTCATTTTCAAATAATAATTTTTAAAGTTAATTTCTTACCAATGAAACTGTCTTTTTTAAACATTAATTTTTTCCATGTATTTGTGTTATTGCTTCACCCTTCTTTCTCCCTTCTTATTGTTCATACAACACTTTTTTCTCCCAAGAATTTCCAAACATATGTCTTTCCCTTTTCAATATGCTACTTGAATATTATTTCGTGAACTTGGACATTTGCTTTCGTATTGGTGTCTCCAGTATCTGTGTCCTGCCTGATGATGGAATCTTACCAATGTTTAGTCTTCCTCATATGTTTGTTATTTTCTTTCAGTTTATATCTCTAGGTAATAAAATGTGATGCTGCTTTTGATTAGAATTGGACGTGAAGGGACAATAAAAGGGACAAAATGTATTTTGACTCAGTTAAAGTACTGAAATAAGCAGAAGTAACCTCTTGAGCTTTTACTATGACCAGGTCTTGTCATCTTTTTCACTCTGTCCTCACAGAACTAAGAATAAAGTTAAGAAGACTCAGGATAGGAAACTACCACTAACTCTTAGGGGCACATTTCGCATGTCTTCTTAGCTCAAGGTGATAGGTAGGGCTCTTTCTAAAATCATAGGTTTATTACTTTATGAAACTTTACTATCAACAGATAATTAAGTGCATGTGTTGGAGAAATTCCATCAAAAAAGGAGATGCTAATTTTATTTTTTTGAACACTGCTAATATCAGGCCAAATTTTAAATGACTTAATGCACACTTACTTAAATATTTAATTTTAAGCTATTTATTTAACCCTGTTTTGCTCCAAGGAGGAATTGAAATGACTAGCTCGGTTTTATGTTTCAGTTGTATATTCAGTCCCAAGGATGGAATGAAATTAAATAGCTCAAATCCATGTTTTTTTGTAATATAGGAGTAAAGTGGTGGAGAAAATGTCAAATTGGGGGAAAATTAAGTTGCTGATACATTTATGCATTGACTTCCCAAGAGATTTCCCAGGCCGAGGACTACCCAACAGCGAGGCCCTCTTAAGTACAGATAGTAACCAATGAATTGGTTACTTTTGGGGAATCAGTGCCCCTAGAAGACTTTATGTTTATGGAAAGGGTATCAGTGCGGCAGGAAACTCACGAGTACTCTCCTGTGGATGCGGTCTACCAACCTATCTACCAACCTGGCTAACTTTCCTCTCCATCTTTGGTCATCTGACCCTGACCTCAGGCCTCTGACAGTTTTGCCTCACTTTTACTATGACTTTTTAATTTTTATGCTGACATTCTATTTTTTTCGCCCCTTATTTAAAAGCTTAGCCTCGTTCTTTAACTCCTATCCCTGATGAGTATAGATTTTACCTTTCTAGAACCCCAAGAAGTCAAAGTTTTGCCTGCTTCCACTTTAGGGCCAAATGCCAGGATAATATTCTCATATATGCCTAAAATCTTAAGATTTGACTAAACAAAATTCGTCCATTATTGGAGGGGAAGGGATGGGAAAGTTCCCTGAAGAGTGGCTGGGTTTTTGAAAAACACTGCATGATACTGTCTTAAGTGATCCCATCTAGGGTCAATTTAGTAAATCTTGAAGATCTCCAGGGCTTCCTCAAAGTTATTAAGTTATTCGCTTGCCAAATACAAACTGAATTTTCAATTAGACACAGGCAAGAATTCATTACATAGAACTGGTTATTACTAGGTTGCGCCATATTAAATTGCTGATATTTTACTCTTTTGCCCTATAAAACTGGCAATTTCATATGGTTCAACTCAAAGTAATATCTTCTGTTAAAATGAATTCTACCCGAATAATCAGCCTTAGCTTTCTATCATTTGGCGGATCGAGTTTTTTGTACTTGTTTGTTAGCTTACGTTTATAGTTGATCAAATTGGGTTGCTTCATTTTCATTACACAAATCTCTGGAATTTTGAAGATAGACAAATGGAAGTTTAGCTGAATTTTTAATCTAGCTGTTATAATTACATGGATTCAACTTAAGTTTTCAAGGCATTTGAGTTGGCATTTTAATAATAAAAGCTCGCTATTTCAGGTGGGCAGCAATGCCAAGATGTTTAGGTGCTGTCACGCGATTTGCTGGGTTCGCTCAGCGGCTTTTCTTTCTCTCTTTGGATTCCATCTCTTTGCATTTTCCGTAACATTTAGCAGAGTTCAAAAAGGACTGTAGTGTAGCCAATGTTACTATTTATGAATTCTTAAGCACTGTTGCTCCATTCCAGATAATTGGTTGAAGCTTAGATTTAAGTGACAAAGGTAATTGGAACATAGGATAATATCCTAACAGTTCTTCTCTTCTTTAGAAATTCCTTCATGATCAGTACAGAAGCCTTCCAAAGTCTTTGCTGTGTTACTGTGTTGCTAATATTTGGAATGAGAGGGATGTTAGTTAATAGTATTTACCTTTCTGATTAGTGCCCCTAATTCAAGTGTGGTGTTTAGATAAAGTCAGGCCAGGCAGTTGATGCAGTTACAACTTCCTGCTGACATTTCCATCATTGCTTTACAGTTTCTTGGGAGAATCGCAGCTCTTCTTTTCTAAAAAAGAATGATGGGGAACATCTAAGAGAAAAGCAACTTAAGTGGCATAGAAATGAATATTGACTAATTCTGTTCTCTTGACAGAGTTAAATTCTGCTTATTTAATTTAATCCTTTTTTCTCTGGCAAGGAAGTCGTAAACTCTTTAGAGGGGCTATCCAATATGCAGGGGGAAGACACTTTTCATTGTTTTTTCCTCCTTTTTAGATGGACTGATGGGAAGGAAGAAAGTATGGCACAAATATATGTACATGTTTCATTTAATATACAGTAGATATGCCCCTGAAAAATCAATATAATAAGAAAGGGTAGGTTTCAACTATCTGATTAGCAAAGATTAAAAATAAAAAGTATAGAAAAAAAGGTACAAGGTTAACCTCATACAAACTTTCTGGAACATATTTTAGTAGTGCGTGTTTGTGTGTGTATTTATGTATACTTGTGTACAGATATGTATATAATTAATATACATACCTTCCAACTTAGAAAATCCATTTATAATATTTTTTAGACTAAAATATTTTCCCAAGTTCATAAAGATATACATACAAGGTGTTCTGTGCAGCACAGTTACACGTGGAAACCACCTAAATAGCCATCTACTATCTATAGGGGAATTAATTAAATAAATTGGGACATAGCCACATAAGGGAATATATCATATAGTCACTAAAAATAATGATGTACATGTGTTTATGTCAGGATATACATGACATATTAAGTTTAAAAAGTCACGATGCCAAATGGTATATAGAGTAGGAGCCCACGTTTGTAACAATTCAAATCAGAGGCATTTATAGGGAGAAAATGTATCAAATATCAAACCTTTAAATGGCAAGTACTAATACTAGACAATAGCTTTCAGTTAAAATACAATAACATTCAGTGGGTCGAGTAATGCACCGAATACAAATATAGTTACATGAATCGTGCTCATTTTACTGGAAATTGTTGTGCAGGGGTACTCTATTTTCTGAGAAGCACTCGATTTTTTTAAAGAGTCCTTAGAGTATCCACATACTTGTAAAGAGTGACTATTTAACATTAATGATAATAAAATGGATCATATTTACAAAGCACTACTATGTTCTCAAAGCATTTTTATACCCTTAATTTTCCTTCCAAATCACTTGTGTTACATACTGCAGAAATGTTTATTATTCTTTATCAGTTTCATTTCCTAAAATAAGTTGGATGATACACTGTAGAAAAATGCTTTTAGCACTAAAGAGTTTTATCCATTTTTAATGCTAAGTTTTATCTATTAGCAAATGCTAAGACCTCTCAGGGAAGGACAAGAAATGATGAAAGGAATAAGAGATGGAACCAAAGAAATATTTAAGCCAAAACGACAGGTTTTTGTATCTCTCTATGGCATTTTCATGAGTTTAGCATTTGTTTTAGTCATTTACCTGTTTGCTCTTCCATGTATTCCACATATTCCATGTATTCTCCATGTATTCCATGTGTTCAAAGTTTCCTCGGTGTGCTCTGTGTCTCAGGGACTGAACTCTGAAGGCTGCCCTTCCGCAGTCCCTTGCCCACTACTTTTAGCCATGAGGAAGCACTGGAGTAAGATCAAAGGTGGGAGGAGGGAGAAGCCAGAGTATTTCTCTCCTTCTCTCTCTCCCTTGCACAGAGTCACGAACAAAGTCCAGATCTCTTCCTGGATTCAGTCTCCTGTTGGATAGCACCATCCCTCTGTGGTCCCAGTCTTATCTTTTCTCTTGTGTAGTCTTGGCACCCATGTCAATGAAACTTTGTACACTGTTGGTGGGAATGCAAAAAGATGCAGCTGCTATGGAAAACAGAACGGAGTTTCCCCCCAAAATTGAAAATAAATCTATCATATGATCCAACAATCCCACTTCTGGGTATTTACCCAAAAGAATTGAAATCAGAATTCAAAGAGGTATTAGCACCCCCATGTTCATTGCAGCACTATATGGCCAAGATGTGGGAACAACCTAACTGTCCATTGACAGATGAATGAATAAAGAAAATGTGCTCTATGTATGTGACGGAATACTATTCAACCTTTCAAAATAAGAAAGTTCTTTAGCATGCAATGACATGGATGAACCTTGAGAACTGTATACTAAATAAAAGAAGCCAAACAAATGCTGTGAGGATTCCCCTTATGTGAGAAGTAGTCAAATTCATAGAACCAACGACTGGAATGGTGGCATCCAATGGCTGGGTAGAGGGGCAAATGGAGTTACTAATCCACAGGCATACAGTTTCAATTAAGCAAGGGAAATAAGCTCTAGAGATCTGCTGTAGAACATGGTACCTATACTGTACTGCACACTTAAAAAATAGTTAAAGGGATTAAAAAAAAAGGCAAAGCTACAGTGATTTAAGCCATATGGTGCTGTCATAAAGACAAAATATAGATCAATGGAACCAAATAGAGAGCCTAAAACCCTCACCTAAACCACTTTTTAATAGTTGAATAAGATTATATTGTATCAGTATGCATCAACTGTTTAATCAATTTCCTGTGTTTAGACAATTAGGTGAATTCATATTTTTCTTATTTTATATATCTACAGTACCTTGTCCTTTGCTGTTAAAGGCAAAATACATTTATGTGTTTGAATGATACAATTAGCTGCATTAGTTAGCTAAATGTCATAAAAACCTACTAGGTGCCCAGCACAGTTCTAAATGTTTTATATATATATGTAATCATCTTTAAAAGAAAATTACTGATATTCTAATTTTATAGATTGGGCATGAGGTTCAGTGTAATTGCATGATTTGTCGGAAGTCATATTGCTGGTAAGTGGCTCAAATGGAATTTGAATCACACAGATTGTTTTCAAGCTTGTTCTATTACTCTACTGTATCCAATGCACACTGGACTTGAAAGTAATATAAAAATGACATAACTTATACTATGAATCAAAGTCCTTGGAATAGTAGAGCTAGAAGACATCACAAAACAATGGCAACATACACTGTTCCAGGCCCTTTACAGTGACATTACCTTTTGCTTTAGGGATCATTGACCTATGTCTTTATTCTATAGACAACTAAGTTTAAGAAAAAAATGCTGGTCACTACTTAAAGAAAAGTCAGATTTGGGAAGATATGACTTTATATAAATGTCAAGCATATATCCAAAGTAGACCTTGTTTCTAACTTCAAACAAATGGTCCAAGTCCAGTTACATAATTGTGCCACTGATTGGAACATGCATATTTGTAATATTTAATGAGCAACAAAAAAGAATATGATTACACTTACCTGTGGTATTTCACTTAGTTATTCAGTAAACAATTTTTGAATATCTACTTGCAGGTACTAGGCATTGGAAAATGAAAAAAAATCTCCCACAGAAAGCACAGAGGTGTTAGATCTGGGTCTTCAAAGACAGGTGTTTACCAGGTAGAGGAATAAGGAAAAACCATCCTTGCCATAAGAAACAAAATAAACACAGGGTCTGAGCTGGGGAAATACATGGTGAACCCAAGAAATGGGAAATAGAAACCACCCCCATTACACATACAGACTCACACACTTATGTAACATGCATTTCTCCTGTTTTTTTTGAGAAAGCAATTTGATCCTCCTGTTTCCTACATGTTTTTTTAGTCAAAATATATTTGAAACATAACATTGTATAAATTTAATGCATACATATTTATTTGATACATTTCTATGTTGTAATATGATTCTGTTGTACTGAGTTAGCACCTCTACCAAGCCGCATAATTACCATTTCTTTTTTATGGGAGTAATTAAGGTCTAGTCTCCCAGAAAGTTTGATGATTATAATACAGTATTGTGGTTTATATGCACTATAAGGTGCATTAGCTCTCCAGAACTTACGCATCTACTAGTTGAAAGTTTGTACTCTTAAACAACATCTCTCCTATTCCCCCAGCCCCCAGCCCTTGGTAACCACCATTTTCCTCTGTTTTTACTAGTTAGGTTTTTTTAATAGTCTACATATAAGTGATAGCAATTAGATCTTCCTGTTTTCTGATCTCTTCCTAAATGGTCTCTCTCTTCATAGCAAAATGGTTACTAAAGTAGTTAGTTACAGACAAGTCTCTTACCTCTCTTATTTTGACATCATTAATAATTATTATTTTAATATTTAATAAATCTCAAAACAGCTATTAAAATAAATTTAAATTTATTATCAAAGCATTAATATTTATGGAGAAAATATAGATATAAAAATAGAATACAAGACTTTAAGGTATTTGATCTAATTATGGGGCTAGAAGGTGGGACAGGGAAATGGTGCATCTTACAAAGGAACACTTTATAAGGACTTTCTTCAGCCAACTCTTTATTGCCCCAGTCCATGAATGCCTCTTCACCTCTTTAATTTTTTTAAAAGTGCCACTAGTAATATCAATTGTCTTTTATTCTTATTTATATCATCTTATGTCAGTGATATATAGAATCCATCTATAATGCCCAATTACTACAAAGAAAAACCCCAAGAAAACTTAAACAAAAATAAAATATTATTGACTGTTATTTATCCCAATTCCCATAATTAAATTTTCCATGATATTACAACATTGTATATCGATACCTTAATTAAAAAAAAATTGCCCTTGATAAACACAGGAAGGAATATTTGCTCTACCCTGTCGAAGGTTTTGAACTTGGAGTTTGTCTACTGTAATACAATTCACAGATAATAGGATTTGGAGTCTTGATTCAATAATAAATGGAACACCAATATCCCAATGAAAATGGGTTACATAATTCATAATACATCTCTAAGAGGAAGTGCGAACATTGAGTGTCTTACCGTATTTCCATTTGGAGGGTCAGAGTTTAAGGAATTAAGCTGTAACTAGAGAATTTAATTACTGTTTGAAAGGCTGCTGCCGCTTCGCCTCAGGATGGCTCTTGCAGGTTTCAGACAGACAATTTTTTGATCAATACCCTGCTTTGCAGCCTAAGTTGAAATGGAATTATTTACAATCATTAGATATTCTAAAATAGTTTTGTTGATTGTAACAGAAAATACAAAGAAAAATATAAAAATTTTCACTAACTCTACAATCTATATTTTGATATATAACCTTATATGTTGTTTAATACATATATATACACACACATACATACATACTGGATTATTCATGTATATTTAATAACTTATTAATGTGTCTTAACAAAACCCGGTACAATAACCATTTAAAATATTATAGAAATCTCATTTGCTACACTTAAAATATTGTAGCTAGAATTTTACATGTTCTTAAAGAAGATGATTTATAATGGTAACGTCTCATTACTGGCTCTTTTTCTGATAGAGTAGTGCTATGTGAGATGTATTTTAGTTGTTCATTAGATCTAGCTTGGCTATAGGTAGTTCTAACCTTTGATTAACTATTTGCTTATATAATATTTTAGTAAAGACTTCCCATCAGGTGGTGATTACTTGAGCAAGCACTTGTTTTTTCCATTGAAATTGGGCTTTATTGACTTATGAAATTCATGGGCATCTGTCTAGGTAGAGCAGTCTTTCTCAGAATATGTGAAACTCTGATGACTTGGGTAAGGAGTGGAGTTTTGTTTGGTGTGTGTGTGTGTGTTTTGTTTTCCTTTAATTATGGGAGATATGCATTTGGACCATCTCCAGGAAACTAAATATAAAAATATTTGCAGAGAGACCATTTGCAAAGTCGGAAAAAAAGAATTATAAAGAAATTGGCCGCTTGGATTGCTGCCAAAAGCAAATTGGCCAAGTAGTGATTGGCTTTGCAGAGATAGGCTACCTGTGAATTAAAAACAGAAAACAAACGAAACACAAACACACACACAATAACCCTGAGTACAGAAGGGGAAATGTTTTCCTTTGATTCGGGAAGGAATAAAATACCTTATCCCCATGGAAAGAAAACCAGTCCTCTTTTCAACAATGAAAAACATAAAATTAGACATACGGACCACTTTAAAGAAGGGAATTATTTTTAGTAAAAGGAAAGCTACAAAACAAATGGCTCCAACAGTACTTATTTATCAAGTTTGTGCTTTAAGAGATCTTATTATCTGCTGACAAAAAAAAATTCAAAACTGTTACACTAAACCAAGAGTCTTTTAAAAGGTCACAAGAGCTAATTAACAGGTTGGAAATGGTCCAAAAGAACAAGAATTAATAGAATTACGTTTTTCTCTCTATTACACGTGATAGATTTTTTCTCTTGTATATAAAGACATTTATCTTGCTGTAAATTTTTGTTTATTACATAAATATATAATTTCCCACCTGAAATGCAAACCTTTGTATTTCAATATGAAGGCAAAGTATACTTATATATATTATCTCCATTAGCTTCAGGTTTGGCTCTTTATGATCCTTGGACTCACAAATTAAAGACAAGTCATCTTCCTGCAATATTCCTAATGTATCACTCAGACACTTCCTAAAGGAAGGTGCTTGAAAAGCCCTGGGTCAACAGTTTTCTCTCTTGCATTTCCACATAGAAATCTCTGCTTGTACAGGTAGATTTTTGTATACAGAAGCAGCTGGCTTTTCTCAACGCTGCAGGGTTCCAAATTATGGTGTCCTCAGTCAGTTTTATATTGCAGGATACAAGCAGAGTTGTTGGTACATAGCAAATACAGAGTCCTGCTGGATGCGGAAAGTCAGGCTTCCTGACCCTAGCAGCAGAAGTGGTCAGTTGGCTCGCCCATCTGGCAGGCTCTGGTGCTTCTTTCTGGGTGAATTCCTTGAGTCCATTTTTCTCCAGGTCCTTGGTTCTGCATCCGGGAGACCTTTGCCCAATTCATTAATGCCTACACTCTAGGCAGGTACTGTGGAAAGTGAAAATAAATTAAAGAGGGCTCTAAACATGATTAAAAGGCATTGCATATCTATCATAACCATAAATTGGGACGATTCCAAGAAATCCAAGTGTATGGTCTTTCCAGTTGGGAGGAGACTACTTGGAGCCCACTTCCTATTGCTTGTGAGTTCAGTGGCTCAGAAATTACTTTAAGTACAGCTGTAGCCATCCTGGAGCACATTTGGGAATACTGTTCCCTGAAAAATTTACCAGGCTTCCAGAAGATGGGCTTCAAGACAATTTTATGAGTGACCACGTAAACCTGGAGATTTTAACTCTTGGTTACCGGCTCCTCTAGTCTGACTAATACCTCTCCCTTAACTTAATGGCGGCTGCCACAGCCCCTGCAAAATAGTAAGCCAAGGTGAGAGTGCGATACCATTTATAAGCTCTTTGCCACAAAGTTCCCTTCACTGTCACTCAGACACTTCCTAAAGGAAGGTGCTTGAAAAGCCCTGGGGCAACAGTTTTCTCTCTTTTGCATTTCCACATAGAAATCTCTGCTTGTACAGGTAGATTTTTGTATACAGAAGCAGCTGGCTTTTCTCAACGCTGCAGGGTCCCAAATTATGGTGTCCTCAGTCAGTTTTATACTGCAGGATACCAGCAGAGTGAGCCTCTTTTGGCGTAGCTGTGCTCCCTTGCATTTCTGCTTACAGACAGTCCCCATCAAGTATGAGTGCATCTTTACTGGGGTTCATTTTTGAAAGCATTCTGTTTTATTCCTATCATTCATACTTTTAAAAAAGCTTCAGTTGACATGTGATCAGACAAGGTATAACAAGCAACAGTTTGACCAGCTAGTCAAACTTGCTATTTGATTCCCAAATTGCTCTTGCATTCCAAAATCCATGTTTCCAGCCTGAGGTAATTAAATATTCACTGTCTATCCCTATCATCTCCTCCAGAGTTAATTCCACATTTTAAGTTCTGTTATTGTAGCTCTCATTATTTAAAAATTATTACATTAGTCAATATTATTGGAAACGATGGAGTTCTCTCTAGTTAGTTTCTGCAGGAAAAGATTATTTTGACAATTAGGTCATTCAGAAATTTTTGGAGCAGACAGAGTACCTGCCTCTGAAGCTACTGTGCAGAAACAATGTCCAAATATATCATGGTATTAACTTTGGAGAAAACACCATTGCCAACATTGATCAATACATTTGCCTCTCAAGCGTAAATACCAGAAATTCTACATTAAAATACTAAAGCCTCCACCACCACCATTGCCAAAAGAGCAAATCCCCGTAATCCAGTCACTGCTTCACTTTGCTCTATTTTGAGTTCCTATCATGCTTGAATGCGGGTCAAATATCTGGACTATAGCTACAAAAGAATCTAGGAAAGTAAGTGTCTAGCTTCAGTCTTGAGATGATGAAGAATGTAAGGAGAAACAGAGCCAAAATGGAAGGAGAATGTTCAGAGATCCTTGTGCATCCTTGTGTGATGATTCTCCACCACACTGTCTTAAACAAAATCTTTGGTTTTATGACCATTGCAAAATCCTGTGTAATTTCCAGTATGTAAAACAGAGTTCTATTGTTGTCTTTCTCTGTGGAGGTCAAAATAGATGTTTCTGACCTTAAACCTGAAACATAATTTTTATTTTGTAATAGTCCTCAAAAATAGGTCTTTGGAAAAGATAAAGTAGGAAATGGCAAGTTTTTATGAGGGAAAAAAAAAAGAACCAGGGTTAGTAATACAAGATGCTAACAGTAGGGGAATCTGGGTGTGGGGCATGCAGGTACTCTGTTTGCAACTTTACTGTAAATCTAAAATTATTTCAAATCTAAAAAGTTTGCTTAATTAAAAAAAAATGAAAAAAAATGGAATCAACAAGGAATGCAGAGTTTTTCAAATTTCCCTCCAGCAAAATTACAAGTATATTTTTAGGGACACATCATTGATTATTTATACTTGTTCCCAAATCCATTAATACCATATACATTTATTTGACATTAAAAAAGGAATAGTTTGGTTGGTTGAATTATCTAACCTCTCTAAACCTCAGTTGTGTCTGCACAACTGAGTAGGTGCTTTATAAAGAGCTGCTGAATGGGTGACTGAATGAATAGACAGGTATGTGCATGAGGGTGAGTGAACTCTTGACATCATAATAAAAAGAAAAAGTACAAACCAAATTAATGAAGAAAATACTGGAAATGTGAACTGTCATTTGGAAAGTTTACTTCCATGTGGTACAAAAAATCAATTTTCTAATAGAAATTTGGAAAGAAAAATTGTATTCTTTCTTCATTTGAGATATTTATACACACACAAACATGTACATATGTGTATATACACCTGTGTGCATATGTGTACACACATTTATGAATTACGTACAAAAGGAGGAGTTATAATCTAAGTGTGTATGTATATATGTGCATATATATGTACACAATAAATATGTTACTGTTGTATGTGGATTACTATTTGTATATATGTTTAACTAAAAATCTTACCTTAAATTTATAACAAAAACTGGAGCCTCGGAGAAGGGGCTCAAGATGGTGGCAAGAGCAGGGCTTCAAAAATCTCCCAAAACCATATATATTTTTGAAAATACAACAAATACAACTACTCCTAAAAGAGAGACCAGAAGATACACTACAACAGCTATGCTACATCTACATCTTCAAGAATGCAGCATCTCACGAAAAGGGTAAGATACAAAGCTGTGACCCAGCAGGACCCGAGCACTCCCCCCACCCCAGCTCACTGGCAGGAGGAAAAGAATCAGAGTGGGGAGGGAGTGGAAGCATAGGACTGCTAAATAAGCAGCCCTAGTGATCTGCCCTGGGAGCACAGACACACATTGCATGGTGTACTGGATATTAGAGAAACACGAAAGTAAAATCCAAGATAGAGACTGCGAGCAGGTCCCACAGCCGGCTCCCCTGGGACAGAAGAAAAGTGGGTGCTTTTTAAGTCTTAAAGGGACAAGGGCTTAACAGCTGGATAAAATCATCCCGGCACACTCAGCCCATCAGGCTTGGAATCTTAACCCCTTGGGGTTAACGTGGCCCTGAAGCCCCTCATGGTGATAAGCAGCCTGCCATTCATTGCCCCCAGCCGGCGCTGCAAGCAAACCGGCTGACCCGCCACAGCTGCGGAGCAGCCAGAGAAGAGCCCTGCCCACAGCAACCACACAGACTGTCCTCTCAGTGCACAGCTAACTCGGACAGACCCACAGGCTGCCGCCAGTGTGCAGCTGCCAGCACAGACAGAAGAACCAGAAGCAAGGTCCGGAAGGCACGAAGGGGCGCTGTTCTTTCAGGAGAATGCACCCGGTGTGGATGCTACCCTCTACAGGGCTCTAGGCTATCCCAAGAGCTGCCCTGCACATGGCAGTTCAGGGGATTATTCCAGGGACTGCTCCCAGCGTGCAGGTAACCGACACAGGCAGTGGAGAAGGGGAAGGCGACCACCAAGCAGGAAGGGACGTTGTTCTCCCAGCTGACACATGCACCACCTGCCTGCGACCACTTCTATCGCCATGAAAAGGCAGAAGAATCTGGTCCAGTCAAAAATCACTCAGACAACCCCAGAGAGAGGGCTTGGTGAGATAGATATAACCAATCTTCCTGAAAAAGAATTCAAAATAAAAGTCATAACCATGCTGATGGACCTGCAGAGAAATATGCAAGCGCTAAGGGATGAAGTCTGGAAGGAGATAACAGAAATGAAACAATCGATAGAAGGTCTTAAGAGCAGACTGGACGAGGTGCAAGAGACTGTTAATGGAATAGAAATCACAGAACAGGAATACAAAGAAGCTGAGGCAGAGAGAGAAAAAAGGATCTCTAGGAATGAAAAACTATTAAGAGAACTGCGTGACAAATCCAAATGGAACAATATTCACATTATAGGGGTAACAGAAGAAATAAGAGAGAGAAAAAGGGATAGAAAGTGTCCTTGAAGAAATAATTGCTGAAAACTTCCCCAAGCTGGGGAAGGAAATAGTCTCTCAGTCCACGGAAGCCCACAGATCTCCCAGCACAAGGGACCCAAGGAGAACGACACCAAGATATATAATCATTAAAATTGCAAAGGTCAAAGACAAGGACAGAGTATTAAAGGCAGCCAGAGAGAGAAAAAAGATCACCTACAAAGGAAAACCCATCAGGCCATCATCAGACTTCTCAACAGAAACCTTACAGGCCAGAAGAGAATCGCATGATATATTTAATGCAATGAAACAGAAGAGCCCTGAACCAAGAATATTGTATCCAGTGCGATTATCATTTAAATTTGAAGGAGGGATTAAACAATTCCCAGACAAGCAAAAGTTGAGGGAATTTGCCTCCCACGAACCACCTCTACAGGATATTTTAAAGGGAGTGCTCTAGATGGAAGCACTCCTAAGGCTAAATAGATGTCACCAGAGAAAATAAAATCACAGCAAAGAAAGCAGACCAACCAAATAATAATTAAGGCAAAAAATAAAAACAACTATTCACAAAAGCAGTCAAAGGAAATACAAAAGAATACAAAATAAAACACCTAACATATAAAGAATGGAGGAAGAAGAATAAGAAGGGAGAGAAATAAAGAATCATCAGACTGTGTTTATAATAGCTTAATAAGAGAGTTAAGTTAGACTCTTAGATAGTAAAGAAGCTACCCTTGAACCATTGGTAACCACGAATCCAAAGCCAGCAATGGCAATAAGTACATATCTTTTGATAATAACCCTAAAGGACTGAATGCACCAATCAAAAGACACAGAGTAATAGAATGGATAAGAAGCAAGACCCATCTATATGCTGCTTACAAGAGACTCACCTCAAACCCAAAGACATACACAGACTAAAAGTGAAGGGATGGAAAAAGATATTTTATGCAAACAATAGGGAGAAAAAAGCAGGTGTTGCAGTACTTGTATCAGATAAAATAGACTTCAGAACAAATAAAGTCACAAGAGATACAGAAGGCCATTAGGTAATGATGAAGGGGTCAGTCCAACAAGAGAATATAACCATTATAAATATATATGCACCCAACACAGGAGCACCGACATATGTGAAACAAATACTAACAAAATTAAAGGAGGAAATAGAATGCAATGCTTTCATTTTAGGAGACTTCAACACACCACTCAATCCAAAGGACATATCAATCAGACAGAAAATAAGTAAAGACACAGAGGCACTCAACAACACACTAGAACAGATGAACCTAACAGATATCTACAGAACTCTACACCCAAAAGGAGCAGAATACATATTATTCTCAAGTGCACAAGGAACATTTACAAGAATAGATCATATACTAGGCCACAAAAAGAGCCTCAGTAAATTAAAAAAGATTGAAATTGTACCAACCAGTTTCTCAGACCACAAAGGTATGAAACTAGAAATAAATTACGCAAAGAAAATGAAAAGACTTACAAACACATGGAGGCTTAACAACACGCTCCTAAATGGACCAATGACCAAATTAAAACAGAGATCAAGCAATATGTGGAGACAAATGACAACAACAGCACAAAGCCCCAACTTCTGTGGGATGCAGCAAAGGCAGTTCTAAGAGGAAAGTATATAGCAATTCAGGACTGCTTAAAGAAGGAAAAACAATCCCAAATGACACAATTATTGAAACTGGAGAAAGAAGAACAAATGAGGCCCAATGTCAGCAGAAAGAGGGACATAATAAAGATCAGAGAAGAAATAAATAAAATTGAGAAGAATAAAACAATAGAAAAAAATCAATGAAACCAAGAGATGGTTCTATGAGAAAATAAACAAAATAGGTAAACCCCTAGACAGACTTATTAAAAGAAAAAGAGAATCTATACACATAAACAGAATCAGAAATGAGAAAGGAAAAATCACCACAGACCCCACAGAAATACAAAGAATTATAAGAGACTATTATGAGAATCTGTATGCTTACAATCTGGAAAACCTAGAAGAAATGGAGAACTTCTTAGAAAAATACAACCTTCCAAGACTAACCAAGCAAGAAACAGAAAAACTAAACAGACCAATCACCAGCAACGAAATTGAATCAGTAATCGAAAAACTACCCAAGAACAAAACCCCCAGCCAGATGGATTCACCTCTGAATTCTACCAGACACATAGAGAAGAAATAACACCCATTCCCCTTAAAGTATTCCAAAAAAATAGAAGAGGAGGGAATACTGCCAAACGCATTCTATGAAGCCAGCATCGCTCTGATACCAAAACTAGGCAAAGGCCCCACGAAAAAAGAAATATCCCTGGTGAACATAGATGCAAAAGTACTGAACAAAATATTACCAAACCAAATTAAAAAATACATCAAGAGGATCATACACTATGATCAAGAGGGATTCATCTCAGGGGTGCAAGAATGGTAAAACATTTGAAAATCCATCAGCATTACCCCCAACATCAACAAAAAGGACAGAGACCACGTGATCATCTCCATAGATGCTGAAAAAGCATCCGACAAACTTCAACATGATAAAAACTCTCAACAAAATGGGTATAGAGGGCAAGGACCTCAACATCATAAAGGCTACATATGACAAACCCACAGACAACATCATACTTAATAGCAAGAAGCTGAAAGCTTTTCACCTAAGATTGGTAAGAAGGCAGGGATGCCCACTCTCTCCACTTTTATTCAACATACTCCTGGAGGTCCTAGCCACAGCAATCAGACAAAACAAAGAAATACAAGGCATCCAAATTGGTAAAGAAGAAGTCAAACTGTCACTATTTGCAGATGACATGATATTGTACATAAAAAACCCTAAAGACTCCACTCCAGAAGTACTAGAACTAATATCTGAATTCAGCAAAGTTGGAGGATACAAAATTAATACACAGAAATCTGTTGCTGTCCTATACACTAATGATTAACTAAGAGAAAGAGAAATCAGAAAAACAATTCCATTCACAATTGCATCAAGAAGAATAAAATACCTAGGAATAAACCTCACCAAGGAAGTGAAAGACCTATACCCTGAAAACTACAAGACACTCTTAAGAGAAATTCAAGAGGATACTAACAAATGGAAACTCATCTCATGCTCTTGGCTAGGAAGAATTAATATTGTCAAAATGGCCATCCTGCCTAAAGCAATCTACAAATTCAATGCAATTTCTTCTCAAAATACCAACAGCATTCTTCAACGAACTGGAACAAATAGTTCTAAAATTCATATGGAACCACAAAAGACCCCGAAAAGCCAAAGCAATCCTGAGAAGGAAGAATAAAGCAGGGGGAATTACACTCCCTGACTTGAAGCTCTACTACAAATCCACAGTAATCAAGACAATTTGGTACTGGCGCAAGAACAGATACACAGACCAGTGGAACAGAATAGAAAGCCCAGATTTTAACCCAAACATATATGGTCAATTAATATACGATAAAGGAGCCATGGATATACAATGGGGAAATGACAGCTTCTTCAAAAGCTGGTGTTGGCAAAACTAGACACTACATGTAAGAGAATGAAACTGGATCATTGTCTAACCCCATACACAAAAGTAAATTCGAAATGGATCAAAGATCTGAATGTAAGTCATGAAACCATAAAGTTCTTAGAAAAAACATAGGCAAAAATCTCTTGGACATAAACATGAGCAACTTCTTCATGAACATATCTTGCTGGGCAAGGGAAACAAAAGCAAAAATAAGTAAGTGGGACTCTATCAAGCTGAAAGCTTCTGTACAGCAAAGGACACCATCAATAGAAGAAAAAGACATCCTATAGTATGGGAGAATATATTCATAAATGACATATCCGATAAAGGGTTGACATCCAAAATATATAAAGAACTCATGCACCTCAACACACAAAAAGCAAATAATCCAATTAAAAAATGGGCAGAGGAGCTGAACAGATACTTCTCCAAAGAAGAAATCCAGATGGCCAACAGGCGCATGAAAAGATGCTCCACATTGCTACTCATCAGAGAAATGCAAATTAAAACCACAATGAGATACCACCTCACAACAGTTAGGATGGCTGCCATCCAAACGACAAACAACAACAAATGTTGGCGAGGATGTGGAGAAAAGGGAACCCTCCTACACTGCTGGTGCGAATGTAAATTAGTTCAACCATTGTGGAAAGCAGTATGGAGGTTCCTCAAAAAACTCAAAATAGAAATACCATTTGGCCCAGGAATTCCACTCCTAGGAATTTACCCTAAGAATGCAGCAGCCCAGTTTGAAAAAGACATATGCACCCCTATGTTTATCGCAGCACTATTTACAATAGCCAAGAAATGGAAGCAACTTAAGTGTCCATCAGTAGATGAATGGATAAAGAAGAGGTGGTACATATACACAATGTAATATTATTCAGCCATAAGAAGAAAACAAATCCTACCATTTGCAGCAACATGGATGGAACCAGAGGGTATTATGCTCAGTGAAATAAGCCAGCAGAGAAAGACAAGTATTAAATGATTTCACTCATCTGTGGAGTATAAGAACAAAGAAGAAAACTGAAGGAACTAAACAGCATCAGACTCACAGATCCCAAGAATGGACTAACAGTTACCAAAGGGAAAGGGACTGGGTAGGATGGGTGTGAAGGGAGGGATAAGGGGAAAAAAAGGGGCATTATGATTAGCAGACATAATGTAGGGAAGGGAATGGGGAGGCCTGTACAACACAGAGAAGACAAGTAGTGATTTTGTAGCATCTTGCTGCAGTGATGGACAGTGACTGTAGTGGGGTGTGTGGTGGGGACTTGATGGGGGGAATCTAGTAGACATAATGTTGCTCATGTAATTGTAGATTAATGATACCAAAATAAAAATAAATAAAAAAAAAACTGAAGCCTCAACGAATTATTTTTCAAAATTATACAGGATATTTCTATCTTGTTAAGGAATAGATTCTAGAAATATTTGTCCATCTTTACTATTTAGAGCTTGCTATTTATATAATCTAGAGCTGTTATTTGCAGTTAAAAATTACATTAAGCCTCTGTCTCCTGGGACTTATATCAAACTGATGATTTAACAAAAGCCTACAGAAAGGGTTTCTTTCTGTTTTTGTAGTGTCCTATGTTTTTAAGTTTATGGCAATAATAACTATTTTTCTTGCTACTCTAAATTTTCTTTCATTTTTTTCTAAGATTAAATGAGGGAAATGGGCTGATAGTTGGGTTTCTGTTTCTACATTGACTTTCTTTTTCTTTTTTATAGCAAATAAAATGTTAGCCATTTCTAATATAAATTTTTGGTAAATTACCAAAGATTTCACTGTCTTAAAATAATCGTGCTACCATAATTTAGGTGTGACTTTAAATACTTATCTTTGGAATTCTGAGTAAGTGGTAGACAGCTGTGCTATTATCCATTCTGACTGTTCTCCTTGGTAAAAGTGGGTTTTGTTAGCTGTAGTGGATACAGTATCATGGATTATTTATTCCTCCTTCCCCACTATTTCCATCACATATTACCAATAAAATAGCTATCAAAATTAGAGAATTTATTTGATAAATGTGATATTTGTAAGAATGGTGATATTGCTTTTCCTTCAAATAGAGTACAAGGGATTTTATTTTGGCAAAAGTTTGCAAATTTTTTAAATGAATACTTTTGAATAACAGACATGATAGAAACTATGTCATATCTAGACTCTTAACTTCATAGACTCTAACATAGACTCTAACTTCAAAAATAACTTAAGGAATAATGACATTATAATAATAATGATTAATATAGAAAAAACACTGTGTGTCGCTATACTGACATCATTTTCCTTACTTTCTACGTATCTTCTAAGATAGGTACCTTCTATATTTTTAAACCCATTTTATAGATTAAAAAACTGAGATACATAGAAGTTAAGTCAGGTAGAAGTAGTTAGTAGTTTTCAACTCTGTCAGACTCGCTGACCCCTTCTTGTATAAAATAATTCATAATGACTTTTTAACGCTAAAACAAAACAACATGTAATTTAGTCTGTCAATATAATTTCAAAAAACATAATGTTCCAATTACAACGTAAAGGAGAAATAAAAGTATTGTAATATGTTTTTAAATATGTCTGAGTCAGACACAATTACCCTAGGACACATAATTTAGTAGACATATACTTTCATCTGTTGATAGAATAGGCATGTATGTGGCCATCTCAACTGCAGACTGATGCAAATGCTTCCATTTAAATGCTTTGAGTGATTTTGATATTGGTAATGTCATTTCTCAAAATGGAAAACAATCCTTGTTAAAGTTCTGAACAGCAAAAAGATCTTTGCTCAGAGATTTACATACTAGTTGTTTTCCAGTGAATTTCAGTATTTAATAGAACATGCAAAAGTGTTGATATTTTTATGTAAATGAGTTAAGTCCCAAGCTGAGGTAGTTATTTTTCAGAGGGTTTTGCATCTTTATTTGTAGACTCTCTTGTAGATGGTAAGGTGTTTAAATCCTGGCCTAGTCCTCTGAATGCACATAGTGCCCCTGCTGTTTGCAACAATCAAAAATATTCCAGAAATTACCAAAATGCTCTGTGTTTAAAGTTCTTGCAATCTTAGAAATAGTGGGCTATAGTTTGCACATTAGCATGTCAAACTCCCATTTTTTCTTAAGTGTGCTATATTATCTTGCCTCGTAGGTTAATGAAAGAGACAGGAGCTCTTAAATAATTAGTGTACCATAAGCCCATTTCTCAATCTGGTGAAGACTACAGACTCTTTTTCAAAATTATGTTTTAAATGCCTAAAATAAAAAATGCAAAGATTAAAAGAAAACCATCTATTTTCAAAATAGTTGTAGTATAGTAATGATAGTTATAAATGATGTTTCCAGTTTTATAACACTTAATGATGTATGTATATATCTGTAATTTTATTGGAGACAAAATATTCCAAATACTGAATAATATGGCTGTATTTTGTTGCCTATGTTTATAATAGGAGGAAAATAAAGATGAAGGTTTTCTGTTTGTTTTAATTTAATTCAAGTTCAGGGATGCTCAGAACTCATCCACTGATTGCAGGTTGAAGACCCCTGTTCTAGACTGAATGCATGTACAGAGTAAATTGGGAGCTCCGGGTTAATCATCCTAATAAGTTATTCAAGAGCTGTAAAAAAAAAACTTACGGAGAGCAGGTGACTGGCTGGTTCTTAAAGAATGGTTAGTCAATAGGCAGGGAAGCATAGGGAAGAGTGGGTACAGAAGCTATCAGGTCAGAGAAGACAATAACATGTGTTGGCAATACTAAGTAGTTGGCTTCAACAAGCAGGTAGAAGGAACCTTGAAATGAAGGATTAATCAAAATACGCAGTTTCTCCTTAAAAACAGAGGGATTCTGCTCTAAGTCTACTTCATTTAAAAATATCTTATGCTTACTAGGATTTTTAGTTTATCAAGTACTGGCACATAGTATATTGTCATTTTATACTCTGTGACATCAATCTTCTCAATACTCATTACAATAAGGTTAGCTTTATATTTATGGCACAGAATTTTCTGAGCATAGATAAGTTATTCTAGATAACCACTGCAAAAGTCATAGAGAAATGCCCCCAAACAAAGATTTCTGACCCATATTTGATTATATCTGGTGCAGTTAAAGGAAGTAGGATGGAATAGGATATGATTTCTCCTTATTAACATTATTTAGCTAATGCAACATTTCTTTTATATCCCTAATACAGGCAACATCCCATGCATTGAATGGGTCAGTGGGAAAGCTCACTTATGTGTATATCATGCCTTTCTGGATTAGTTAGACTTCAAGTAAGTTGCTACCATCAAATGCCATTTAGAGCAGTTATCAGTGTTTGTTAATTTATTCACATTTATTTTCAGTGAGTGCCATAACTCTACAGATCGAATCAAAGTCAGAGTGTGGGATGAAGATGATGACATTAAATCCAGAGTTAAGCAACATTTCAAAAAGGAGTCAGATGACTTTCTGGGGCAAACAATTGTAGAAGTGAGGACCTTGAGTGGGGAAATGGATGTCTGGTACAACTTAGGTGAGTATTTTCATATCTACTTGAATAAAAGTTAAATAAAATTCCAGAATATCTGTGACATATTATATTCTTTTTTAAGGAAAAATAATTAATGTCTTTCTAGGATATTTTGTGGGAAACTAACAGTGATAATTACTTATCCAAACTCATTATTATTGAAAGATGTTTGTAAATTTGAGAGGAAAGTGAAAAACCTTTCAAAGAGTCAACTGGGTATCTTTTAGGAGAAAAAGATCCCATTCTTAATTTTTGATTCATAAAATACAGTTTCAAGCACCTTATTAATTGTATAGGAAACAAATAATCAACTAACCTAATACTGTTCAACTTATTTCCTTTGGTTCCTTACTGAAATTTTGACAATAAAATAAAAGTGTGTTTTAGCTATCTTTCAAAAGATGGCATAGAGGTAGGCTTCAGTAGACAAAGACAAGCACACATGTGGACTTACGCTTATTCTGATGATGATGATATTGAGAATATGTTTCATTGGCATGATTTTTTAAATGAAATTTTATTATGGAATCAAGAATTAAATTAAGTTTTTAATTAGACTTTTACTGTAATTGAATAATAACCCAGAATCTTCAGTGCTGATTTAGTAGTAAAAATAGATGGATCACCTCAGTGTCTATAAAGTATATGATCCAAAATTTCTTCATTATACCATCCGAAAAGTTTAATTAAATTTTTAAGAGCTGGTTGTGAATCAGAGAAGGGTTTACACCAGGCTTACAAAGAGTTTTCATTTAGGATATCAATATATTTTAGCAAATTAAAGAGTACTTCTGGCTTAAAAAAATTACTTCAAGTAATACAACTTTTGACAAAGTACAGGATAAAGTCACATTAATTATAGAAATAATTAAACTCTAAATTTTATAATAAATAAGGAAGACATGTAACTTATTTGGATACAAATGATTCAAGCTAGACTAAGAACTCAATATGAAAATAATATTTTAAATAAATCTTCCTTAAAGAAAATTAGTGCTTCTACATTATTGGTGTACAATTTTCACCTCAATTATAATGATCATCCTCCCATATCTTGTTCATACTATTAAATAACTTTAAATATGAAAGCAGAGATGTTAGGCAAAGGTAAACTTCCAGCCATTAACTCTGCAGTATTTATAGACTGTGTTTTAATTAAAGAGACTTAACCTATACCTGACTTGTTGTTGGCATAAGTTAGCATGTCCTTGAACTGGGGCAGTTAGAATTCAAAAGAGAAATTCCTCAAATTGTTCTTTTGACAAAATGGGCCTGGGTAGATTCAGTTTTGGCAAGGAAGTTGAGTGTGTTGTCAATCAAGTCAGCTGTCCAGTTCTCATGCTAAAAATGTCCGTCAGGCTATGGGAAGGAAAATGTGATGCAATACAACACAGAAGCCTCTGCCTGCTCACCCTCGGTTTGTATGTTTGTGCCCTCGTTGCTGATGTCTAGCCTTTTTTTTTTAATTGAAATATAATTGTTATACAATGTCACTTTATTTTCAAGAGTTCAACACAGTGATTTGACAATTGTGTAAATTATGAAATGTTCTCAATAAGTACAGTGGCAGCTACCATCTGTCACCATACAAAGTGATTACAATATTAGTGACTATATACCCTGTGCTGTACCTTTTATCCCTGTGATTTATTTGTGTTGTAACTTGAAGTTTGTACCTCTTTATCCCTTTCATCTATTTTGCCCAGGAAGTAGGGGGTGGAAGGAGGGAGGAAGAGAGCCAAGGTTTTAGCTTTGTTTGTAAGACCCTCAGTGGGGTCAATTCACAGTAAGTGCAATATTTCAATCCATAATAAGTCCCATATTTTCATATTTTGTGCAATATTCCCCCTTCCTCATCACTTAGAATTCATTCCACATACAGACAAGGACTTGGCCAAAGAAACAGCAGTGCTCCCCTGGTGCTCTGGACAGAGATCTGTGACAAAAAGATCCCAGGTCTTTCACTTCTCTTGGCCCCAGCAGAGGACTTGAATATTTGTTGAAAATCAACTATCTCCCAGCCAGTAGGAGAAAGTCTCATGACCTTGCCACTCCTAAGGAAAGAATCTTTGCAACACAATGACTACTAAGTATTAGCAATGAAAAGTCAGCAGACATTCTGCAAGAAAAAAAATAGACTTCATGATTTAACTTTATCTTAAATGTTTAAAAATACAGTTAAGCTTAGAAAGAGGGTCAAGTAAAGAAGTCTTGACTACTGCCTTTGTGTCACTCTACCTTCTTATATTTGATTTGTGAAATGCATCAACTGCCTCTTTGTATTTCATCTCTGAAGTGGGTGTCAAACATAGGTCCCCTACCTACATGGACACTAGGAATTTTCTTACTGCTTTCATTTCTCTTAAAGCTACTGACCAGTCCATGTGTGGACTGGACCCACATGTGTGCAAACACACACACACACACATACACTTTCTCTATTTGACTGAATTAACTATGTGTTGTTACGTTCAAATAAACAGTTAATCAAACACTCATAAGTAAACACAGGCTGTAGACTCTCAATCTTTAGAGCACTGACAAAAAAACAGATTCTTTTTGTTAGAGCTTTGACTCATCTTTTCAAGTACAGAAAAAGAATTTAGTTTTTAGATAAAATCCTGGTTAGTTGTATATTTACATTATCTTGCTTTTAACTGCTCAAATAATTAATTTTGTTGTATAAATTGATTAAGCACAGAGATTTCTGTCAGAGTGGCAGGGTCTTCTGATTAATCTTCTCTGGAGCATCTATAATACAGTTTGGTGATCACAATGACACAATAGTCACATTATTTTTTATTGTATTTAGCAGAATCATTATTGTTAGTTAACCAAACCTGATCTAGAAAGATGGCTTTTAGCAATGTAAGCCTATTTTAAGCTTTTGAGAATTTGTATAAGAAATACCGAATTGTCAAAAATGACTGTCAGTTATTTTTTTGCTTCATCAGAGAAACGGACAGATAAGTCAGCTGTATCGGGAGCCATTCGATTGAAAATTAATGTGGAAATAAAAGGGGAGGAGAAGGTTGCTCCGTATCATATACAATATACATGTTTACATGAGGTAAGTAAATTGAATTGCATTCAGAATAACCTAATAAAGAAATTGGCCTTATGGATCATACAGCAAAATATTGGGCTTAAAAGTATAGTTGAATTAGGTTTGTGGAGTTGCTTCTGGAGCTCTTACTCTGTACTCTAGCATGTGATGTGCTAGGGTATCATAGAGCCTATGTATTGCTCCCTGAAGAGAGGGTAGATGTCCTCTAATGAGTTTAGAACAAGCTCATAGCAGGTTTTAACAAGCAATAAGATGATAATGAACAAGCAGAACAAATTAAATTACCATTCTTCCAAGGAGAAAGATGAATGTTAAAACACAGTCACTGAAGAAATGAATCATGACAAATATTTGGAAGCATTAAACATCTAATACCTTAATAATGCAGGAAAGGATCCAAACATGATTGTTTTTGAGAAGTCTGAGTTAGTGTTCAGATTGTATCGAAGATTTAATTAGGAGTACTGCTTGTAACTAGAAGTATAAAATTGTTGATGTTGTATTAATGGCTTTGGGAGCCAATATAATAAGCAGTATTTTCTTCTTCTCTAGTACAACAAAGGTCTTCATACATATAGAACCCTCGTCCGTTTTAACTACCCTTTCCACAAACATACCTGGGTATGGAGTGTCAGAATATATCTGGTAGTTACCCACCCATCAATCAAAGAAGATATACCCACTAAAAGGTAGGGCCTGGTTGGCTTAGAGAGAGGTAGTGACCATCCCATTTGAATCCAGAGGGCAGATTCATTAGTTTCCTTTTATGCCTCAGTGTAGATAAACAAATAATCTTTGGGCTTATATTGAATGCTTTACATCTAAGAGCTTAGAACTGTCACCAGAGCATTTCTCTGACATAAATAACACTTGCCTCATGCATCAGAAAATATGAAGTGAAGCTGAGGAGTGTACTTTTCCCCATCCTCAAATAGGTAAAGAGAAAGTACCTTCCTAAGACAGAAAAAGATAGCTGAGAGAATAATTACCCTTGCATATTATGTGTCCTACATATATTTATGAAAACTAATATATGTAATTACTTGCACCTCTATTTTAGTAAAGAAGGAATGGGCAACAGTATTTAAATCATTAACACATTACACAGTAATTAGGATAGGATCTAGCTTAACCTCCTGACTACTGTCAGCCAATGGTAGCATTCCTTTAAGAAAGGTTGTCCAAGACCAATAGAAAGAAATCCCTGGAACTGGCAGGATGGGGAGCCAACTGTGGCCTTAAAGGTCAGCAGAGAATGTTTGAGATAGAAGAACAGCATTATGCTTTGCCTTTTCAAGAGCCTTTCCACTGGTCCAAGAAACCAAAAGGACTGAAATCCAATGAGTCTTTCAGTGACCTGAGCTACATCCATGCAGTAGTTCCTAAACTTATTACAGGCAAAAAGGAATAGTATGTAGTGATTTTTTTCATTAGAAAATTCTCAAACATTCATTTTCAACCTCGATTCACTGCCCTAACTCCTACCATTTTGCAAACAAATGATATGTATATATCATTTATATAACTAAATGTATGAATACAGTCAAAATCATATTGTTTATCCAAGGCTCTATAATTTACTCAGAGCCCATGAATGCAAAATATGTATAAGTGTTTATGTGTAAAAATTTTTACTTCCTTCTAAAATGATTTGGTATGTATAAAATGTTTGAATCATTGATTCTGTATAAACCAAGGCAGAAATAAAATCAGAATTTGCATAAAGATGTGGTGAGTTAGAATAAAAATCCAAGAGATTCCTATGACTTATAGATTACAATGCAAATATAACTTACTGAGAGTTACAGTTAAACATTTTTGGCCTATTCTGAGGAATTACTGAACAACTGAAAATCACTTACTTTTAGAATCTATTCCATTACTTGACTGAAGTGAAATCTAATGGTGGAGTGAAAATTCCGGAGGTCAAAGGAGATGAAGCCTGGAAGGTTTTCTTTGATGATGCTTCCCAAGAAATAGTCGATGAATTTGCCATGCGTTATGGGATTGAATCCATTTACCAAGCTATGACGTAAGTACTAAGACTATTTGCATGTTCAAAAATCTCTGCTGAAATCTAAAGAAAAAAAAAAGAAAGAAAACCATTCATCTCCCCTCTAATTAAAATGAAATTTTGATTAAAGAGAATTACATTCTAATGTGCCAGTTTGATGCTGGCTACTCTTTCTCTCGCAGCTATAAAGTATTAAGATTTGGTAATTCACTACCACCACCTTCCCAGTCCTAATTTTGTTCTCAAAATGTGGTCCCTTCTTAACAGCATTAGCTGTATCTGGGAATTTAGAAATGCAAAAATTCTCCATGCCACTCTAGACCTACTGAATCAAAAACTCAGGATGAGGCCCCATAATCTGTGTTTTAATAAGCCCCACAGGTGATTCTCATACCCTGTAAAGTCTGAGAATCAATGCCTTACTTGATAACTGAGAAAACTCAATTATGATTGGATCCCTGATGACTGAGGAACATTGTCCAAGGTTACAAAGTGTTTTAGTGTCAGACACACCTAGAGCAACAGTGTCCTGACCCTAACATTAGACTGTGTCCTTCCTTCCTCTGTTTATATCAATGCTGCTAATTCAGTAAAACCAAGATTTATTGAGTACCCAAACACTTCAGTAAATGTGGTACTATAGAAGTGACCCATGGAGACATAGTCCTTACTGGGAAATTTCAGTAAAGATTTAGAATTGGGCTTTTACTTGCCCATACTGTACCTTTTGAAACCTCGCCTAAGTTTGTAAGTGCATTTCGTTCAGATATATACCATACTATAATATGCAAACTATTTATGAACATATATTAGATGAATGTTTTCATATTAATGATCACATCATATTTTCATGTGAACCAAAGAGATGCGGGCCCAGATAGTCATTTTCAACATATTAATAATGGATATGGGTTGGACCAAAATCGGTGCTCTTCTTCAAGTTTACTGTTCATAGCATTTAATCACAGGTCATAATTCTAGAACATCATATGGGAGAATGAATTCTTTAAAATGTCTAATAGAGAAAGTATTTGTGCTTTCGTCAGTGTGTAGGATGTCCTGATGCTAAATAACAGACTTGTGGATTTTTGAACATGAAAAGGAACTTAGAGGTCACCCAGTTTCACCTCCCTCCAAATCAGGAAACTGCTACCGCATCCCTGACTAGTGGTCGGCACCCTTCTGCTTGTTCATGTCCAGTAAGAGGAAGCTCACTCCTTTTGAGGCAACCTGTTTCGTAGTGGGACTTTGCCATCTGCTCTGTCCCATGTCAATGGCTAAAATAACTTAGCAGAACACCTAATACAAAATTTGAGTACAATTAAAAATTAAACCATGATTAACAGTCGAAAGTCAAAGAACTGTTCTGCCAAAAGAGAGCTATGCTAAGAAAAACAAAAACAAACAAACAAAAATCATGGCTTCTGGAAAGAATCTCAGTAAAGAAAAGATGAATTTAAATGTATTGCAAAATATCTCTGTGAGCTGATGTCATTTTTTTAAATAATTTATTTGGTATCAATCTATAATTACATGTGCAATACCCTGGTGATTAAACTACCCCCTTCATCAGGTCCCCCCCACCAACCCCATTACAGTCACTGTCCATCAGCGTAGTGAGATGCTATAGAATCACTACGTGTCTTCTCTGAGTTGTATAAGCCCTCCCCAAACCCCCCCAACATTACTTCTGCTAACCGTAATACCCCTTTTTACCCTCTTATCCCTCCCTTCCCACCCATCTTCCCCAGTCCCTTTCCCTTTGGTAACTATTAGTCCGTTCTTGGGTTCTGTGAGTCTGCTGCTGTTTTGTCCCTTCAGTTTTTTTTTT